>JAZDUA010000138.1:2107500-2432500 GCA_038098605.1 Gryllus longicercus | reverse complement strand
ACGCCGAGGAAGGAGACGCCGAGGAAGGAGACGCCGAGGAAGGAGACGCCGAGGAAGGAGACGCCGAGGAAGGAGACGCCGAGGAAGGAGACGCCGAGGAAGGAGACGCCGAGGAAGGAGACGCCGAGGAAGGAGACGCCGAGGAAGGAGACGCCGAGGAAGGAGACGCCGAGGAAGGAGACGCCGAGGAAGGAGACGGCGAGGAAGGAGACGGCGAGGAAGGAGACGGCGAGGAAGGAGACGGCGAGGAAGGAGACGGCGAGGAAGGAGACGGCGAGGAAGGAGACGGCGAGGAAGGAGACGGCGAGGAAGGAGACGGCGAGGAAGGAGACGGCGAGGAAGGAGACAGCGAGGAAGGAGACGGCGAGGAAGGAGACGGCGAGGAAGGAGACGGCGAGGAAGGAGACGGGGAGGAATGAATGAGACAGTGAAGGGGGAGAATGCGTATCGTCACGGTGAGTCGGCGAGGGACCGACAGTGGGGAAAGGAACGACGCTGTGGGGCCGAAAGGCGATTCTCCGTACCAGGGCTGAGCGGCGAGACGGTGCGAAAAGGCGGTGTGCGGCGCGGAAGAAAAAGTGGAGCTCCGCTGAGCCGCGGCGCCGCAGGGCACGCCACGCAATAAAGCGCCAAATCGTGTCCCGGCGCCATTTCCTCGCCCCGCCCCGCCCCGCCCCGCGCACTCCCCTGCTCCGCGCCAAAGACGCACGACCGGGCGCCAAAGGGCGGTGGAGCACACCGGCTCGCACGCGTGCGTACTCGCCTTCGAAGGTTAACACGCTACGCCCCTCGACAAATGGTGTTTATACCACGCGGCAGCTGAGTTATTGCCAAACGACAGCGAAATTTCGCCAGCATTGCCGCATGAAACGTACTCACAATTTTATTTATATGAATCGGTCACAACTGACTCATTCTAATTCATTTAAAAACTGAGACAATGAGACAACGATGAATATGAAAGTTTTTTGCTTGAGAAAGATTCTCACACTTATGTAAATGGCCGTTTTTCTCAGATGTACAGGCACGTTCTGAAATTTTAATCGTCGTTTAGTTGTAGAGTTGATACAGTAATAGTCAAATCCCTGCTGTGTGAATCGTGTTGCAGTACATCGTGTCTAACACGCAAACGACTGAATGCATTCCCGGGTTAAGCCACATTTCTTCATATAGAATATTTCAGCCGAATCAAAATCTAGGCGATGCATGATGCGAGGAAGAGAGGCCAATAAGACCGTCAGAAGAACAGTCACCCATAAAGAAATCATTTGCCGCGAATCTGTTTCAAGAACGATAACTGGTACGCCGTTGTTAATCGCCAGAATTTCTAAATTTTTATATCATAAACACAGCAACAATATAATTTTGAATTGACATTCAATTCGATATAATCACTTAGGATCGACGCTCTAATATTTACGGAAATTCACTTTCTAAAATACTTTCAGGACTGAAAGTAGATTATGAGTTTTGCCAGAAATGTTGGGAATATCACAATTATGACGAACTTTATTATTTATTATTAGTATTTCAAACCCCATATCATGTTAATACTTATTTCTAATCTAGTTTTATTTGCATGGTTTTCTACAATAAAGCAAAACTTGAAAGTAAATTCAACATTCTAGCACTCTATGAATATTACGCACTTATACGATTTAATTAGAAGAGAGTTCCACAACTTCTTTATTAGTATTATTTTTCAATGTCCATGGAAAGAAATGAATAGTGTGAATATTTGATGAAGGACTTTTTAAATTTAATTTCTTGAAGTAAAACTCACGATATGTTACATGCGCGTACAGCAACTGCTCTTCATTAAAGGATGATTATCAAAATCTAATAAGAGTCGCCTTTAGAAATTAGATTAGTTCTAAATTTAGGACTACCGTGCCATAAATAGTTTATCAATTTTTCATTATTTTTACTTCGATACGATTCTTTAATAGTGATCAGAACGATTTATCAAACACTTTTGTTGTCTCAAGTCATTTGAAATTCCGTTCGAATTATATAATTTCTCCGTTTATTGACGTCACTTTATATAACAAAAATGCAATTCCAATATCACAGAAATTCGCAAAAAAGCGAGCAAACGGATTTTCTCCGAATTTACTGGGCAATGAAAGACGAAAACAAATAAAAATGCAGGTATACGCTTTCACTCCCCACAAAGCGCCAGGTAGTTAATCGGCGAGCAGCTTCTCCCGGTCGGCAGCGGTCCTCTGGCGCAGCCGCCACCAATAGGCTGCGTCACCGAAAAACAAATTGCCCTACAATTAGGGCCACACGCACCGCCAGCCGTCAAAGCTCCTAGCTCCTGTCACGCCCCCGGCCCCGCCCCCCTCGCGGCCCCGCGACCCGGAAGGCTATTAAGCTAATCCTAAGCCGCCTAACTCCCCCTCTGGCGGGGCCCGCCCCACTCCGCTCGCTTCCCGATGCCCTCCCGCGCCCAAACGCTCGCTCCCTCCCTGGCTCTGCCGTGTTTGGGGCGAGCCCCTCCCTTTAGGCCGCCCCACACGGAGGTATACACGTAGCGGTCTCTATTAACGTAGGCTGCGCTTTCCTGCTTTTGACGGCTCGTTTGCCTGCCTGTTGTCGATCATATTCTGTGAAATCAATTAGCAATAGCTCTACAGTCTCTATGTTTCTCTCTTTACTCACTGTTACTCATACATTTTGCATTCTTACGAGTTGTAAGTATTATCATTGCCGGGATATCAGGACGGAGATGTCGGAGCAGAGATAACGAGACAACAGCTGATGCAAGGACGATAACAACTGTTCAAGGATGTCTGCGTTGAGGCATTTAAGCGACGACGACATGAAGGGCGCATCGCGACGTCGGGGCGAGACGGGTACCCGGAGCGTACGCAGGAGCAACGAAACGGTCGGACGCTAAAGCGAGTAGCCTGAGCGGCGGCCGGGGTTAGTACGTTTGGACAAGAAATGGAAACACGAAGCGCGCGTTGCGTTGCAGCGCTCCGCTGCTGAACGCTCTTCGCTGCCCGATGAGCATCCCCGGGTGATGGGACTCCTCTCCACTTTGCCCCGCTAAGCGACCGCCACGGCCCTCTCACAATCAAGCGCCAACCCACCCCTCACCGCTGCTCCCCGCAGCTATGCTCTCCCTGTCCAACAACGCCACGCCTGCACAGTCCGGCCCCGCATCGTCCTAACCTTCGCCATGAAGCCACGTCCATCTCTGCTACTCATAGCCCCTCCCCTCTGGCACGCCGTTGCCCGCTCCGCGTAGCCCCGCCATGCAAATCCTGAATATCCCCGCCCCTTGCAGCACCGCCACACTTCCCCCGCGCCACACTCCCCCCCCGCGCCACACTCTCCCCCCCGCGCCACACTCTCCCCCCCGCGCCACACTCTCCCCCCCGCGCCACACTCTCACCCCCGCGCCACACTCTCACCCCCGCGCCACACTCTCACCCCCGCGCCACACTCTCACCCCCGCGCCACACTCTCACCCCCGCGCCACACTCTCACCCCCGCGCCACACTCTCACCCCCGCGCCACACTCTCACCCCCGCGCCACACTCTCACCCCCGCGCCACACTCTCACCCCCGCGCCACACTCTCACCCCCGCGCCACACTCCACCCCCGCGCCACACTCCACCCCCGCGCCACACTCCACCCCCGCGCCACACTCCACCCCCGCGCCACACTCCACCCCCGCGCCACACTCCACCCCCGCGCCACACTCCACCCCCGCGCCACACTCCACCCCCGCGCCACACTCCCCCGCGCCACACTCCCCCGCGCCACACTCCCCCGCGCCACACTCCCCCGCGCCACACACACCCGCGCCACACACACCCCCACCTAACTCTCCTCCGTCACATTCACCCCCCTCATTGACCTCTGGCCGCACCGACCCCCATGCTTCACATTGGCCCCCACAACACAGCCCGTTCCTGAGTCCCGTCGCAATGGCCCCACGCCACACTGAACCTGGCCCAGTGATCCCCGCCGCGGTGACCCTCGCCTAACCCCACCATTTCGCTCTCGCCTGCTCCCCGCACGGCACGGCGTGCCCCGCGCCGGCGCCTTCCATTAGCGGGCGCGCTGCACGCTGCGGTCGCCGCTGCAAGCGAGGTGGGCCAATTTAACTTTCCGGAAATTCGTTCGTCTGGCGAGCAATCCGATGCCGGCGGTTTGGCTGCTCCGCCGGCGCTGGCAATGTCGCCACTCCGACAACAGCTGCCGCTTGTCGGATCCTCTAATTCGAAAATAAATGGTTCCCCGATTGGTATGTGCAAATGCTCCAAGCTAGTCGTTGATTGCACTGCTGGTAATAGTAATTGCGACAGCAAATTTTTTTGGTTTTAGGAAAAGGAATTATTTTTTTTACTCGCATGTAGAGGCTAATTCGCAGAAATGATATTATGTGATTGCAAATTATAATGTAAGACATAGCAATTTTCATAGAAATAAACTGTAAATGCCTTTTTTCACATAATCGCACTGGGGTCAACATTTTAACTGTTAACAACAATCCTCAATGAGTGTTTGCTTCATAAATTAAATAATTTTATTATAAGCAAGGATTCAAATATATTTCATTCTCAAATTTATTACTATCTACGTAGATATTGCATGCTTTAGTACGGCTCTGTGCTCTTCAGTAAATATTTCAATAGGCTTGCGTAGTAGATACAATAATGTACCTGATGAGGATAAATGAAATAAGCATAATACCGAAATCACTCATTATGAAAAACAATAAGGAAATATATCATGAATATTCTCCTTACAGACAAAATATGGACATTTACAAAATAAGTAATTCGAGTCAAACGAATATCGAAACTCTAGATTTCATTCATTGTGAGGGACTGATTTGCTTCTTCGTAGGCCGAAACTAGTAGTATTACTGGTAACGGTTTCGTAAAAGCAAAAGGGGGAGGCTGATGGATATTAAGTCAGTGAAACTGACGAAGAGAAGAGCAGATGAGTAGACTTATGACGGACAGACAAACGGACAGACAGATGGAAGGTGAGCGGATAAAAAGAAAATGTTTCGTAATGAGGGTCCCTCATTATGTCAACGTTTTCGTTAAAATATCTATTTGCGTTTCTTTGTGGTATTACGTAAGTTTGTACACAATATTTAAGAACGTATTCAAGAACGCAAAAATGCTTCCGGCAAGAACTATGGGTATCCTCATATTATAAAAGTATTGTTAAGTTTAGGGTACTAATAGAAACATATCACAAAATTTCTTGGGTTCAGATCTTAACGTCAGTCAAATATTCTCTCCAGTAACTACCACTGAGCTAGTCAAATATGACAAACTGAAATTACGATCCAATTTATTAAAAATAATAGTTCACGTAAAAGCTTAAAATTATTAAAAGGGATTAAAACTCGTAATCCTAATATAATATTCAATGCAATTTTAATGTACACAATGGAACTAAACATTTACTATAACGATTCTAAACGAGTAATGAAGTGTCAGTACTTTGTTTGTAAGCTTCTCTGTGAACTAGTAAAGAACCTGTATCATAATAAAATCTGTATCGTAATGAGTATGATTATACTACGGGTTTAAAACGGCCATCAAAGTAGAAAAAATAGACCTTTATTTAACAGAACTGAGACTTAGAAATACGACGAAAAGAAACTTAGACGTAGAAATGAAGAAATCATGCACCCGTCGAGTGATCTGGCGGGCTGGTGCAGATGCGGATCTTGTAATCGGGTTAACTAGTTACTTCTTAACATGCACTACATAAACACTTGTTGATCTGTCACTAGGCTTTAAAATTGCATAATTTTATTGTTTCTTTCCCTCCAGAAAACAATAATTATTAATTTGAATCTTTGAATAGTAACAGTTTTTTGTGCAATATTTTAGTATCACAAGTCAAATTTTAGAAGACACACAAAAGACAATGCGTCAAATAATTAGCGCAGCACATCATTTTAATCACATTATCAGTAAATAATAAAATTAACAGTTGGAAAAGTCTCATTTTTCTTGGAAATATAAGTAAAAATATCTCTTTTAAGAAAGTTTCGTTTCTTTAAATTCCTAAAATACATAATATTCACTGATTATATACCCCCTTTGATGGCTTTCGAAATTCACCAGGTTTTATTAACTTTACCAGGTACAAGTTCAAAGGAAAGCACAATGGGCGCATTACATTTGATAGGCTTTACACGGACTCAAAAAGGAGTCTGATTTGAATTCTATAAGCTCCACAAACGCCTCCCTGCTTCGGCCGTTAACACCGTACTCACCGCTAAGATCAATACACTGCATAAGCTTCACAGAATAGAGAGAGCGTTTATTTCACATAGAAGAGCCATTCAACCCAAAATTTGATAGCACGATATAAACGAATGCTCGTTCAGAGGTAGGGAAGGCTATTCATGAAATTTCCGGAAAGGGGGAGGTGACATAACCGCCATAAAACAAAAGTATTGGCATGCGTAAAACCACATACTTACGCGTCTCACAACCCAAACTAGAAGCACGCACTATGGACTTTCAAGCAGGCGCGATGCGGGTGTCGTTTTGGACCCAACGGCGGACAAAAGGTGCGCCATTTAATTTCGCCGTCCAGAAATAAACTGCGGCGCATAAATAACGCGATTAATTATCAAGCCGAGGAGACGCTCACAAATCACCGGCAAGTATGTGAGCCTCGGAGAGGCGACGGCGGCGGCGGCGGCGACGATGACGCGGCGGGGCAGGGACTATGGCCTAGACGAAGGCGAACACCAACAACACGATGCAGTCAAGGACGTTGGAGAAGAGAAGACGACTGAAACGACAATGACGACGACAACAACGACGACAATGACGATGACGACAACGACGACAATGACAACGACGACAACGACGACAATGACAACGACGACAATGACGACGACAACGACGACAATGACGACGACGAAGGTGACAGCCACGAGGAAGACAGCGACAACAACGACGACGAAGATAATGACGACGAAGACAACGACGGAGATGAAGACGACAAGGACGCCAAAGGTGACAACGAATACAATTCCGACAAAGTCAACGGTGACGAAGACAACATGGATGACCAAGAGGATAACAACGAGAAACTCATGATGACAGAAACAACGACGAAGAAGAGAACGAACGCGATAACGACAGAAGACAAGATGAAGTCAACATTGACGAATACGACAACTGTTTGGTGTCGAGGTGACTGGCTCATGGTACTTCTGAAGGAACCATAGTTTCTGATATTGTAGAGGCAAAGCAAAGTTAGGTTTTGTAAGAAAGAGCTGAAGATGGTTGAGAATCAAACATTTTTTTAAACTTTTGGTTAATCATAACCAGGATCACATACACCAAAGTTTAACAAAAAACATATCTCGAATAAACTGAAATGTAAATAGTACAAGCTATTCACATATTGTAACAAATTTTGTGTTTATAATGACCAGAAAAAATAAAAGTTATTTGAAACCACAATAAACAGCTTTAGAATTAGAAGTGGTCACTCTGTAACAAATTTGACATCCAATCTTATTAAGTAAATTATAACTGATAGAATCTTTGTAAAAGACAACAATACCTTTCTTATGGAAGCAACTTTTACTATATCCTAAAAAAACAAATTTTGAATACTAATAAGACTTCTCGCATTTAGACAAGAATTTATTTTTACCACTAAGACAATCAAAATAGGGCTCTAGCACAAAAATGAATATAATTTTTTTTGTGGATTAGGAAACGTTTAGGTGACTAAAAAACTCAACACATAATCTCAATACCTTAGTTTGTGCTTATTCATACTTTGGTGACATCTGTTACTGACTAAACAATATAAAACACTAATTTGCATTTCAAGCTGAGTAACTTCTGGAAAGAAACTCAGTGAATTACACGTAGAGCAGATTTGATGCTGAATTGGATTAATGAGATCAGTATGAATAAATATTTGAATGAAAATTAATCTTCAGAAGAACAGTGTTGAAAGACATAGAAAGATAATAAGTACTTAAAACATGTGACGATACGGGTGACTCACTTATTGAAACATGCTCGTATCCATTGAAACGTAATAACTTGACACCTTCCGCTTGGAATCAGCTGTAGTGTTGGTAGATAGTAGTAATTTCCATGCAGTAATACAAGATATTACCGCTGAAGACTGAAAAGTTCAGTGGTGTTTTTTAAAAAAACTAAACTTCTTGTTATCTGAGCACTGAACGAGTTAGGTTCTCGCTTGTAACAAAGCACATTCTGCAAAGCAATGCACAGGAATTCTGCTTCAAAATAACACCGTGCCAACTGATCGCCAGCTGCACCTGAACTCGCCAGATGAATACCGATGCTGCCCTCTAAGCAATAGGAAAAGGAGGCGGTAGAGTAAACGGAGGTCGTCAGGGTGGAGCGAGGCGGAGGCCGTCAATTGCAGTGGCAAAGAACAACAATATTTGTTAAGTAAGAAACTGAATATACTCTTGTGTGTATGCTTTTAATGGCAAATTAAGAATTAAAACTAGCAACAATAACAAATATAGAGAGAAGGCAATGATGTCAAAGACAATTATGAAGAGAATGTAGACGAAGACGAAGACGTGATTGAAAGCAAGCACGAAGTGGGCACCTGCAGAGACTGCAACAATGTTGATTATGACTAACACATCTAACACAACGAAAAAAAAGGCGAGCAAAAAAGACCATAAGTAAAGTACAGACGAAAGGATAGACACCGACGGAGGCTGAGAAGGCGATTATTTTACCGTTTAGAGGACATTGTCGATAACCACGGATACCCACAACCATAAGAAGAGATAGGATGAAAACAATGCGGAAGAGAGCGGTGGAGGTGGGAAAGGGGGGGGGGGGCAAAGGTCCCGGGGCCGTGTATCGATCCGGGGTGCGAAGCTCGGACCGCACGAGGTGTACAGGAGGCGCCCTCTGCCGCTGTCGCGCAATATTGCGCGCGCATATCGGGACCTTGATTTACGGAGCCCTTTGAGGTGCCGTGTCGCCCCACGTGGCTCAGGGAGGTGTATGAGGCGAGGCGAGGCGAGGCGAGGAGGGGCGTGAAGAGCCAGGAGGGGCGGGGATATGCGGGACGGGTCGATGAGGGGGCAAGATGAGGTGGAGTGGGTAAGGCGGAGAGAGACGGGGGGAAGTGGGGCGAGGCGGGGCTAGGCGGGGCGAAGCGGGGCGAGGCGGGCGAGGCGGGGCGGGGCGAGGCGGGGCGAGGCGGGGAGAGGCG
This sequence comes from Gryllus longicercus, assembly GCA_038098605.1. NCBI lineage: Eukaryota > Metazoa > Arthropoda > Insecta > Orthoptera > Gryllidae > Gryllus > Gryllus longicercus. The sequence goes on along the minus strand of JAZDUA010000138.1, from coordinate 2,423,268 downwards.
GGGCGAGGCGGGGCGGGGCGAGGCGGGGCGAGGCGGGGAGAGGCGGGGCGAGGCGGGATGAGGCGGGGTGTGGCGAAGCGAGGTGATTCAGGGCTACGCCAGGCTGGCGGGGCGGGGTGAAGCGGTACGAGGTTGACGAGGCAGTACGAGGGGGCGAGGCGAGGCGAGGCGAGGCGAGGCGAGGCGAGGCGGTTTAGTATTGTGAAACAGGATACTGAGAGAGGCAGGAAAGTGTTGGTGATCAAATACAAGACACACATTAATCAATAGGTAAAGTAACATATATAGAGAAGTATTCTTTACGGGAACGGAGAGTCTTGTTGTGAAAGGAGAAGCAACATGCCTGTAACGTCCACGCCCGATTTCGGTTTCCTCTCGTCAACGTCACCCGTGCCCAATTGCACGTTCCGCAAAAGGAAGACTAACCACTCTTCCAGAGGTGACCTCGATGAGAACGTCGTTATCTCTTTAAAGAAGCATACTTTATTTGAAATCAGCCACCACCTAATTTTCTAAAAATTAAAATCATTATGAGAGTAGTTGCATCTCTAGAATGTAGGTTTCTACAAACTCCACAAATCGTCCACATGTTGTGAAATTATGATGATGTGGATTTTGTCATGCATAATATTCTACGTCAAATCACGTGTATTTCACAAAATAATTTTCAAACATTTTTCAGCTCTTCAGTAACCGCTTCAATGAATGTATACAATATTAGCAGGTTTAACAAACGTATTAAAAATAAAAAAAAACATTTCTGTGATTCTTTTAAATTACAAAACATTTTCAATTTTAATTTGCAATCGTTTTGCTTGTAAGGTACATAAGGCTGCACCGGATACACGTCAATAAATACATAAGCTAGTAAGTAACGCTTCACTCAGTACGATCTGCCTTATTCAAAGGAAGTCTATACTCGAGCTCCGCAACTCGATGTTACATTCACGAGTCCTCCACTGGCTTTTCTCTTCCCTGCGGATAGCACCTCGTTAACTTTCCACGTTCTTCCTCTCGCTCGGCAGATCCCACGAGGGTCGGTCAGTTGCCCTTCCCACTCCTACACCCACCCTGACCCGTATTCTCTTGAATGTCAGAATTCCTCCCCTGATATTGGAGTACTTCTCTTCTTAGTTTCATACATCTCAGGTGACTTCCTTCTGCTTATCGTTGTATTCTTTAAATTTCTTTCAATCTTTCAATTTCGTTGACTCGAAACTACGAGTATTTCTGTGTCATCTTGTTATCTCTTATTTTATGACTAACACTTTTTCAGAAATCAGCAATATCTTAATCGTTTTAAATATTTTCCGCTCCTTAACATGATTTGTTCTTTACCTACTCATTAAAGCACTAATATCTAAGCCATTCTAAACTCTGTATTTTCTTTACAACCAGTGTCTTCTCAGTATTTACCTTACAGAATAAAAATATACATTTATAGTTGCGAACGTTTATTCATCTTAATAGTTAGTGATATTTCCTGCTCTACAGAAACTGAAAGATATTCATTATAAAAACTCATAGTCTCTCATATCCAACAATTGTATAATTGTGCATTTTAGATCTATTTTACGATCTCCGTTCCCTCGCAACCCCATTCATTTCTCGCAGCCTTTTCCTTTACGAGTAGATCCACACTCATTCCTCTCTCCTCGCAGCGCATGTTCGCAGCCCTCCTTCCCTCCGTCGCCGTTCAGAGCCCTCGTTGCGGACGGTGGCGGGGTGGGGCGGTGCGGCGGCGTGGCAGTGGCGGGGCAGGGGCGGGGCAGGGGCAGGGGCGGGGCAGGGGCAGGGGCGGGGCAGGGGCGGGGCAGGGGCGGGGCAGGGGCGGGGCAGGGGCGGGGCAGGGGCAGGGGCGGGGCAGGGACGGGGACGGGGGCGGGGGCGGGGACGGGGACGGGGACGCTGACCGTGGCGGTGGCGGTGGCGGAGCTCTGGGAGTCCACGGGTCGCCCTGCGCCCAACCGGCCGCGCTCCGCCGCGCCGCGCGGGTAAACTAACGGCGAGCCTCGCAAACGGCCGCCTCGGGATTTCGACAATTTGAAAACTTTTATGACGTATTCCCTACTGATGTAGATGAACACGACTGCCACCACGGGGTTCAGGAGGCGGAGGTGGATGCGGAGGAGAAGGAGGAGGTGGTGTTGGTGGAGGCGGACGAGCAAACGGGCGGAGAGGGATTTGAAGGAGTGACGGCGGCTGAGAAATTGGCGGCGATGGCTCTGATCGAAGCATAGTTTAGAGGGAGGGTGAATGCGAATGCGAAGGCAGAGACGGTGGCAGTCAGGAGCAGGGTCAGGAATAGAGGTTGGCATTGAGATGGGAGAATGCGATGAGGAATATGGATGAGATTGAGGATAGGGATGGGATCGGTAGAGTGAGTAGGAATTGGAGATGAGGTGGAAGAAGGAAGGTTTCCTGGAGGCAGAGAGAGAAGCAGAGATGTAGGCACACGTTTATATGAAGGCGGACGAAGGTTGAAACAGAGGCCGAGGCAGAAGGCGAAGGTGGGGGCGTAGGTCACAGCGGAAGCGCAGGCAGTGGCCGAGGTGGAAGTGGAAGTGGAAGCGGGAAGGAGGCTGTGATAATGACGGAGGGCGCTCCACTAAGGTCGACACTCCTCCCACCCACGCAGCGACAGACAGGGTTCGAAGGCTGTCCCTGAAGGGAGATAGAAAAGTTGGCTGACGTCGGTAGGAGTTCTTTTATTCAGAACTAACGCGGCCAGCCAACGGTGGTTGGTTAGCTGGTTTGATGCTCGGCGATATCTCAAAATTCACGGAGGAGGGGAGGAATTGCATAAGAAAATTCAGGGCGAAAGGCGATATGTTCTTGATATATGAACAAAAAGGCCAGAACATAGTCATACGAATACTTTTTAAAATTGTAGTTGCTGTTAGAATGATACATCACATTACCAAAATCTTTCTTTAGAGTCATATTTCAAATGGAAAGTACTCTTGGGAAAAGATATTTGGACTATACATGTACATTATTATTATTGTTATTATTACGTTGGACGAGTAGTTTCATGAGCAACACTGTAAAATGCGTGAGATATATGTACTCTTAGAATTCTACTTTGATCATTTCTCGTATAATTTAAGTATCTACGTTCACAATTTAGCAGAATGGCAAATCACGTCACACAGTACGTTCCCTTTAACTGGCATTTCAAAACCAACATAAAGGATGCAATATTGGATTATTACTATTCCCAAACCATGCATGTTAAAATGTCACATGTGCATAAATACAATATTCCGTGTTTCCAGTCAGTTTTACTTCATAATGAAGAACTCGGAGGCGAACAAATGGGCATTCTGCTCTGATATATTAGATTGACTACTCTGTTCTCGATGCTAAATCTACTATTGGCATTGGAAGTACGTTTTCAGCATTTACAAATGATATTGATACGTGAAATCTGACTATTTTTGCAATTAATATTAATGGAAATTTTAGTTAACAAATGATTCAATTGAATTCTAAGGCAGGACAATCTACCATATTGCTCTGAGAATCATAGACAAGGAGCAATTTAATTTGATTGTTCTAATACACGAATACTTTTATTCGGTGTATGTTTATAATTAATTTCTTTAAATAAAAATATGGTAAAAACTTTCCGCTATCTACTATGGGGGTGATATACAAACTGCATGTTCTCATTGAGCTCTGGAATACGTATCTTAGCTCCTTCATCAGAGATATTCTGGTAACAATTCTTAAGAAAATATTCATATGCATGTAGCAAAGATTATTTGCAATGGAAAAGGAGCTACAGATTCAGGTTATACAAAAAAATTAAAATACCACAATAAGTACACTCTACAATCTTCAAACGCTCGGTGGCGAGGTGTAACCCTGAAAAATTCGTCACTCTGAATAACTTATTTTGTCAATATTTTACATATTTATTACTAATATAATGAAAGTGAGATACTGAGAAGAATCCATCCTCTAGAAAACACTTTACCCGCATCAACTTTTCATTTCAACGCTAGTTCTGCGATATGTTTATGCATATGTTTCAGTAGATAATATCGTTCAAGGTACACGGTTTGCACGTATATACGGACCACGACATACAAGGTATTAGAATCCATTACATAAGTAGTGATTTTGAAGTCTCCTCGCGAAGATGATTGCGGAGCGCGGCTCCTCGGAGCCAAGACAAGCGAGGGCGGCGGCGCGAGAGCGCTGAGAACCGGAGCACGCACGCGGGCGGCGCCCGGCTCCGTCGCCGGCGCAGGTGTTTTCTTAACATTAGCACAAGCGCAGCTCCAGCGCCACGGAGCTCCGCCGCCGCGTCTCATCCCAATGCGCCCCGCTCCGCCCCAGACGGTTCTACTCGCGCTGCGCTGCCGTCTGAGCACGTAGGAGGTGGCGAGCGCCGCTCGCGCAGGAGAGAGACAAGCGTGTGTCGATGAGACACAGAAGGCGCAGAGGCGGTGGGAACGGCGGGGATGGCGTGGACGGTGAGGACGGTGAAGACGGCGGGGATGGCGTGGACGGTGAGGACGGTGAGGACGGTGGGGACGGTGGGGACGGTGAGGACGGTGGGGACGATGAAGACGGTGAGGACGGCGAAGAAGTCGGGAAAGGAGGAGACGGCGGGGTCAACGGACAGACGGAAACAGTGAGAATGGGGAACGGAGGTGACGGCATGGAGGTCGGGGATGGGCGCAGCGGGGACGGCGGTGGCGGCGGGACGGCGTGGCGGTGAAGTGGCGGGCAGATGGTACGTCATGGAGCAGCGCCAGAAAAGAAAATCATGGAATATATAGTATGCAAATCATGGGCGTTTGGATACGAGCGCGAATCAAAGGAGAGTTGGAACTAAAGCAGGTCATACGGGAATATAATTTTGCTACGTTTAGTTTTAAATGCATATTACATCCATCTATGGAGTTCTGTGCCCTAACTTCACTCGGCAATATCTTCAATATGTTTAAATTTACAAGTACAGAACAGTTATCATGAATTTGAAATTAAAATTGAAAGAGCTGTTTGATTTCAACTTCATGCTCATCACAGACTTCAAATATATGTTGGATCTGAAAATCTGATGTATTTTACCTCGTAGTTGTTGGTTCTTTGTTCGGGTAGTATATTCCAAGTTGCAACCAAGGTTTAAACTGTATGAACAGGTAGGAAATCAGGACCAGAGAGGGGAAGAAAGTCAAGTTAAACGAATTAATTAATTGATTTTTCCGGACAAGTCAACTATTTATATCATTATTGCTGTTAGTAGAGTACACATTTTTAGCTCAGGAGGGACGCGTGTTCTTCCCCTGTTAGGATGTGATATCCGGCGTTGGCATACACTTCCGCTAACGGGATATTCCCTTCAATATATTTCCCTGGTAGGGCATCGCCTCAATTGAGACAAGACTTAAGCTCCAGACTTATCTCGACATGTGTGGTAGTGTAGTACATGTAAGTGTGTATGTGTATGTGAGAATGTAAGGAGAGATTAGAGGACAAAGAAGAGGAAGGAAAGATCGCCCGTGTCCCACTTGTTGGGGTACTGCTACAGTATCATTTGTTATTGCATGAAAAAACACAGAAAACCACCGATCAGAGCAGCCGGTCGCTTGAATTCTCCTACACACAGCATCTGATTCCGATCTCGCTAAATAGTGTTGGAAAACCGCTCCGTCTGTACAAGAACTCTAGAACCAGCGTGTTAGGATCGCTGTAACGTAAGCAATGAGCTGAGCTCACCTGGGAAATGTGAAATGTAAGTAATTGAGACTGTACACGTTTACTGCACAATAGGTAGGTAATACAAAATGTAAAAAAAAGATGGGCGTATTTACATGGCTTTGGGTATATTACCTTGTTGTCATGGTGAATGCATAATCAGGCAAAAACGTTTCAGGGCGGTACACACACATTGGATGGTCGAGGTAGAATCTAGTGCATGGTGCCGAGTGAAGCCGCGCGTTGCAGGAGGTGCAGTGAAGTGTAGTGCGATTCCCAGCGGTGCAGAGGAGTTGCAGAGCACGAAAAGCAGCAGGCGAGGCAGGCGCACGGCCGCAGCGGCGCGACGCGCAACAGCCGGGCGGGACGGAGAGGGGCGGGAGGGGCGGGGCGGGGAGGGGCGGGGAGGGGCGGGACGGGGCGGGGAGGGGCGGGGAGGGGCGGGACGGGGCGGGGAGGGGCGGGACGGGGCGGGGCGGGGCGGGGAGGGGCGGGGCGGGGCGGGGCGGGGAGGGGAGGGGCGGGGCGGGGAGGGGCGGGGAGGGGCGGGGAGGGGCGGGGAGGGGTGGGGAGGGGCGGTGAGGGGTGGGGAGGGGCGGGGAGGGGCGGGGAGGGGAGGGGAGGGGTGGGGAGGGGCGGGGAGGGGTGGGGAGGGGTGGGGAGGGGCGGGGAGGGGCGGGAAGGTGTGGGGAGGGGCGGGGAGGGGCGGGGAGGGGCGGGGGGCGGGGAGGGCGGGGCGGAGCCGAGCGAACCGGGGCGGGGCGGGGCGGGGCGGGGCGGGGTGGGGTGGGGTGGGGTGGGGCGTTGCGAACGTGCATGCGGGGCTCTGGGCCTGGGGGCTGCGGGAATTAAAATAAACACGGCAGACGGCGCGCGCCGGGCGGAACGCAATGGATGGTGGAGCAGGGGAGGGGCGTGTGCGGGGCGGAGATGGTCGTGGAGGCGATGGGAGCGCGCGCGGACTGGTGGAACGGAGCGGGGTGGAGGTAGAAACTACACACAGATGGGGTGGGGCGTCCAGGAGTGAAGAGGGGCGGGTGGACCGGGAATGGGCGGAGCGGGGTTCGGTAGGGCATGTGGGAACTGGGCAGGAGCGAAGCGGGGTGAAGCGATGATGGGCGGAGAGAGATGGGTGGAGCGGGTGTTGGGATCAAGAGGCGTAGAGCTGGGCGTGGCGTTGGAGGGAGCACGTAGGGACGGAGCGGGTAGGGCCGAACAGGTCGGAAAAACACGCTAGGAAAGCGGGACGGGGGGAGGAAGAGGAGCAGAGCTGGGAGGGATGAAGCGAACTGATGAGGGGTGGAAAGAGGTTGGGCGAAGCGCAGTGCGAGCCACGTCATGGCTGGGCTGTGGCAGCGTGCCGGGGGAGGGGGGCAGAAGGGGGAGGGGCGCTTCACGGTTGCAGCGGGCGTTGAGCGCCGAGGGGGCGCAGAGACACCGGCGCCCCGGGCGACAGCGCTTTCGGAAATATTGTCTGAAAATACGAGGAGCCCTTTGTAAAAATAAAGGCAATGATGGAAGAGCCTACGCAAAAACAGTAAAGATGATAGACCTGAACGAAATAAATTCAGGACAATTACTAGATACTACTCAATTAGATGAATTGTGTGGTGCAAAACGAATAGTAGGATTTAAACAGACCAGCATTTTGAAAATTGTACAATAATTTATTTGAAAATACATTGAGCACAGAGGTAAAGGTATTGCATTTACTCGTTATCGACAATAGTCACTGTTTCTTGAATATTAAACCCGGAAATAGAGTACCAATACATTGTACACAGTCCTTCAGGCGGCGGACGTAAGCTTGCGTCACACGATGAATGTGTCCAAGGAGATGTTCTGTTAGGCCTCTCGTATCCGACACTCAAGTTTTGCCCATGTGTGAGGGCGTGTAGTGTAGACTTGACTCTTTAAATATCCCCATAAGAAGAAGTCTAGGGTAGTCAAGGTAGGGTAGTCGCGCGCGCCAGTTGATGTCCCCAAATCTGGAAAATAATCTACCTTCAAAAGTAGGCTGCAAGATAGCAAGGGATTGCCGTACCGTATGAGATGATGCCTCATCCTGTCGGAATCATACCTGAGCGCGATTGACCAGCGCTGGAAGAAGCACTGTATTTACCATATTCAGGAAGCGATACCTAGTAACTGTAACAGCACGGTCATTGAGGCCTCGAAGGAATGTGTCTATGATGCCAAACCAAGCACGGCACAACACATTGACACATGTTCACTATGATTCGGTTTGTCATGCAACTCACGTGGGTTTTCCGGTGCATTGTACGGAACATTTTGCTTATTCACGACTCTCTAAATTGAAAACGATTATCATTGGACATTAATTTGTTAAAGATCTACGATTCGGTTGCTAAACGCCCAAGGAGATCCATAGCAAACGTCCTTAGGGCAACCTTATCATTTTCTTTCAACCGTTGCACAACTTGAATCTTATAAGTGCTGAACTGTATATCATCGTGGAATATTCGGTGTAAGGTAAGAGGCTACATCCCTAGCACTAAGGCATGTCTGACAGCGGAACAGTGAGAACTTCCGTTTAGTGCATGACGGGCTGCCTTTATCCGAGCAGGGGTCGGTTGTGAGCTAGAACAACCTGAACTTTTTAACTAGGCTAGAGCTAGATGCATTACTAGGAAATTGGTTCACACAACCTACGGCGGGTGAAACAGTTTAGGTGATAAGGAATTTTGTCGTGTCGTCTCAGCCTGAAATGGCGAGAAAACACTCTTTGTACAGTAATGTGAGACTCGTTATTTTTAGAGCATATTTTCACAGCGAAATACCATTGTTCTGGAGCTCACAATGCTGTAATTACAAATACCATCCCTCCTCTTTATTCTACATACTCATGTCGCGCGTGCGTGAACAGTACCTTTGTACTATGTGACTAAAATCAGGCTATTCTTTCCGCGCAACTCTATATTGGTTAGTGACAGGTTAGTCAATACCTACCAAATTTATATACTTATGTACAAATAAAATTTCATAATTCTAAATAATAGTTATTTGATATTTCTAGATCTGAAATCTTCTATTCCAAGATCTGAAATTGCCTCTAAAGGTTTTCTATTAGAATAATGAGAATATTTCATATAATTTATATTAATCGGATTATTCTCGCATGCCTCTATTTTAGTATTTTAAAATGCGTTCACTAATATTTCTTCATAATTAAGAAAATATATTTTCTGATTATTTTCAGTCGCAGTCCCAGTCAGAAAAATATAAACTCATTTGTAGATTATAATGTTTTATGTATAGAAAAATTCCTTCGATGGTATCACCAACAGTAATGAAATTTCTAATTTTCTTCTTTTTCATCCAATTTTTCTCTGTTGAGACATTTCATAGCCTATTATGTTATTTTAAAAAGAACAATGGGAATATCTCGAAACTATAGTAAGTACTAATACAAGCGTGGACTCCTTGACTCTGGAAATCGGTATAATACCACGTCGTGTCCAAAGAGATCGAAGATCGAAGAGTCCGCACGAGAAAGACCAGGGTTTTTTTATCCACTTCCAAGGTTGAATATCAATCCGAGATCCCTCCAATACAGATATTGAAAAAGTACGTTCCATAATTCCATATAAAAATTAAGCAATGACTTCACTAGCAAATTTATTATCTTTCAAAATAGTGTCTGGACTAAATTCTACAAGTAAATTGGAGATTTGAAAAGGGGAAAGAAAATAAACTATAAAAATCGATCATGGTCGAAAATCGTAGTATGTGTTATTATTATTATTATTATTATTATTATTATTATTATTATTATTATTATTATTATTATTATTATTGTGAACATCTTTAAAACAACATATCGGAATTATACCAAAACAATACAAAAAAGGCTTCATAATAACTCTGCAAATAGGAACATCAATAAAAAATGGGTGACAGATAAAATAATAAATATTCTAAAAGAAAGAGACAGATTATTCAAGAAATGGAAGTCTAATCCCAACAATGAAATGAATAAAAGAGCCTATAAACAATACAGGAACAAAGTTAACAATGAAATTAGAAATGCTAAGAAAGAATATCATCATCGATACTTTAAAAACAAAGAAAATGATTGCCAAGGAATATGGAAGGAGGTGAACAACATGCTAAATAGGAAGACAGATAAAAATATTGATGACAAATTGCTGATGGCATTTGGGAGCCGCTTCACATCTGATATACTTGTAAATAGGTTTGCTGACCATTTCATACAACAAGTAGAAAACATAACAGAAAGCAATGCAACGGTCAATTCTAGCAACAATAACAAAGTGACGGATATTCATGAACAAACAACTGATTGCAGCTTTTATTTACCTTGTACAAATGAAAAAGACTTGATCAGAATTATAAAAAAGGAAATTAGTATCAAAAAAGCTCCAGGAAATGATGGAATAAGAACAACAGATATTGTGAACAATGCAGATGTACTAAGTGGAATATTAAGCAATCTAATAAACAAGTGCATTAGAAATGGAATATTCCCAGAAGGACTAAAAAGCTCCATTATTAGGCCCATTTACAAGAGCGGAGATATGAGTGATCTCAATAACTATAGACCAATACCTATCCTCCCTGTGTTTGAAAAAATATTTGAAAAGTACGTAATACAGAAACTCTATCAATATATGAACGATAATCATATAATACATACAAACCAATATGGATTCCAGAAAGGTAAGGGAACAGAAGAAGCTCTGATCCAAGTCACAGATTACATAAATAATAATCTTGATAAAGGAAAGGAGGTAATGGCAGTATTCATTGACTACTCCAAGGCATTTGACACTGTTAGTCACACAATTCTGCTGAAGAGACTGCAAGAAATAGGCATTGAAGATCGGTATTTAAGACTGTTTAAAAGCTATCTAGAGAATAGAAAAATATTAGTCAAAATAAACAATATCTTAAGTCATCCCAAAACTATCAAACATGGAGTACCGCAAGGAAGTTGCTTAGGGCCAGTGCTATTTTTAATATATGCCAACAACATATTTAAAAACATAGAAAATTGCAAACTTTACATGTATGCAGATGATGCTGTTATTTTGTACTCTAATAGCGACATAAACAAATGTAAAGACCAAATACAAACAGAATTTAACAACATTGTTAACTGGTCATATGAAAACAACTTGTATGCTAATCCTGTGAAAACCAAAGTAATTCATTTCAAAACTCGGAAAAAAACGTAAAAACTTAAAATTAGAAAAATTAACTCTGCATGAATATCAATGCACAACCATTGGTTGTAGTGATAAATGTATCAAGATTGACTACGTAACACATTACTCATATCTAGGAGTTGTTTTGGATGAGTACCTGAGATATAACTTGCACACAAATTACCTGTTCAACAAAGTAAAAATGATAGCTGGCTGTATGTATTCAATTCAGACTTTTGTAAATGAGCCAATTTTGAAAATTATATATACCTCACTAATTGAATCATTACTGAGATATGGTGTGCGAGCCTGGGGTGGTGCATGCCAAACATACTTAAGCAAATTGGAAAATATACATGCTAAAGTATTAAAAATAATGGCCAAGAAGAGAAATCTCAGCCAGTGCGACCTGCCAGCTTGCTACAACACTAACACCAAAAGGATTCTACATGTACCTCAACATAATTCGGAACAATAATGATAATAAATTCAAAATTGATGCACCAAATGGGTACAAAACAAGAAATCCAAAGTACCAAATACCATTAACATACAACAGTTATGGAAAAAGAACTCTTAAGTATCTGATACCTAAACTATACAACCAGATACCCAAAGACATTAAATACCCAAAAACCAACCACAAAGACTTTAACAACAAAATTAAATCATGGCTGCAAATAAACAAACCTGTGGTGTGACAACCAACAACAGTGTATAGGACACTTTTGTCAATAAAAGAAAGGGACTAAATTGAAATTCATAAACAAAATTGAGTAACCATAGAATATTTTCTGTGAAATTAAGAAGGTTTATAAGGTGTGTACCAAACTAAAACGATATACCGTTATTGCAATATGTGATGAGACTATGTATTAATTTGCATCATATACAAATAACTATGTTAAGTTCAATCATAAAATACAAATATAAAACATGTAATATACGATAATTATTGTATAATTGTAATAATTATATTAATTTATTGTTAAAATGTTTCATATGACAAAATTGTTTGCATACTATATGAATTGTACGAATTGAGACTATGTATTAATTTGCATCATTTACAAATAACTATGTTAAGTTCAATCATAAAATACAAATATATAACATGTAAAATATTATTAATTATTGTATAATTGTAATAATTATATTAATTTATTGTCAAAATGTTTTATATGACAAAATTGTTTGCACATTATATGAATTGTACGAATTTGAGACTATGTATTAATTTGCATCATATACAAATAACTATGTTCAGTTCAATCACAAAATACAAATATAAAACATGTAAAATATTATTAATTATTGTATAATTGGAATAATTATATTAATTTATTGTTAAAATGTTTTATATGACAAAACTGTTTGCATATTATATGAATTGTACGGGAACCAGATGATAAGTCTCTGACTTATCTGGACCCTAAACTGAAGAAGTTAATAAAATTACAAATTACAAATTACAAATTATTATTATTATTATTATTATTATTATTATTATTATTATTATTATTATTGCTTACTCACGTCAAAAACAATTCAATTCTCAATAAATTCTACATAATACACTTAATAAAACAATTGGACAATTAATTTGCAAAACAATAAAGTCCAAACGAATGGAACTATTAAGTTGCAAATCATTAAATAAATCAAAATAATAGCACGGAAATCAACATGTCTCTAATATCATTTTAAATATAACAACTACACCCGGTAGATTGAATATTCAAAAATTGTAAAGAAATGCGAATATGCAATGTTATGTACGGCATCGGGGTACGTAATACAAATCAACATAATAAAAAAGTGGTAAAAATAAACGTGATGGCCGTCAATCAAGATTACCTTTGCCTCGAAACAGCTGCTCGAAGAGCTGCAGCAGGCACAGATGAAAGAGTGAGCGAAGGCAGCGCAGGGAACTGCGCGAAGGAGATGGAAAGGCCTGCGAGCTTCCACCAGCTTAGCGAGCAACCGCAGCGAAACGGTGAGGACGGCAAAGGTATGTGGCCTCGGGACGGGGGCGTACGCGAAGCAAGGACAGGGTCGATGCAGGAGCGAAACGGATAAAGGACACGGGGGAATGTCGGCTGGAGGGTGAGGGAGGGCTGGAAGGGGGCGACCTGGGTTGAGAGGCTCGGCGCTGAGAAACGTGGATGTGGGGGGAGGGGGTTAAGGGGGGGAAGGAGGCGCAGCGGGTGCGTCCCTGGTAATCAGAGCCGGCGAAATATGGGCCGTCGCGCGCCGCCCCCGCGATGATGTATGGAGGCGGGATACGCGGAAGCGGGCCGCTGATGTGAATTAAATAAAATGAAAATAAATTCGCCCTCCGGAAGCCTCGGGCGCCTTGGATTACGCGCACGCTGTCGACGCTCCCCCTCCGCCCCCCGCGGGCCGCGGTCTCGCCCGCACGGCCACGCCCCCCGCCGCCACATGCCAACGCCGTCACCCTAACCGCTCCTCCTATCCGCACCGTCGCTGCCCCCGCCGTTGCTATCATCGCTCGCTTTCCCGGTCCTGTCTGCTGCTCCCTCACCCAATCTCTCTCCGCACCCGCGACACGCCCCCGCCGCCGTCATCGCCCCCCGATGCCTTACCGTCGCCTTTACTGCTCCCTCCCGTCCACACCCCATCTTTGCCCCCAGCCTTGCTTTAATCGTGGCCCCGCTACCGGTGCTCGTACCACCCTTTTTTCGCTGCTATCTCTGACGCTGCCTCACCGAATGCCCATAGTCCCTGCAGGCACCCCTCTCCTGACATTTCCACCGCAGTCCCTCCTCCGTTGCCATAATCCCCGCCGCTGTTCTTGCGCTCACCGTCCTCCAAGCGCTCCAACCCACGCCGTCACGCACGCCGTGTCTGTTATTCCCGTCACCAACCATAGCATAATCATCACACAGCTCTCGCCGAACCTCCTCTACTCACTCATCTAATCCCTATAAGCCTGGAAGGTACCCTCACCGTCCTCAATCCTTCCACCTCCATCCCACGTCACCGACGCCGCCCCCATCACCACCACCACCCCACTATCGCTCTCACCCATCCTCCAGCCCATTTCGTCGCCTCACCACACCTTCCACCCAGTCCCACACCGACTCCACTTCCCCGCGTCTCCATCGCTGCTCCGCCCACGGCATTTACAGCTCTCGGCACTCTCTCCACCAATCCCCACCGATCTTGCAGTCACTTTTACCGCACCCGCTGCCACCACCGCCACCCACGTCACATCCTACTTCGGCTCCGAACATCCCACGTCGTCGGCCTGCCTCTGATCCTCTTATCCCCAGCGCCACCTCCACCACCCACTCCGTCGCCGCTCATGTCACCATCACCGCTCCGCCCTCGGTGCTTTCAGGCCTCGCTACCTGTTAGGACTCCCCCATATCCTCCTCCAAAACCCTCGCAGTCACTTCTAACGTATCCCATGCCGTCTTCGTCGCCCCCGCTCTTTATCCTGCCTTCGCTTCTCCCAGTTCGCGTCGTATCCCAACCGCCCGTTCATTGCTCATCGCCATCTCCAACCCCATTTCGCGGGCTTGCGTCCCACATCCTCCGTTCATTACCTCAGCCTCCGCCGATCCCTCTCCCTCTCTTTTCCGGCCCCGCAGTCCCCCTCACCGCCGTCAATGCTGCTGCCGATTCCCCCTCATGCGGCCACCACACGCCATCGGTTTCCAGTAGAATCCCTCGCCCACACGCCGGTCTCATCGCCTTCGCCTTGGCCGCATCTCCTACCGGCTTACCCCATTTTCCTCCCTTCCGCCAATACCACGCCCGCCTCCACCCGTCAACGCTGCCGTACCCGCCGCCATCCGTTTAAACAAAATCCCACAGCTCCCACCACCCATTCGTTTCGCCGATCCTTTTCCCGGTACGACCGCATTACCGTCGCTACCTTTACTATGCAGCATCCGCCGCCATCGCTTTAAGCCGCTGCATCTTGCTGCCAACCCGAGAAATCCGCCTCGGACTTCACCAGCTTCATCCTCACTTCCCTTTGTTTCTCACTTTTAAAGACCTGTCGATAAAGCTTATCTGAAATAGATTTATCCGTTTCTTTTTTCGTGAAGTTTCTTGCTGTCTCCAATATCTTTTTTT
Source organism: Gryllus longicercus (assembly GCA_038098605.1). Taxonomy (NCBI): domain Eukaryota; kingdom Metazoa; phylum Arthropoda; class Insecta; order Orthoptera; family Gryllidae; genus Gryllus; species Gryllus longicercus. The sequence goes on along the minus strand of JAZDUA010000138.1, from coordinate 2,408,260 downwards.
TTTCACCTCTAATTTCATTTACGCATAATGGCTGTTTTACATATTTTTCTCCAACATCCATTTCTTAGTCCCTCGCTCTACTCGGTAGACACTTCAGTTCACTCCGTAAATACTATTGTTTCTTCCTCGCCTACTGCTTACGCAGTACAGAGAAAGTATTGTAATGCTACGGGAAAAAGGTGCTTTTTCGACAGAAAAACTCTTATTGCCGAGCCCTGGTAACAAAAAAGTGGATGAATGAAGCTCCTATATGTAGTTAATTACTTCATATAATAGGGGAACCGCCTGTTCACACTCCTTTTTACTTTCTCGCCTTAGGAATTCGTCGTAATAAGAGAAAGTAACGTAATCGTGTGCCAGAAAACGGCCAATTTTCGTAAGAAAAACTGTTATATCCGGGCTCTGGTAACGAAAACGTCGATACATCCTATTGCTAAAATTTAGAAAACAAAATCCTCTAACACGTGATGTAGCACCCAAATCCATGCTTTGTTGGTTCTTGATACCGAAACATCGATTTACGGTGAAGTCTATCTGTCCGTTTGTCTATCTGTCCGTCTGCGCCTAAACCGTTCAACTGATTTTCTTCAAAATTGATATTCCCTGATTGATCTTAACAAACTGGAGGCTTTGGGAGTTTCTAACAGATATTTTGATTGTAGAAGTTTTTAGTTTTTTTTTGACATGAATCGGACATTCACCTTTTGATGCCTTGACGGCAAAACATCCGTTTATCCGTCTATGAACAACGCTAGCGGCTAAACCTAAGGTGGCTTTTCATCAAAATTGATATTATTGATACGGTTCCTTGAATTTGAAATTGCTATTTTGATTTAGGGAGCACTTTACATGAAGTCTCAACAGTAATTTCAAAATTTTCTGCAAAATAGCTGATTTTTTCTTCAACTTTTTTCTACGACAAGAACAGAATCACATGGAAATGACAAAGTTCGCATTTTTGTTGCACTCCCTAAATTTTTGAAAATAGCAAAAGTTTTTTCGACATATTCCTATCATTACAATGACGAAGAAATAATGTCTTCCTTAATCAAATCTGTTCAACAAAAAACTATCTTCATCCTCTATTATCGATCCGATCTTAACTGATCTTAATCCTTTATTTTCGAATAATTGAAAGTTCGATTTTTCAAAAATATGGAGTATTTTTGCCCAAAATATAGGCAATTTTGATGTAACAATAATGTCTTTAAAAATGGCTCCAAATATTTTCTTTAGTGGTTTTGCATTTGCCTTCATTAATTTTCTCTTCTTTCCTCAAGTTAATCATTCCACATATTTCCCTTAAATTTACTATTTCCTTTAAAGCTTTCAACTAACTTTATCATCTTATTACCAAATTTAATTTTCATTTGCCTTGTTTTTAGGCAGTTCTTTATGTTCTTCATAATAGTTTTAACTAACCTCAAATACTCTCCAAAAGCTCTCTAAATCTCCCTATCCCCGGCACTCCCTCCCTTTCTCCTCTTCACTGTCTCTCCCTTTCTCCTCTCCTCCCTCTCTCATTCTCATTCTCCCTCCCTCTCCCTCCTTTTCTCTCCCTATTCCCCGTCACTCTTCTGATTTCTCTTTCGTCCTCTTTCATCCTCTCTTTCGTCCTCTCCGATCTATCACCCTTCCTTCTGTTTCCTCCTGACTGGCCACCTGCTTTTGCTGTTTTCGCCCCTGCCCTCACGTACCGTGCCGGCTGCCAGATGCGAGTGCACCTCGCCCTCTTCGCCTCCGCCGGTAAGAGCCTCCACCTTCGGCGCCTCCTCCCTGCGTCGCTGCCAGATTCCAAGGCGCGACGCCATGCCCAACCCCCGCGCCCTCCGCAGAAACTGAATTTTAAAACCTGCGGAAGAGGCCTCCCCGTCGTCACTGGGTTATTGGATGGTGGATAAAAATCGGAGGCAGGTGGCGGCGCAGGGACTGTGAGCTTCGCCCACGTGCGCGGAGACGAACGCTATTACTTCGGATGCCGCCCAAGGCGTGGGCGTTTTCAATATATGATTGTGGGAGGGCTCTTGTACCACCAATCAATTGAAATCTTCGTTCCATCCTTATTCTTGCGTTACTCATTATCATCTACAAACACGATATTACTACCATTATACACCCAATAGCAGCCAGTGGGAAACCGCCAATGTTATTACCTGCCCGAAAAGGAGGGCGCAGATTTGTACGCCTTCTACTTCGTCAATGGCCAGTGACCTAGTATTGCAGGCACACTCATCATCACCATCATTAACATCATGCAAGTTGGAAACGTAATTGGTCGAGATGACAATAAAATCAAATGCGTCTTGGTGATGTTCGGTAAATACTGTAAAGTATTTTTTTGCAATTGATGCTTCGAGATAAATAACACAAAAATAGTATGATACTTTGAAGTCTATCACAATGACACACTGCAACGGATGATTTACAAATTATTTAAAGGCGCAGACAAATTATTGTTAACTGTTCAAAAGTACTCTCGTTTTATTTAAATTCCGGATACCAGCAGAAAATGATACAACGAATTTTTGTTTTCTTAAAATCAAGTGTAACTTTAATGTTTTGGAATCTATATAGGCATTTAAAATATGTCAAAAATACGTTTGTCTACTTTACATACAGTCCGTTCTTATAATTCTGCGTGATAATAGTGGAGATAAATGTGCACGCATCAAAAAAATGTATGGAGGAGCTAGTGTTTGAAATTTTTCAGTTATGAATATGCAAGTGCTTGGGAGTACGCTCTAGTTGATAGAAAATTCATGCTAGTAGAAGCAGCAAGAGCATTTTTATATTAAAGATAGAATAGTTGAAGCCAGGGGGCATTATTAGAAGTAACGAAAAAAAGAACCGTTGGAATATACCAGATCCATGATACTGTAACAAGGAAACTTGTTACAGTATCATGGATATGGTATATTCGAAGGGTTCTTTTTTTCGGTGTATTTTCTCTTGTAGAATATAATGATTCAAGGAATTGAGGCGTGTTGTCGAACAATGTGGCAAGTACAGGACCTATTGTTAGAAGATCTTAACCAAACTTTGGAGCTTTTTAATAGACGATTTAAAGTGGACCATGGACCAAGGACCACGACCGCCATATGATGGTGTTATGGCCAATCATAAATAAAAGCTATTTTGTAATGCAAGTAACTGTTCTTGAAAAACTAACGTATCTATAACACTAAGATAGAAATTAAGTAAATATTCAAAAATTATTTTTATTGATATTAGATCTGAACTACATGCACGATGTATTAAACTCAATAAATATTGGAGAAGAGAAAATAAAAATCCGAGACATTTGAGATATTATCTAAAATTCAACGGAGCAAATGTAGCACAATTATATCCAAATTTTATAAGTAATACTATTTAGAAGATAGTAGTTTTTAGATTGTTATAATGCTTAATGTAATGCAAACTCGTACCAATTCCATCGTCCCGTATTCACGTTATTTTCTTCCCTTCTCCCCCTTCTTATTCAACTACCTGCCGCTGCTGTATAAGACTAAACTGCTTCGATCAACGCACGCACAGGACGGCGGGCACGCGCAGATTCTGCGTAGCTCACGCACGTGCGTGCTCGAGAGCGAGAGCGTGCTCTGGCAGCGTGCCCGATTCAACGCCTCCGCCTCCGTCCCTGCGTCCTCCCGTCAGCGTCACACTGCGTCAGTGCAGCGGTTCTAGCGAGCACATTTCACGAGTGGAAACTAATAATCACGACTGCACGCAAAGGTAACGAAAAAAATTGAAACATTCCGTTACTAGGTAGAGCTGAAGCCTACCAATTCAATCCTCGCAAAAGAAATGAGATATGGTATTGTAAGAAAGAAATGGGATATATTTTTCTTGGAGTTGAAGCGTTGAAAACAAGGGAAAACATAAGATATATTTGTTTTTCAATATTATCCTATGAATATTAGCCGTAATTACCCAAATATTTTTAGTGAATCAGAGTTCATAAAATTGATTTTAATGCAGTAGCTGTGGGTGCGGAAATTCCAAGCTATACTTTTGACCGGCTTAGGTGGCTAAGGATAATTGAGGTCATTGATGTCACTGCAGTCTGCCCAAAAGGTCAAAGGGTTCAAGGTTTGTCAGAGAGGAGGATTTTCTAAACTAGATGCATAGCTAGGTCAAATTTAGCTCATGGATGGAGGAGAATTCTAGTCTCCGGCTGCTCTGATCGGTAGTTTTCCGAGATTTCTCTTATCATCACTAGGTGAATGACAAAGCAGTATTCGAATAAACGGGCCACGAACCGAGGGCGATCTTTCCTTCCTCTTCCTTGACCTATCTTCACACCTTACTTACATGCACTTACGTTTAAACGCACTACACGACCACATATACAAGGAAATCAGGCGGGAACGAAGAGCTTGTTGCGGTTGGATCGGTGCCTCGCTGGTGGAAGATACCTGGTTGAGGGAAATCCAAGTAAATCGACGGGTGGGTCAGTGGCATATCTTGCCATCCAGCTGGGGAAGATCTCCACCACCTCTGGGGAAAAACATGCAGTACACTTACGGGACCTAACAGGTGCCGTGCCTAGAATCACTAATTAATCAACCAAGCAGCACAGGTGTACTTGTTATCCCAGACTGCACTTAAATAGAAACTGCTTCTACTAACAGCATAATTGTTTTTACAAGGATTTTTTTATTAGCGAACTGCACATCCCATTAAGGGCAAGGGCTTGAGCTTGAGCACGGAATTATCAATACTTCTTTAATGAAGTGATAGGATGATGATGAGGGGTGAAGGGACGTTCACAAGTACATCCATGCCCGAGGTGCGATTCGAACCCGCGATCCTTCGATCCGAGACCTCCACGAGACTACTGCCTTAGCAATCTCGACTCCCCGGCTTGGCACAAGCCGTATACGATACATCAATTGCGGTAACGCGAGCGTGGCACGCATTTCGCCAAGACTCGCGCGCGGGTGGCGGTGCTCGGGCGTCGCGTGACAAAGCGCGTGAGGGGCGAAGCGCGCGTGAGGGGCGAAGCGCGTGAGGGAGGAAACGCGTGAGGGGCGTGCGCGTGAGAGGCGTGCGCGTGAGGGGCGAAGAGCGCGTGAGGGGCGAAGCGCGCGTGAGGGGCGAAGCGCGTGAGGGAGGAAGCGCGTGAGGGGCGAAGCTCGTGAGGGGCGAAGCGCGTGAGGGGCGAAGCGCGTGAGGGGCGTGCGCGTGCCCTCGTGGGCGGTGAGCGAGGGCGGGGCGGGCGCGCTCCGGCGGGGCGCGGCGCTTCCGCTCGCGGTCGCGCACGATCGCAACCGCGTGACGCCACTGGAGTCTCCGACATTGCGTTGCGGGCAAAAACCGGCACAGTGTGCAGATTTGGCGGTTTGTTGTAAAAAAAACATGGTGATGAAACGATAGGAAAATTGGGAGTTTTCTTGCTGACTGATTCCACTGTTGAAGCGGTACCGTCAAATAATGTAACTGTGAAGCAGGGTATTAAACTTTAGCACAATTTCGATACAGCAATGCTACCGTCTCCTTAATACGATCCTATCCTCTAAAAACAAAAATCTTATTGAATCAATAAAATTTCTCTTAGGAGACGATTGAGTGCATCATTGTACGAATATGTTAAAAAGGATTGGCCTTAGTGATACACCCTGTCGTATAGTAGTTTTGCCAGGGCATACCAGGATTGTTGCCATTTCACGGCATGTCGAAATTATATTTAATTACCAGTATATTACTTTTTTTTCGAGTAATTTTTTCCGATCCTACATTTTCCAAGTATTAGAACCAGGGGTTTGGTACTGTCAAGATTTATAATAATATTGCTTAGAATTAGATTCAAGCTGTATTCAAGCTTAGATTCAGTGTCTTGTAATATGAAGTAGAAATAAAAATTCGTAAACTGTATATACTGTGACATGATGTACATGGTAATTAAGGATCGAATGTTTATAATACGGCATTTTTTTGTATTTTTCCATGTAAAATATAAGAGATCATGCTTTTATCTACAATGACTAAAACTATGCAAGTTTCACGTGTCATATCGTCTCCTATATTATTTCAGAAGTATACATACCTTTTGCGGCTTTCACATGCAACCGATCTTTATAAACGAAATCTCTAAAGAAAGATAATTTCAGAGAGTCGTGACGAATTGCACTTTTACATTAAAAATATGACGGATCTGTTTAGAAAACGCATCCATATATTCACGTCAAATACAACCCGCAGCACTCAGTCAGCTATATCGTTAAAAAACAAAGAAACGTTCCTCATACTGCAATAAACAGGATGAGATATTCTTGGACATTATATTAAATTTTACCTAGATCGACATTTATCGACCAATACCACCTAGATTTCAACCCTTGTTCATGGTGGCTATCTTTGTGACGTCACACATAGAAGGCTTAGATTCCTCTATCTTATACTATTTACTCTTTCGGTGTACTGCGTGGTTTGCGCAGACTGACGATATTCATTTGCTTAATTATTAATTCAACATTCGCTCTCGCAGAAACAACTAACGTACTATTAATACTTGGTTGATTCCGACGAAGATTACTTCTTATCGTGTAGTAAAAACATTCATTTAACGTTTTGCCGGGGTCTACAAGTGCTCTTTATCTAATTGTGGAGGGATGTGGGTGTACAGTGAAGAGTGAACACGTGTCCTCAGAAGTTTTGGATTTTTTTACATGAATAGGATAAAGCAGAGGAAGGCCTGATTTATGATGTAAATAACACGAATCTTGAATACTTACGAATTTTGATACAAAAGAGGTCAATGTTGTTATTACGAGAGAAAATTTAAAATTTAGAATAGTTTTGAGAACCGTTACAAGTAATTCGCACCCTGAATTCACGTAAGTCAGGCTCTATGAACCTATATAATAAATTTTCTCAAGATAAATAATACGAGATGCAGAAAATTTTAGTAGAAATTGAGGAGAGAAGCAGAGCTAGGGGACGTAAATGTATATGAGTAATACTTTTTATATCGAAATGGAAGTACGTCATAAGGTATTCGTATCACCATGAACATCATAAACGTCTAGAGTATGTTCTATAAACTATAAACACGCGCACCACTAAACACTACACGAATCGCACACCACTAAAATATTATGTTCAAATACAATTTCAAAAATTCTAATACATTCCGAAACCCGAATTCACTTATTTTTGGAAATACTCTCTAGTAATAATTGTGCCAAATCATCATGCTACGTAGGCAAAAGGTTGATAACGCTCCAGAAATATCTCCGCCTATACAATCGTTTCCGTAACCTCTTTCCATTGTTGAAAGCTACGCCTCAGAAATACGGGAGCCAAATCGCAGAGACAGCACCTGCTAAATCCTTATTTGGACCTTCGCCCAGTGTCTCCGTCACTCCGGGGGATAAAGGCCTGCGATTCAAGTCCACGGGGAAAAGAACAACTTATGTAATATGCATGATTTGGTAAATAAATATATTCTGCGTTATTGAATGTTCCCTGCAGATATTGGGTGGACATGAAAGAAAGCAATAGCAGTAAGCCGAGAGGAAAAAAAAGAACGACGAAACAAAATATGGCACGAAGCGTTCCGGTATTCAGCAGGGGAGATTGAAGAAAATAAGTAATATAAATATATCAAACTGTTCTCTTTGTTTATACAACTGCAATATTTTTCAACCACTACCAGTGTACAGGAGATGGAATATAAAGGATATTTTCATAAAAAGAGGTACGCGGTGTAAAACTCGGTCCCCGGTTAACGCAGTGGTGTTTTAAAGGAGAAGAGAGAAAGAGGGAGAGGGACTGCGCGGCGAACAAACCAGCGACCCACGAGGAAGCGGGCGGAGGCGTTACGAGCATTTTATGGAGTGGACACCATAAACGCGTGGCGGAGAATTCGCTGGCGAGATGCTGCGATGAGCTGGAGCAGGAGGAGGCGAGGTGCGAAGAGGGAGAGTGTGGAGGGTGCCGGGAGCGTGTTGAGGTTGGTGGGTGCGGTGGGGGCCGGGGGGCGGGGGGCGGGGGTGAGGGGCGTGCGCGGGGAGCGTGTTGAGGTTGGTGGGAGTGGCGGTGAGGGAGCGGGGGACGAGTTGAGGTTGGTGGGTGTGACGGTGATGGAGCGGGGGACGAGTTGAGGTTGGTGGATGCGGCGGGGGGCGGGGGGCGGGGGGCGGGGAGCGAGTTGAAGTTGGTGGGTGCGGCGGGGGGGGGAGCGTGTTGAGAGGATGGTGGGTGCGGCGGGGGGGAGTGTGTTGAGGTTGGTGGGTGCGGTGGGAGGGGGGCGGAGAGCGTGTTGAGGTTGGTGGGTGCGGTGGGGGGGCGGGGGTGAGGGTGGGGGCGGGGGCGGGGGCGGGGGTGGGGAGCGTGTTGAGGTTGGTGGGAGTGGCGGTGAGGGAGCGGGGGACGAGTTGAGGTTGGTGGGTGTGGCGGTGATGGAGCGGGGGACGAGTTGAGGTTGGTGGGTGCGGCGGGGGGCGGGGGGCAAGTTGAAGTTGGAGGGTGCGGCGGGGGGGAGAGTGTGTTGAGGTTGGTGGGTGCGGCGGGGAGCGTGTTGAGAGGATGGTGGGTGCGGCGGGGGGGAGTGTGTTGAGGTTGGTGGGTGCGGCGGGGAGCGTGTTGAGGTTGGTGGGTGCGGTGGGAGGGGGCGGGGAGCGTGTTGAGGTTGGTGGGTGCGGTGGGGGGCGGGGGTGGGGGCGGGGGCGGGGGCGGGGGCGGGGAGCGTGTTGAGGTTGGTGGGAGTGGCGGTGAGGGAGCGGGGGACAAGTTGAGGTTGGTGGGTGTGGCGGTGATGAAGCGGGGGACGAGTTGAGGTTGGTGGATGCGGCGGGGGGCGGGGAGCGAGTTGAAGTTGGTGGGTGCGGCGGGGGGGTGGGGAGCGTGTTGAGAGGATGGTGGGTGCGGCGGGGGGAGAGTGTGTGGAGGTTGGTGGGTGCGGCGGGGAGCGTGTTGAGGTTGGTGGGGGCGGTGGGAGGGGGGCGGGGAGCGTGTTGAGGTTGGTGGGTGTGGCGGCGAGGAGGCAGAGAAACTCGTACGAGCACATTCCACTCGGAGGCATTTTAGGTTTCCATCTGGAGCACAGAACCAGACTGAGCAGATTATTTGTTGGAAATGTTTGACGAATCTTTAAAGAAGTTATTGAATTAATTTTACTCTATAAAGTCCATATTGTAAATGTAAAATATTCTACTGCATTAAAGTGTAATGTGAAGTTATGTTAACATAATAAAAATTATATCTAGTTCAAATCATGGAATGTTTTTTTAGAAAAAAAAAATTATGTTCATATTCGTACAATAAGCACGGATATCTTTGTACTGATTTTCAATACTTCTTTAACACAATCACCTGTTTCGTTGTAATGTTCCTGAACAGGGCCTTTCGAACCGATACGTTAGGTTCGAGTGACCACTCAAAACTGTGTAGTCCATTTACGTTTTTTACGTCCAAATGTGGAAACTTCTCAATTTTTTTAAAAGTTATGCAAAGTTATACATTCATTGGCACACTTGTTTTCAATTTCATTATAAAATTAACCGTTACAAATAATGCAATATTGTATATGCTCTATTAATTTATTTATACAAACTGATCAGCTGAAAGGCTTCATATGTGCGTGTTCAAATAAACGAAAAAAATAAAATTTGACACAATATTTTAAATGCAGGTGTGCTGTCGTTTTGAATCCACTTGTGCCTTTAGAAATATAGGTAAAATATTTGTTTCTTTTTCATTAGTTTTGGCTGAACCAATCAGGGTTTTATGAATTGTTGTTATGAATTACTACTTCGCAAGGAAAATTCTTATTAATGCGCGCATTTCTGTGTTGTGAAATTGTAACTGAGTTTCTCACAAACCTGGGTGCGTTTGTATGTTTTCTAAATGTATTATTTAGACACCTTTGGAGAATTTTGGATCAAATGGTGGCAGCTTAGGTGAAGGTTGGCTAAATAAATAACAGTTTTGTATAATTGAAATTGACCATTTCCTGTAGAATTTCGGTTTAGCAGAGTGTAATGACGTAGAATTCTTTTTTATCTTTTTGTTTTACTGATAGATATGGTATTTCCAAAAACTAATTTTTTTGATTGAAAACTACCAAACCATTTAACTTATCTCATTCCATTTACAGCAAACCAGTCCCATTTGGCAACATTGTGCGTCGCGTCCTTATTTCCAGAGGGTCAACTGCAATTCTTCCTCGTCTCCTGTGAAGGCAAAGGGATCTCCTAGGCCAAGAGCTCGCAATATGCACATGAGCTGGTCGTATAAGCTAATGTGTGCTCGTTCTGATGAATGAAGCTGCCAGTTACTTAACTGCATGTCACGTTTCTCGCATATTACCAGATATGGATCTTTGATAGCCTTTAGCACTAAACCACAATATCAGAAGTCTGGAGGACTTCACGAAGTTTATTGTAAAATGTTACGAAAATACATGTAAGTCAGTCATACTTTATAAAAACTTGATTATACGGTTTCAGTTTTTATTTATGATCTATAATACACCCTCAAACCTTTTTTACTCAGCTCTCACAACTTTTTAAATAGTGGGAATAAATATTGATAAGTAAAATAATATTATTTTGTTTTCTCATTGTTCATATACATAAATATTCACATCAAAGGACTGCTGTTGTGCACTTGTTTTCTACGAATGGATACTATTTTCATATATTAATTACAAGCGTTTAAGCAATGTTTGAAACAATGTGAAATATTGTATTTGAGACTGTCAAGAAACTACAACGATGTAAAAGGTAAATAAATTATACAAATTCGATTCGAAGAGAAGATGAAAACAAAAAACTGTTTTCTATCCGTCTAAATCTGCATATCGTTATTTTCATTCAACTGTGAATATCGAATGAACAATAATATAATGTTAAATTTTGCGACGAGTGCGGTCTGGATTCAGCAACAGCGAACAAAAATATAACAATAAAAGTAAAATTGAGATACACTTTTCTCTGTAATTTTCAAACATATTCAAAGGTGACAAACAAATATTTTTAACAAAAGAGAAAATTTACAATACTGTATTTAATATTTCCACAGCATTTCAAAATAGCCATTCAACACCCAGAAAAATATTGTTACCATCATTTTTATTATAAATAACGACGTACACATCTGTGAGATTATTTGACAAACATATGTACAGAATTTTGACAAAATATAAAAAAATGTGAATTAGCTTTGAACAAAAACTTGTCCTCATTTCAAAATTGCAAAGTCACGAACTTCAAAGAAATTATGTCATTTGTCATTTACACAGTTAATAAATCATTTTTTATTGCCTTTAAACATATAGGTTCATTCTTACTTACTTTTGGATTGCTAGGACAACGCACCTGCAGCCACTTGAATTGGAAGCTTTTCCTGTGACAAGCTTATTGTCTGAATGTTTTGCAAAAGGCAACAAAGAGTCCAAAATTATCACGTCATTTTCCACACACCGAACGCCAATTTCGTACACTAAACATGCAATTTTCATTTTAAAAAGTTGAAATAGTTTGAAGACATATAAGAAATGTTTTTGGACTGGGAAGCTGACGTTTTCTAGGTACTCCGATATCGGTTATCGGTATGTTAAAATGTTTGCCATATCTTCATCGAAACAAGTGAAGATAGCGAACATTTAAAAGTAGCTTGAAAAGGAATATTCAAAATTTGTGCCACAATCGGTAGCGAATACTTTCATTTTAAGTTTTCTAACATCGTACAAGTTCAATCAAAACATTCGTATAGCATTCAAGATGCTTATTAGGTAGATGAGAGTATCCCAAAGGAAACAAAACAATATCAAACCCATTGGCACACGTACATATATCAGAATTCGATATGAGCGTGTGCAGACCAACTTCTGCAATGAAGACATCGTTGATCTATTCTGCTATTCCGCCCAGCATGGTAATCAATATGCGGAGAATTTCCCAGCGTGGCTCCTAGTGTAAGCGTAGCCAGCCGACGCTGGGCGGTGGGGCAGCCGGGCGGTCGGGCGGCCGGGCGGCCGGGCGGTCGGGCGGTCGGGCGGTCGGGCGAGCGGTCCGGGCATGTGGGCGACCCCGAGGGGACGCTGTTCCCCACCCCACCGCCGTCCACGCCCCTCAGTCACGCCCGTCATGCAAATGACCCCGCCACCCCCGGCTGCTGCTCAAAGGCTAACGTATTGCATATGTATCGGCGAGGTCCCGATTTCACCGGTCGCGCGCCGAACAAAAGATGAAAGAAAGGCCGCCCTATGCACGTGTGCGCGAGTGTGTGTGTGTGTGTTTTTCCTATATTGCTCTTCTGGCGGGAGACGGGAGGGGCCGTCAGGTGAGGAATACTTCCAAGCTGAGGCCGTCAGGCAGGCACGGAACAATGGCCGCCCGCCTCTCCAAACGTTGAAAAATGCGCCATCGTCACGGTCCCATATACCAAGGTTATGGGAGGGGTATCCTGTCAAAAAAGAGAGCCGCTTGGGGAACTCAATAAAATTGCTCCGGAATGGGAAAAGAAGGGTTTTAATTTTCATTAGATGTTTTATAAATGTCACGGACTGTATAATACTCGGGAACAGCCACCATTTACATTGTATGAACATTACATTAAATAAAAGCTCGTCGAAGTGAATTTTCGTTGGGCCCGGGAATTGAATTTTCAGGGTGTGTTCGCAATTGAAAGTATATCTCATTTTGCTCCAAAATGAATGTTTTGTATTCAAATTGTATGACATATAAAAGATCAAACTCGTGTAAAGGATTGTACCTTGAAATATGGGAAGCATAAGATATATCTACCTCAAGCGGAATCGTTTTCGACACGAGTCATAAAACCTTCGTTCAGGAACTTTGTACACATCATAGAACACACAAACACAAGCGATGAATATATTCTTGAAACTATCACATACAGGAAAAAAGTGACAATGAAGGAAACATAATGAATAAAAAAATCATACCTCACATATTCATAGAATAATATTTAGCCAAATGAACTCTGACATACTTCTTAAAAAAGTATCTGAAATATGATTCCCTTCTGAGGAGAGAATTTTTTACATATTAGTAATTAGAGAATTGATAATACTTTCCATGAAGTTGAGATTCAAAGCTACTTATTTAAGGTTTTGTATGAACAATTCTACAAGACATTTTAATAGACCTTTTGTACATAAAGGTATCAACCGCCCAAGGTACACACAGCCAACCTGTCTCTGATTCTTAACGCTTTTCAGCTCCCCGGCAGGTCCGTAGAATTTTGAAGGATTTACATGGTGTGCCAGAAGAATGCAGAACAAACATTATTCATACTGATATTGTTTAACATAAATTTAGTTTACCAAGGTAATAAATTACAAATACTATGCGACCCGAGATCTTAAGAAAAAACGAAACTATTCGAAGCCCAAAAAAGACTTCTCATTACTGGTAACTCCCCACTGAGAAATCGCTGATCTGGCTTCCGCATTGGGGAATGACCTTCTTACCTACTTTGTTCATTTTAACCCCTGCCTCTCTCTTCCTACCTACCATATTTTTTGGGAATACTATATTCTGTGGAATTAACCTAATATTACTAGGGGGTAGAGGTCTCAGACCCCACCGACGATTGCTTGAAAGTTTCAATGTTTTAGGACGTGAAAATTTTTTTTTCTGATGTGATATTTGATTCAAAATGTCAAATTTGTTACAAATGATGGTTATAATTTGAGATAATACAGGGTCATTGCCTAGGGATAGGCACTTCGGCCTATTCGCTCGGAAAGTTAATATTTTAAAAATATTCTACAAATATTAGTGGTATTTTACACCTTCTTTATTATGTTACCACGTTTGGCACAGACATCTGCCTTTATTTGGCATAAATATGTGAAAGGTTTTGTCAGTATGTATTATATATATAATTGCATTACATAAATATTAATGCGAGAGAGTTTCAGAGATTTTTTTCATTTACAAAGTAAGAAATTAAATTTGTGTTTGCTTCAACTGATACACGTTATAAATCACCCAAAATTATTTATTTCCCATATACCTAGAGATATTGGTTAAAGCGCAATAAAGCATCAGTTTCGAGCATTTCGTCCCGGAGGCTTCCCTTTGCCCCCAACATTTCGCAAGAAAGACGTTAAAGCGAAAGGCGGCTGTTTAAAGACACTGCCTGTACGCGCGAGGCCCCACCCCTTGGCCCGCGAGTTCGTCCTTTGGAGGAGCGCTGCTCGCAATAACCCGCGGGATGAAAGAAGCATCTCCGCGCCCCCTCGCGAGGATCCGCGACGCCCCGGCGCAGCCACTCTCGGAAAGACGGAAGGCGGCGGCGGGCCCGGCGGGGACGGAGGCGATGGTGACGAGGATGACGGGGGTCAGAATTGGCAAGGACGGCGGGGACGGCGGAGGCGGCGGGGGCGGGGAGCGGAGGGGCGGAAGAGGCGGAGGTAGCGGAGGGGGGAGGGGGCGGTGGGAGCGGAGGGACGGAAGAGGCGGAGGTAGCGGAGGGGGGAGGGGGGCGGTGGGAGCGGCGGGGGCGGTGGTAGCGGCGGGGACGGTGGGAGCGGCGGGGCGGTGCGGACAACAGGGACGGTGGGGACAGAGACATTGGGGACAACAGGGACAGTGGGGACGGTGGGGCTGAGGGGACGGCGGGGACAGCGGGGACGGGGGGACAGCGGGGACCGTGGGGACAGCGGGGACCGTGGGGACAGCGGGGACCGTGGGGACAGCGGGGACCGTGGGGATGGCGGGGACGGTGGGGATGGTGGGGACGGCAGGAAGGGGAGTAGGCGAGAGAAGCGGAGAGGAGGGGGCGACGTGGTTGAAGGGATCATGTGAGTGATGGAGGCAATGGTGACGAGGATGACAGAGGGAACATGAGTGTGGCGGTGACGGCGGATACGATAAATCGGCAGGGACGGCAGAAGACGGCGACGACGGGGTCGACGCAGTTACGCGAGGAACGGGGGGGCGCAAATGGGGGCGACGAAGGAGATGGGGACGGGGCGACGCGGGCGATAACAGGAATGGCGGGATGTGACATGAGTGTTGGGGGCGGCAGCTGAGGCAGTGGGAGTGACAGGAGCAGTGGTGACTGAAACGTTGGGAATCATGCGGCGTTTCCGGCACAGTAATTTCGCATCCATTTCGGAGGCAAACGCGAAGAGAAAGTGGGGGATCCGGACGTTGGGCGGAGTTGGGCGGGTTGCAGGAGACGACGCCAGAGGAGCGCAGAAAAGGATTCGACATTCTGTAGGCAGTTTTTATGAATTGTCTACAAAAGTTAGCTTGATTTGAAATTTCACTTAAAAGTATTTTTTTTTCACACATTCAAATAAATATTGTACATATTAAACAACACTTCCGTATATTTACAGTGCGTATACATCTTTTAATAAAAATGTTACCTCTGAATAAATGTTAGTAATTACGATAGAAAACTATACTATAAACGTGATATATTTAATATTATTTTCATTAGAAACAATACAATGAAAATAGAGTAGTATTCACTTCCCATTTTTGTAAATTTTACGAAGACAAATAAAGATAAAGAAATGAAACGCAACTCTATAAAAATGTTGTATAGTAAGTAGTCATGTTAACATAATAATAATAATAATAATAATAATAATAATAATAATAATAATAATAATAATAAAATAATTTAGAAGAAACATTTCCACCGTCAAAAAATATCAAAGGGGGATTAAAAAGCATTTCTACTAGAAAAGAACTGTATCTGTGTATATCTTGTATCATCCATTGACTTCTGCACGTATTAATATTTCCGTATAATATCATAAATAGACACCTCAAGGATGCGTAGTTTTCATTTCAGCAAACAAGTGTGAAAGGGAATTAGTTAGCAATACCTATAATATAAAGACTTCGTGGTAATACTCCAACGCGGATATGAAATCTAAAATCCAAACGTTACTAGAAACGATGTCCAACATATGACACTGATAAATGCACAATAATAATAGACTTCAGTATAATATTAGGTGCCAACATGGTAATTTCTGTCCATGTCTGATTAATCGCTCACATTATCCTCCATTTTCGTTCGCATTCCATAGCAATCCACAGCACAAGATCCATGCGTCTTGTAATGTATAAGCACACGACCGTATAATATAGATGCACAGGACCGTATTCATGTACAACACAAACCACGTGGTGCCCAATATTTGCTTTTCTACGTTCAAGCGAATTCACATTTACGGAACATCTAATAGGCTCCTTTCAACTATGACTCTCCTCCATTCGCGTTATCCACAATAGAGCATTGGAATCAATCACTAACACTTAAATCGATTAACAACAATTTAAGCAAGTAGTTTCTTGTGAGTTGATGGCTATTAATTCGCATTGTGGAAAATAAAATGGCTCTGTAGTAAACCATAAGACGCAAATTGAATCGCACTCGCGGATCCCGAGCGAAGCCAGAGAGTAAGAAGCGTCGCGTTGCCAAGAACAAAGCAAGAAGAACGGAGCGAGTGGACGGCGACGGGAAGATTAGAGTGTGGAGGCCGGAAACGCAGAGGCGGCGCGGAGCGGGCACTCGCTGCTAGCGCTGGCGGCGGCGGAGAGGTGCAATACGCGGCGCCCGCGAATCAAAAGGGAGCGCCCTTTGTGAGAGGTATTTGCGAGCCGGCAACGCAGCCTTCGCTCGCGCGAGCACAGACAGTGGGCACGGAGTAATTAAAAATATTGGGCGGCTCCGAATCAGACACCACTGCCACCGCCGCCGCTGCTGCCACCGCTGGCTCAGCTCCGCCTGCACCTCCTCCAGCATAGCCACCGCATCCGCTATAACGTCCAAGTCGAACCTCTTCCTCCTCCTCCCCCTTCACATCCTCCTCCTCCTCCTCCTTCACCTCCGGCCTCCACCTCCAACTCCGCGTCCACCTCCACATCTGTTTTCACTGTAGCCACAGACTCCGCCACAGCGCCTACCGTTGTAATTCCTACTGCTAAGATGCTGTGTGTCTCCACCTCTCACTTCTTACTGTTGGTTTGGATGGCCAATGAGTCCTTTTCCAGTAAGCTTCCCAATTGTATGCCGCTCCTTGGAGAATAGAACGCGGAAAAACTGGCGGGAGCTTCCTTTCATGAAGGAGCGGTTCAAGAGTATTGTGATAATGGACTTGAACAAGCTTTACGATCATGTTCAAGGCCCAGTCGTAAATGAGTTTAATGTAAATTTGTCAACCAAGAACGGAATGTTCCATGTGTAAACTTAGTTTATGGACACTCTCGGTTCATTATCGGTTGGTTACCGGGGGGGGGGGGGGCGTAGTGCTTATAATGGACTTGTCGGATCTTGAGAAGTGAATTAAGAGAAAGAGTGGGAATAGTTCGTAACTCTCGCATACGATAGATAAGGATGCTACTAAGAGCGATTTGACGAGCGAACGACAGATATATCAAACGATTAAAAACACAAAAACGAGGAAGAACGAGCAGTCAAACGGGGAACGTTTGTATTTGCAGCAGTCAGTTGTTTGTGAAAACATAATAACGCAGTATCGTGTTGTCAGAATTTATCTTCCAACACGAATAACGAATCACTTTCGGAAATTAGAAATCGACTTATCTCTTTCCCCTAAACCTCTCCAATAAATCCGGACACAAGATAATAAAATCTAGGAAATTAACCCAGGCAAGCGAAACACGTCCAAGCAATCCTTTTCTCAATCCCATCGTGCCCAGAGAGAAATTAATTTTTACACCAGACTGGATTTCGGGATACGAAATCTACATTTGAGCAGGTTATAGTCCACTAAACCTCGGAATGGCAATAATAAAATCTTGACTAATGAAGCACTTTCCGCGCAGAGCCCGCCAAGACAGACGAATCGAGCGGCGTCGCGAGCGATGTGTGGAAACACGGGACGAGACGGGGGGCGAGGCGATTCGCGCGGAAAACGCCTCGCGGACTACAAAGCGCGTCTCTCGTAGCCAATCAAACAGATCGAAAGCGCCGCGGGCCGTGAAACGACACAATGTCGACGCCGTCCTTCTTCTGAATCCCTGCCCGGTCCAGTGTCCCCGCCCCCTCCCTCTCTCATCCTCACCCACCAGCTCCTTCGGGCCCAACTTGTGCTTTTCCTCTCTCACCCTCCCCCTCTCTCTCCCTCTCTCTCCCTCTCTCTCTCTCATCAGTCGTCGAATTCCTTGGGAGACGCCCCGACTTTTTTCTTTGCGAAAAATAATTGAATTGCCAATGCCCTCGGAAGTGCGGGGCCGCGCGGGGAGGGGCGAGTTCGATGTTGAGGTTGGCGGCCTCGGCAAAGGGTGTGGGGTGCGGAGCGGGGCGGGGAAGGGGGCGTGGCACGGTAGAGGTGGGAGTCGATTCTTTCTGTGCTCGCTCGAGCGGGTCGGACGACCCTTGTCAGCGCTCGGGAGATGTCATATTCCTGGCATAATGAGCATTAGTACGAGCCGTCGAAACACAAATCGATGGTCGAGGGGAGATAGCAGCGGTGAGACGGTAAAGAAGAGCTCTGCAGGAGCAGGAGGTGGGGGAGGAAGAACAGGGAGGGGGGGAGAAAAAAGCCTCGTCGAAAGCAAGGCTCTCCAACGTTCCTTCTTTGCGAGGCCGACTGGCCTTGCCCAGATCATTAATTCAGAGACCCTTCTGGGTTCTTCGATACGACCCGAGTTCATTCAACATCCCCCCCTCCGCGTTCATTACCAAGGGCTTGATACGTCTTATTTATAGGACTAAACATTTTTCCCTGTTTTAATATCCACTACTGGTTCTATTCTCATTCCCTCCAACTGAAACCCTCTCGTTCTTTTTCCTTCTTTCGTACACACACACACACAAAATATATTTTTTAACACCTCTTGGGAATGCTCCTTTGGAGACGGGAGATAGTAATGAATTATGGAGATCATTACCATAAATTTCGTATCTCGTCTCTTCCTCTGGCGCGCGCTTGTATCACAGTCGCTTTGCGATTTATACATGGTATCTGCGGGGTTGAGTTATTGCGGCGAGGGACGGTGAATCAACAGCGAAGACGGTAAATCGCTTCGCTCGATTGCGCCGCCGAGTCCCGCGCCGCCCGTGTTACCTTTCCGAGCCGTTGAGTCTCATTAATTTATCGATAGCTGCGGAAATATGCTCAATAAGCGCAGGCGAGAGGCGGCGGCGGGAACGGAGGCCGCGCCCGACCCTCCCCTTCTCTCTCTCTCTCTCTCTCTCTCTCTCTCTCTCTGTGTGTGTTGAGCCGAAGCGCAACAACTTCCCCCTCCAAGTTAAAGCACCTTCCTCGGGAATTACCGGAGTTTTCCGCCGCGGCCACCTTGGCGCTGCAGATAATTACTTAAGAGGGAAATTCTCATTTATCTTTGAGTCCCCTTTTGTAATTCACTCAGTAATTATTTATTTCACTATTTAGCTCGGAGGGAACTTGTATGAAAGGCGTCTGAAAATCCCATTGTGAATGGAATTTGTTTTATTCGGGCGAAAGTAAATTTGCGCGAAGGGATTGTAAATTATAGATTTTGAATCTGAGCCGCGGTGGAAATATACAGACGTTTCTTAAAGAGGCTCATTTTCATTGTTGCGGTGACTTTGTCTCTGCGTTTCGTTTTGTATTTCTTTCCCTCTCTTTCACCTTTCGTATCTCCTGGCTGTCTTCCTCGCTTACGCACGCGTTTAAAAATGTTTATCAACAAGTGGTACATAGCAAGAAACTATAAAATAGAATCAACAAGGCACAAAGTCTCTTTATAAAACAATGAACATGAACTTATATTCTATGAGAGGAAATAATTTAAAGCAAGGATTTACAAGTCAAAATTAAAAGGATAGTTCTATCAGTTTAAAAAAATAGTTTTTAATTAATCAACTGCACATCCCATTACGTGCAAGGGCCTCCTTATCGCGCAGGGAATTATTAATCCTTCTTTTAATGAAATGATAGAATAATGATGAAGGATGAAGGGACGATCTCAAATACACCCATGCCCGAGGCGGGATTCGAACTGGCGGTCCCTCGATCCGAGAGTTCTACGACATTTCTGTCTTAGCGATCTCGGCTATCCGGGTCGTCTTAAAAAATATTAGCCAACAGCTAATCTGAAATTGGGTTGCTGATGCAATTGATTGCTGTGGAAAAATGAAAATCGAAATTCAATACACACAATAAGGTATTACCGACACTAGGTATAAATAAAATCATTAAATGATGTTCAATCTCAGTGGATAGTGATCGATTTTTATCCATTGACAAGTCTGGGTGGTTTGGGGTTGGTAATTTGCCCGCAAGGTAATTACATTATTCAGATAATAAATGCACAGTTGTTCTGTGAACAATTCAGGAAGCACATTAGATATTCTCTAATGAAATTAAGATGAACGAGTCCGCAAATATGTTGTCTCACTGTTATTATTTATCGCGAAGATAACTCCAACTACTGGTTCATTGTTCTAATACGAGACAGCGAATCATCGAATCAAAGGTCTGTTAACTGCGTATGAGCGTGTAGAACACCAGGCAGTCATGTGATCTGCAGAGGACATGCTTTCATTGGCGGACGTACGCACGTTCTTGGCGTGTGTGTACATGCAATGGGTTCGACCTCGGCGCTATATATTAATAGGACGTCAATAGGATATTCTGTTACGTGGACGCGCTTGATTATCGACCGCGCTTGATTAAGTTCATTACTGCCAACTCGAAAATGCTCCTACTCCTATACGGAGAAATGAGTACTCAATTTGCTTCTCAATTATCCTAATATTCGATTAATGACTGATCTATTTCAGGTTTATTTGTTCCACTTTTTTATGTAAGACCTTTTCTTCTCTTGGCTGAAATGTACACATATGTACTACGTTTTGAAAGTAGTATTTCACGGAAGTGAAATTATTTACTTAGAAGTTTTTACACGGTAATAAATCAATGTTCTTGACTATGCAAAAATAATTAACGTACTCTATCAATAAAACTAAAAAATGTTCTGAAGAAGTCTGAAAAAAATCGTTTTTGCTCTATTAATATATTTTCTATACACACATAGTTAGTAACAAACCTGCGCTGACATTACTTTCGTTAATTATTTTAAACAAAAATCTACTGAAATTACCGTAGTGTTACGTAGTACTGAATAAAACCTCATAAAATTTCCTTTATTCAAGAAAGTGCTACTAATGTGACAAAAATCACAAAATATCTCCGCATAAAATTCCCAAAGTGTGATGACAATGATGATGATGGTGGTGGTAATGAACAGGTTCTCTGCAGTTCCTGTCATCACGTGTAATCTAGCTCCATTTCCCTCTAGAACTCCGGTCTCATCTTCCAAGTTTTCTCTTTTCCACGTCTCATATCCCCTAAGTCATTATATAGTATGTATTCCTTTTTTACTTTAATTGCTCATTGACAAATTCATCTGTTATTTTCTCAGTAGTTACAAAATATCGTTTATGATTCTAGCTTAAAAATGAATTCAAGAATAGAAATGCTCTCAATTAGAGAGTCAATCGTATGAATCTTGTATTTTACAAATTTGGAAATAGTTAATTTCCTTCACGTTGTCTCACTTAATTGCTAATTAATATGCATGCAAATAATAATGCTTTATTGAAATGTACCAAATTCGACGTACTGCACTTTCTTCTTCCCTAAACGGACAACCGATCCTATGAACCTGTAAAAGAAAGTGTTCATCCGTCTCTGAAAAGTGTGCCGCATTTAAAGTTTCTCTTCTTTCCGTCGCTTCCATCCAAAATCCCCAGCGCGCCCATAACCACAGACATCGCTGTGCGGGGGAGAACGACGCAAAGAAGTATCAGGGCAACGTGGCCGCAGAGGGCAACGTTCACTGTGTTGGCAAAGGCCGCTCTCAATCCGGGATCAGGGCGGCCGGGGCCGTCTCGCCCACGAGGCCGGCGACCGCTCTCCGATTGGCCCTTCGGAACTGAGGGATTAGAAGCCGCCGTCGGGGGGCGGGTGAGGTAGACGGCGCCACGGACGGAGTCGCCGGCGACCGATATTTGCTCCCGGAAGCAAGAGTAACGCCGCAATGGCCGAGCAATTCCAGGCCGGAAGGAGCAGCGGGCGGCGCGGGGCGGGGCGTCCAATTAAAGGAAACTGCCTGCGGGCCGTGCCGCCCCCGCCCCCGGCGTCGCTGGCCCCGAAGCTGTCTAACTATCTGAGCGCCCCTAACGATAGTGACGGCTGCCCCGACGCCTTTCCGCCTCTGCCCGCTCCCCACCCCCTGGCCGCGCCCTGGCCGAGATGGGGTGAGAGGGACCTAGAGCCAGGACATCAGGAAGAAGAATAATGAAGCCATTGGTGAGCGGCTGTCGAAATTGTAATAGAGAATTAATAGAATGTAAACAAGTTATTTATTTTAATTTGTTATCCGTTTTGAAATTTATTTTTGAAACTGCGAGTACATCGCATTTGTAACGGTCATACAATATAAAACATATTTTCATTATCCACTGTTATATACTGATTTCCCTTCTGTTGAATTGATCGAATTCTCACATTTTCTTCTGTAATTGGAATATTTTTAATAGCGAACAAAATATTACTAATATGATAAATATTAGTAGTCACGTTATTACTTCACGGCCGTATTGCAATTGATAAGTATACAAGAATATAATGGGTCTTTGAATTCTGTAATCAGATTTTACAAATGTTCCCAGAATTACAAAGCTATTCCACAAGTGCCCTACGGTATGGCACGGTACGGCACGGGATGGATCCGTGAAGTTTGGGATGAACAGTACAACACAACTGGTTCTCATCTCCATTTTCATGACTCTTCGATTAAATACCCTCTCATACGAAGTTACATGATGACCATGATCCACATAACGGCCAAACATAGGAGAATAGGTATGTGCGAAAAGGAACTCTTTATGTAAGGATTGAATTATTATACTTAAACGCAATAGTTATTACACTTTTGGCTTTTAACACAAAAGAAATAAATCAATCATTAGATACAAGAATCAGTTATATAAATTTTTGTGGCTGGTGTCTTCCCAAAGAGCTCATAACAATCGTAACAATAGTGACCACACTAACCAAAATTAAAATAATGGAAAGTATGCCAAGGTAAGAAAGTTGACATCTAGCAAACTGCTAAATTGCGGCAACAAATAGCTTCACGGCGGTCCATGAAACTTTCAACAAAAATTCAAACATTGCAAATGAGACAACGGATTTTTTACACTATTAAAGTGGCTCTTCGTGATTTATGGAATTCATTTGCAAAATATTCCTCACGAATTTACATCTATTAATATAACGCAAGGTTTACACAGATAAATATACGGCGTCTTCAAAGAGACACATATTGATATTAGATCAAAACATCTGCAAACAATTGTGTCTTAGTTTCCAATCATGTTTTTTCTAGTCGCAGTAATCGTATTATTTAGTAAAAGAGCTCTAAAATAAAATATATGATAGTTAGACATAAAAAGAAACTTAGTAGTACATTAAACATGTAGTATTATGTAAAAAAATATCCTTTATTGCGTGTTGCTAACACTCCCACAGTGCACGTTATGAAACACAGCCAGGCTTCGTTTATCGACAATTGGATCAAGCGCGTTGCGCTCCCGTGCGTTCGATGCGTGTCATGGAATAACAATTGAATTTCACGCTATCGATAACCAGCTGGTAATAACATATTACATCGCACCGTCAAATTTATGGAAATAAAATCGGTGATTCCTTTTTCCGGGCGGGGCGTTGCGACGGGGCGATCGACTTTCACGCCATTCCGTCGCATTAACATTCCATGAAACGACGCGGGCGGCGGACGGCGCTTGCGCGCTCCAAGCGGCCGGGAGGGAAATTGTTCCGTTGACTCCTCTCTGGCCAGCTTGCCCTGCCTCAGTGCTCCGTGCTTCATTCAGTACACTGAGCGCGGGATGCGGCAAATCGTTTGGTTACGGAGTTTATAAACGTGATATTAAATAATTATTTTGTTTTATAAGCATGTCCGGTCGTATTTTTAACAAGATCATTCGAGCTCTTGGTAGGTTAATATATTACAAATAAAAAAATAAAATCTGTATGTTAGAATATCTTACGTAATTCGTTTGGATGGCATTTAAATAGAAGGAATCTATGCGAATTTTGACGTTCACGATAACATACCATTTTTGATCAATGTTATTCATTCATGTGTGTTATGCGCTTAACATAGGCTGATTAGAAATATATATTTATTACTCTAGGCAATATAAATAATTCCCTTCACTTAGGAGGGCAGATAATTTTCAAATTGTAACGTTTTTATCACCACCATCATATGACAGAGAAAATCAGATTGATCGTACAGATCAACGTCGAAACCTACACAATGTGGTTGATAAAAAGTTAGTCCATTTAATTTTCTATAACTAACACTTTTCAGACTTTTGTGACTACTTTTGTGAATTTAATATGTATTGATTACGTACAATGTGTTTCTAACTACTTCTTAAGACGTAGTTACTTATAACCCTTTTTTAAAATTTGTAAAAAACTTTCATTTTGAAATCAAGACAACTTCTTTTGCTATTTAAGGTCGCATTCTAGGTCATTAGCGTCCATTATTTTATTTAACGGTATGGTACCTGTGAAGATGATATATGGTGATGATAGGGGGTGAAAGGACGAACACACTTACAACAATGCTCGCGGTGGAACTATGTCCTGCGATCTTTCGGTCCAAGATCACTACAGCTCTAGTGCCTTAACGATCTCGATCATCCGGACCGTCCAAGTCAACTTTATCTTGATAAAGATAAATGAATAAAAAACACATAGGAATAGAAAACTATAAATTGAGCTTCTTGCCAATTCCATTCTTTCACAATAAATCCCCACAATTCTAATAGTGCGTTAATAGTATAAACTGTATATAAAATGTAATTATTACGTACTTTTCTACTAAATATTTACACGATCGCCACTCTTGAACCCAACAAGTTGCAAGTTACTAATAAAGATACAAAAATAATAAAAAAATAATAAAGTTAATACCCCGCAGCAGAGAACCGCAGTTCTGAAACGACACACATGGAATTTGAAGATTCTTTCATTCTCGTCATATGATGTCAGCTGTGAGGTAAATGGTGACGCACTGAGTATGCTAATATAATCGTATCGTCAGGCAGGCCAAATTGTGGATAACATAATCAAATACCTGCATTTAGCAGTCGAAAGCCCAACTCTTTCATTTCTTGGATATTTCTCACGTTCCAGATAATCTAACAGAAGCATAGGCACCTCCAACATGGCCGTGACACTGAGCAGAAAGGGTTTGAATTACGACGGGTGCTTGAACTTCCGAGACTAGCCGTTAGGCTGAATTCAGCCAGTGTTGGTAGGAGAATTCTAGTGGCCGACTGCCAGAATTCGGTAGTTTTCCGTGGTGGCGAATGCCAAGTCAGTAACAATGCTTCCTCTTCCTTGTCCTGCCCTCATCCCTTACACACTACACCGCTACCCATGTCGAGGGACGAGTGGGGAGTCTAGAGCTTGTCCCAGATGGGGCGGGGCCTCGCTGCAGAGGGGAGGTACTTGAATGGGGCAGGCCTACGCGTAGAACCGCACGGGGGAAAACACCACAAACTCCCGAGATGCACACGAGCACTACAATTACGGGGCTTATGACCATTTATATCAGATGAGACGCCTGGAAAAACAAAATAATCACTCAATCTAACAAGGCACTAGGCTGCATACTTTTATTTCAGTTTCTGAGCGCATTAAAAATTAGAATCGTAGTATTGGTAATAAAAATACTAAAAAATAGAAGTAGAAAATTAATTGATATTAACACAATTTTCAAATCATTTCATGTCACAAATGTACTGCCGTCTAAAGAAATAAGTTTTCCCCTGGCAAAACAAAACTTTGATTCATAGTCAATTGGGAACTGCCCTTTGCTATTGTAAGCTCCAATATCTTGGTGAAATTACAAACTTCAGGAGCAATTTAACTGCTTCAACTCTGATAATTACTTGGAACGATGAGAAAGACTTACAGCTGGGAAACATTACTCGATCGATCGCATTGTCTTTATTGCTTGCACTTGCTGCCTTGCGGAATTTGATTGCACATAAAATCAGTATCTACCAGAAAATACTATTAATGATAAAGACATCCTACAATATGTTTATTATTATACGTAATTCTTTATTCCGAAGTTCTGATAAAATTAATTTTAAATATTTAACTGAATTTTAACTCCATTGAAATTTAACTCCAAACTTAAAGTACCATTCGTAGTCTAACGTAGATGTTAAGGGCCGAATGTATTTTTAGGTCTTAATGTCACTATTATCAATTGATTATTATTAAAACCTACGGTACAAATAAAAATTAACAAAATTATAAATAATTATTCATTTTATTTTTTCTTTAACTTCCCATATTTTCAGTTTGTTTTCTAACTTCAAGGACATTACGGTGCCAACTATCGTTCCCCCTCGGAACTCAGCTGTCCATTTTAAACATGCAAGGCCTTTTATCCCACCGCGAGTACACCGGAACGGAATTAAATCTAGGAGCGAGCTCTCCTAGCGGCGAGCGCCCGAAGGGTGGCGAGCGGAGGGCGAGGAGGGGGCTGCGGCGCCGGCAGCGCGCCCGTCGACGGAAGCGGAGTGTTTGCGCACTTCCGCAGGCGCGCGGCCGCTGCGCTCTGTCTAAGAGTGCAATGAAAGTGAACATGGAGTGCTGGCCGGCGAGAGGAGCAAGCACTCGTTCAGAGTGGTTGCTCCACTTGCGCCACGATGGCCCTTGCGGGAGGGGTGTCGGGGGGCCGGCGGGGGGCAATGGGGCGATGGGGGACAAAGGGGGGCGGAGCGGGGCGGAGCGGGGTGGAGGGGGCGGAGGAGGACGGAGGGGTGCGGAGGGGGACGGAGAGGGGCGGAGGGGGGTGAGAGCAGTCGGGTGGTGCGAGTGGAGTTGGCCACACGACGGGGGAGGCGGGGAGAGAACGGTAGGAGAGGAACAGAGGAGGTGTTCGGGGTGGAGAAAGCGGCGTGTCAGAGCTGCGTGGATTGGGAACAGCTGGAGGTGAGGATCAGGATGGAGAGGGCGGGGAGGGGTAAAAGGAGCGAAGAGTGGGAGGGGGGATCTACAGGATAGGGATGGGCGTGGAGGAAGGGGATGGAGCAGAGAAGCAGATGGGGGCAGGACAGAACGAACAGGGCTTGGCCGATCAGGGCGGAACGAACGGGTTCGGACAAACGGGGTGGGCCAGAACGGGGCGGAGGCGACGGGACGAAACAGAACGGGAACAGGGCGGGACGAGATAAGTCGGAGTGGAATGGAGTGGGCGGAGTGGGGTGGGGAGGGCCTGGCGGGATGGAGTGGGTTGGGAGGGGAGGTGGGGAGGGGGGGGAGGGCCCGGTGGGATGGAGTGGGAGGGGAGTGGTGGGGAGGGGAGTGGTGGGGAGGGGAGGGGATGGATGGGGCGGAGCGAGATGGTCGAATCCGGAGAGGCGAAGCGGAAGAGATGGTGCGAGAGGGGTGGGAGGGGCAGGATAGGATAGAGGCAAGGTCTGTGAGAGATGTTCTGCATAGTCGCACATGAAAAACAGAATGTAGTTGCAGCCGAACAACGCTCGAAAGTGGGAATGTTCCACAGCAATGGCAGAAGGGCATTTCCTACAATGCGAGTACGGAGGTGGAAATTTTGGTACTGTACGCATGGGCGCTTGAGGTTCACAGTCAAGGAACATTGTAAATGGGTTATGATTACAACAATGTTTGTAAAACATTTTACTTCTTTATTATCTATGCTGACTGCAGACACCATTCTATTAAGATGTAGCTTTGTTATTAATTATAATTTGTGAGTATTATTTATCGCAGCGATGGAAAGAAAATTTCTACTAGGCTCATCGTGGCCTCATTGTAGTAAAAAGTCACAAATTATGTCAGAGACATTTTATCTTAATATTTAAACTATATTGTCGATGATTGCAAGTCATGCACTAAGATCTCCTTCAAGACCTAACAAAAATTACTAGTCAAGAAATAAAAGTGCAAGTAACATTTGTGAGATATACTATTTAAAATATAGAAATAGAAAATAAGAACATGAATGAGATATAAAAAAACAAGAATGTAAGCTCATTTTTCGCTTTAGGCTTCAAAGGTTTTCATAATACTTATCTGTACTTTCTTATGCATAAGCGTCAAACAAAAAAATGATGTAGAGGATATTAAAACAAATTTATTAATTTTGATATTTCAAGAAAAACGTATCTTTAAGTAAGTTAAACCAAAGCTGGCACTCAAAAAAATGTTTCCAAAAGACTGGAGGTTTAACATAAATTTTTACTTACAAAATTATTATTTAAGAAATAAAGATAACAAATTGGCATATCTTAAGTCGTCAGTATATTGAAATTCATAATACGGCTGTTTTGGATCGAGTAAATTTCCAATGAAGTATTCTTATATGAATGATTTTTAATGCAATGCATGTATTATGCATACTTCAACAGTGAAAAGCATATTAACATTTTAGTAATTTAGTGTATGTTCATAATTTGCTAGTAGTATAACATAAAGAATGTTATGCCGATCAGATGGCGGAGATCGCTAAGGCAGTAGTGCCGGAGTGGTCTCGGACCAGAAGATCGCGGGTTCGAGTCCCGCCTCGGGCATGGGTGTATTTGTGTGTGTTTGTATGAGTGTGTCGTCCTTTCACCCCTCATTATCATCATCATTTCATCTTTCATACCCCCAGAGCTAACAGCCCTGGGGGATAAAAATTGGATTCAGTAGAAAATACTGATCCCCCCCCCCCCAATTGGGTGACACATACACCTGCTACCGCGATATATGAGACTGAGCCACGGTAAATGCAGGACGTATGAACGTATGTGGCCTATTCGCGAGGAAAAAAAAGAATGTTATCCATATTTAACATTTTTTTAATTATACAAGGTTTTGTATATTACCTTTAGAAGAATCAAATCTTTCTTTGGGTCACGAATAGATGAGTAGCAATTATTTTACCCATTTCATATTATATCAGTATTTATTACAATAACTAAGGGTCTACCTGTTTATTCTAGTAATTACTACCAAATACAAACGATCACATTTCAGAAACCAGTTACAATTTAAAATATTAAAATGAAGCAGATTACATAAAAAATCAAGCTTGTAAGTTAGTTGATGATTACTCAGCAAGGATAAATTAATTTTAAATATGCATATAAATTCGCTCTATATTATAATTATTTTAAATGTTTTTATTTCGTAGAAGTAATTTTATATTCATTAAATTGTGCTACTTTGTTCATCTGCGAAATAAAACGTAATATTTATTAAAGACGAACGACACTGATATGCAATAACAGATTTTTCCTCGGAACTGCTTGGAATCAAGTGCCTAGAAAAGAATAATAAAAAACGTTTTCCAAGACTCTTCTACCATATAAATCTGAATACGTGATACTATAGTACGTTGTTAACATGGTCTTTTCCATTTCCCGATAGAACAAAATGATGTTGCTACAAAACACGCATAAAGGCATGTGCAGCGATGTAATCGCCGACTACCTTTTACTGCCTTGAAAACCGCACGTTCCATGCCGTTAAACAATAAGAGCCTTTCAATGCGTCGCGGTCAACAAGAATCTACTTCAATAGTGAAGTGCTAAATGTGATGAATGATTGAAAAGAGCTTTTGAATGCGATGCGGGAAAGGTAGATGGGCAGTCTACACGACTATTTAATGGAGCGTACGTGCCGTCGAGTGGAGAAGAGTTCAAAGGAGACCGGGTCACTTGGGAGGGGCGGGGCAAGGGGGAAGGGGAGAGAATGTGGATCGTGCAGGTGAGAAGTGGAAGGAGTCTTTGGAGAGATGCGACGAGAAGGTAGTAATGCGGGGCAGACGCGGAAGGTCCGACGAACCTTTGTCATCGACAAAGGAACTGCATCGATACAATCCGGTGGAGACGTTTGTAAATCACCTACTTCACAGAACTACATCAGATCTATTCCTACGCTTCTTGGATTAATCCTACAGTAGTCCAACCATTTTTGGAAACGACAGTAGAGGATAAAAGTGAATAGGTGTCGATTAAGGTAAAGAAGATAAGACACGTAATTCTAGATACAAAAAGCGTACTTGAAAATAACTCTGGAGTGTTAAATAACTTAATATAAAATTATAAAAATTATAGACCAATTTTGTCACTTCTATGTGCAGAAATGTTTCAAATATTGTATAAGGTTTTCGTGAATTTTTAACTCACTTTTTTAACAAATTGTACGAGATTCAAAAATAAACGAAAAGGTACATCACACATATTAGCTTACACATGTCATTCATATTAGTCGCATATCTATTATTTCTCTTATGTAAACATTTTGAGGGAAAATGTAACTCCAGAACTCGCGCCGAACTGAGATTCTGCAGCAGCTGATAGCTCCAATATTACTGCACATATCAAACTGACACAAGACTGGTTAAATCTATCATTTTTAGGAAGGTATGGAAATTTCGTGTGTCGTAAGAAAAAAATATATTAAAAGGAGAAAAAAATAGTTTCGTGTGGATTGCTTGCGACTACTTCATGGTTAAGCTGAATTAGGATGACAAGAAGAATACAAAATAAACATTGTATCTGTAACCATAAAGGTACTGTAATTTGTAAGTGACGCAGTTTGAAAAGAGAAAACAAATTTCAGTTTCTTTAATATTTCTCAGCGCTGATAACTGTAAAGTATAAATCCAAAAACAATACTGTATGGAAAGTGCGCAAAATGGAAGTTTTGCAACAAAACGAACACTAGAAAGAGTATCAAAAGTCTGACACTATTTTATAAACCAATCAAACAATGACCAATACCTCATGAAAATGAAAAAAATACAATTATTTTATACTCTCAGTGAGTAATGAGAGTATATGTTGTGAGTAATGAATAAATATGGTTGAGTTGTTTACGAAATAGATTATTATTATTATTCAATACTAAAGCAAGGTAACAATTAAATTCACTTCGAACATGTTTTCAAAACAGCGATGAGTTATTAGTCAAATATTCACCTTTCACTCCATCATATCGGAACTCTGTATATTCACAAGGAACATGTCAAATCAAACTCGTCTTGTTAGATGAACTTTCGGGAGAGGTGGCAGATTCCAGGAAAGTCCTCGGCGAGTTCGCCGGAGCCCCGCAGGGAGCTGAGCGTCCGCGAGGCGGCGCGTCGCACGGTGACGAAGGTCCGGCGCGCGCGTGCCGGACGACAGCCAGCGTCGTGACGCCTCGCGACGCCCCGCGACGCCTCACGAAGCGTCGGCCCTGCCCGGCCCGGCTCGGCCAGGCCCTCCACTCGTCCTATGGAAACTTGGCGAAGTTAAACACCTACGTGACGCGACTCGCCAAGCGACGGGCAGCGCGAACCGCGTCGCGTCAGGCGCGCACAGGTAGCCCCGCAGTGATTGGTTCGAGTCGCGTCCGAGCCCTTCCGGGTGCTACCTCTCTTTTCTCGGCTTTCCCTTTCGGCCCTTCGGTGGCGCTATCCCCTCCACCCCCACCCCCGGCGCGCCGTTCCCTTACGCTTTGGAAAAGAACCCTGCGGAGATAAGAAATCAGACGAGTGGAAGGGGCGGGGTGCGAAGGAAAGAAAAGAAGCGGGAGTGAGAAAGAGAGAGAGATAAGCCTGAAATAATACAATTTCCCACTCGCCAGAAGATCGTACAGCACGAAACAACAAAACAAATTCTTTCCACTGGATAAAATAGCATCAGCCACCGCAGGAAGAAAAAGAAGTATATGCCTCGGAGTGAGTTCGTGAGAGATAAAGATGTGGTATAAATATTTTTAGACACCCGACTTGAGTGAAAAGGAAGAGAAGGATAAAAAATGTGCTTTAAAACGTCTGGAAATGTCAAGAAAAGTTTCAGCTCTATTATATTTTCATAAAAGTGTACTTTTTCTTGCGTTCACATGTAACATAACGGGGACGGGGAAGTTTTCGAGACGGGAAGGAAGACGTTTCTTCCTTCGCGTGTGAAAGATAGGAATATTTTCCCAAGATTCTTTATACAAGTTCATCTAGTTTTCTTTCTTGATATTCAAAATGCCCTCTGTGCATCGGCCACTGCAAACTAATGAATAGCTCAGTGCTAACAATTATCACGTTGCTCCGAATAAAGGATAATGATCGGAAAACTTGTCTTTATAATTTGCCAGTTAATGAGTAGAGTTAGATTTTCTTCGAATGTTACCGTTTAAAATTATAAGTGTTATGGCATTGAAAAGCCTACTATAACATAATATTAAGTTTCTATATCTGAGAGTTAATACGATGTACAATATCATGATAAAATATGTAAGTAGTCTGTATGATCAAATAAATTATCCTAGATGGAATTTATGTTAAATCATTAATAAATGTATGTTATTTGACTAGTAACGTGAATGAAACTAATTATTTAACCAATAAAATTAATGTAAACAAAATTATTTTGATTTACAGAAATTATGTTCAATTCTTACGCAAAAAAGCAGCATTTGACAATTACATTAGGTAAATGAATTATTATTTTGTAATTGTGATATCTATAATTACAAATATTTAGAGAGTATTTTATAAACACATGTAATCATCTTTCGAACTAGAAGTAATGTATTTTAATCGTATCGAAAGAAGCCTTCAATTAAATTGGGAGTTGAGGAGACATGTGAAATTGTACTTTATAGTATACAATTCTCTCGTCATCTCTGAATTCAATTTAAGGTTTCTGCCAAATCGATTCGTGCAATTCAAAAACGTTACTTCTAGTTCGAAAGGCAACACACCTCACACACATCCAAATCCACAACATGCGCCACGAAACACGCGCTACAGCGATATCACCGCCAGTGTTTCACCTGCACGCCCCTACCCCTCCATCACATTCGCCACCCCAACGCCTCACCCCTCCTCGCCAACCTCCCCTCCCCATGCGGCCCCATCCACTGCCTGTTGCAGCCACTTTCCAGCGCCACCTCTCCATCGCCGCCCCACCCCCATCACTCTCCTCGCATCTTCCACTATATCCCCGTCCCCCTAACACATCCGTCTCCCTCTCTCCTCGCCATTGACACCATCCCATTCTAACATCCCCGCCCCACCACTCTCCTCAACACCAACACCGTTCTACCTCCGTTTTACCCCCCAACACCTTGCCCTACGTCTCTTCACTACTGCCACCGCTCTGCCCTTCTCCCACATCCACCACCTCCGCCATCAACTCTCCTCGCCGTTGACACCATACCACCCAAACAACTCCACCCACACTCATTTCGGCCCTGCCACTGCTCCACCGCGTCCCATCCCTCTCTGGGATAAAGTACTCAATGCGTGGGGGAACGATTCAAAGCAAACGGCACAAACCCGAGCGGTGACGGCGGTGAGGTAGCGCACGCCCACCCCTTTCTCCCTTCCCCCTGGAGGCCGTCGGGGATTCGGGGTGGCTCTCTCCGTTCCAACTGGCTTTTCAACCCGCACACACAGGCTCTTGCGATACTGCTGTCACGACTCGCTCTGTATCTCTCTCTTCCACAATTTTCTGCGCGTTGGCGGGGCAGTACGGTGCTCCCCGTTAGCTCGATGCGATCATCGGTTTACCTAGACTGGTTACAAGCCAGGTTCTGTCGCCCTGGTCGCCATTGCAGCGTTGCCGCACTGCAGTATTTCGCTCACACGCTTACCTGCTATTTCTGAGTTTTTTCAGACGCCTGCTGGGAAACTTGCAGTATATTACAGAGTGTTTATTTAAGCCTACGTATTAAAAAGACTCCGATTGAGTCCGTAAGTCAAGTAAATGCAAACAAACTGACATCTAGAAAAATGGAGCCCTGAGAAAAATTCTGCAACAGTGAAACCTTTCGAAAAATACTATGCATACGTGTGTTTGTCCGTGTTTTCCCGTTATTTACAACAAAATTCCATATAATTACAAGAATAAAAAACAGGAAACTAATTATGTGTACATTGTAGCACGTCCGAGGTACACGAAATAATATTGATGCTATGTTTTATAAACAGGTTAAAATGAAAATAAATTAGCGCGGTATACAAGTTTTTAAGTGAACACTAATTAAAATTTAGGCTTTGTGTTTTTTGCACAGCAAATTTATAAGCTGACATCTGTCAAAGCGGTATTTCCCTGGTGTATCATAAACGCAAATATTCCATTAGTTGGATGGAATTCCATTACTTTATCTTCAAATAGAGAACATTAACGATAAAAGGGTGCAGAACCAAATATATATTTTAGTTACTTGTTACACCTTTGCAAATCATTTTCACACAAAAAAAGAGAACTAAAATTGTTTTCACAATTAAAATGTTACACAAAGTTTACTCAAATATTTCTAAATAAAATTCCCTTGTATAAATATTGTACGAAACCAATAAATACTACCGAATTATAATTTTTGGCATTGGAGAACCTTTGTCGTGAGAATAAAAAGGAAAGACAAAAGTACACCAATTAGAACATTTAATACGTACAAGGAGTTCCAATAGAAAATTCAACAATAACATAATGAAAATTAATATAGGTAAAACATTTACATATAGGTAATAATACAATAATATAGGTAAACAATTTACATTACTTCTTCCAAAATACCGGACAGAACGACATTCTTATGACCAATCCAAGAAAGATCAATAACAGCAATATTGTTTTTCGACTTTATGACCACTTTCTTATAATCATATCGTTTCCGAGCAAAATGCGAGTCTTGAGAGATTAATCACGAAGGGAACAAAAAATCAAGGACTGTGATATAAATCTCAAATAATATCTCTATACAAATCAGTAATTTTAGAATGTCAACCTAGTGAGTAATTTCAGATTAAGAAATTAAACAACTTTTTGAACTAGAGGTGCTAAAACAGCACATGCTTTCTCGCCCGTATTTATACGCAAAATTACGCTAAAAGAATTCAAATTTTGGAAACATTATACACAATCTTATTTCAAAATCTATTTTTAAGTAAAAATTTCATTAAGGGGAAAAATATGTAACTTTAATATTTTATCTGTAGAAAGACTGCGAAGAAGTTTTGAACTTTTACAATTTTCGAAAAATCAGTGTTTTTAACAAACATTATACTTGCACCATACTCTTAAACGATCTTCACACTACACAAATACAACATTTAAGCAAAAACGATGGAGGCTTTTTTTTTAAAAATTTGCATAATCTTCTAGGGGCTTTATGTAAAATACCCTCCAAAATTAAAATATCGGTTACAAATTCAAGGGGCCGTGACATCAGCCAGTTCGATTGAAGAATATAAATTTTCGATGAAATCAGGTGAACGGTTTGGCGGCTAGCGTTCTTCACAGAGGGACGGACAAAAAGGCGTTTAGCCGTCAATCGATTTTTCAGTATCAAGGAACCACAAAACCGATTCTGGCTACACCAGATGTTAAAGATTTTTTTCCTAACTTAGCACCTGAATTTATCCACTTTTTCGTTACCAGAGCCCTGTAATAAAAGAGTTTTCTGCCGAAAACTTACTGTTTTTCCGCACATCATTACATAATTTTCTCTCCACTTCAGAGAAAGTAAAAATAAACATTATCCTTATTAATTCACCAAGAGTAACATACAATGTAGGCTTTCACGGCCGGTTTCCACATCAAAATCAGTTGTTTCCGGGCTTGAAGGCCGTGGTCCAATGGAAACTTGTCCATACGTCCCAGAGCCGCGGGAGCGTCAGTCAACGCGGCGCTGCCAACTAGGACACTTCGCCCCCGCCAGCAACGCCACTGAGGATGCCTGCCACAGTTGCAGGCGAAACGTATGGACAAGTTTCCATTGGACCACGGCCTTCAAGCCCGGAAACAACTGATTTTGATCACCAAGAGTAGTTACAGTATATCTGGGTTCGGAGCGCGATTTAAGAAGAAGCCAGAAAACTTTTACTGTTTCATGGTGTTCTGCATATTCCAAAGGCCCTGTGAAGGACAACAACTGAGAGGGGCGGAGGCACCGCGTCATATTTCGCACGAGATGCAACCCCGATAAGGCGTGTTTCGGACAATCGAACCGGAGCGAGCAGAGAATAACGAGATACCACTTGCCAAGGACGTCACGGCCAGCAGGTTTCTAATATTTTTTCTTGACAACGCTCCGCGTGCGTGGACTAACAGAAGGTGATAAATTCCGCACACGTGATCTAACATCGAACTATGATGTGTTTGAAACGAGAAACAATGACTCTTCAATGACAATGACAATGACAATGACAATGACAAAAACAAAGCCTCACTTTATTCATAGAATAAATAAAATTTACGGAGCTTTACACATATTTTATACGCTAATTAATAGAAAATCATGTCTAAAATAGAAAATTCTCTGTTTCTCTATAACTTCAGACCTATGTCCCTTGATAACTTAAGAAGCCTCAGCCTGGCAGGTGCTGCTACTTCTATTCTGAAACCCTTGCAACCATTAAAAATATTTCAAAATAAAGTACTAAGCACAATTACCAACAGACAACTTCATAGAGAACTAGACATTGAACGAATTACTAATTGTTTTAAACAAATAAATACTAACACTCTCTTGTAAAGTAGCTATCCAACTGATCCGATACAATATATACATATACAAATTACAAATACAAATACATGGAGGTGCATGAAGTATACTGCGAGTGGATGCATCGCGAGAAAGATAAGATTTTTTGAACTTTTTGAAAGTATATCTATTTTCTCACTCCGACTCAAACACTTAGTGAGGCTCACTCGCATGAGCACGTGTTCTGTTACTTTGTATTCTGAAGTTTCAGATAAACTTAGTGTCGATTCCAAAGACTAATTTCGTGGCACTGATTGCTTCTCTTTGAACCAATCAAAATGATGTTCCGCGAATGGTATTCTTTTTTTCCCCTTTTTCCCGCGTATAGGCCAACTTGGATCACGCGTGCATCCGGCTTCAGTAGGTGCAAGTTCCTTTATCTAAGGGGTAGGATCAGCATTTTAGCTGAATCCCGATTTTTATCCCCCAAGGTTGTTAGCCCTGGGGATATGGATGATGAGATGATGCTAATAGTGAGGAATGAAAGAACGGCACACACAAATACAAATATACCCATAGACATTAATAACATACACAAATACACCCATGCCCAAAACAGGACTCGAACCCGCGGTCTTCTCGTCCGAGATCGCTGCTACTACTACCATGACCGGCCATCGGTATACTTTCCGATATCGTGCAATGCAAAAATTTCCTGCGTTTCAGTGATTGTATCGTAAAGCTTGAGCAACTGAAACAAGATAGAAAGTTGAGATTTTAGGCATAATATTTCGTATGGCTTAAGGATGCGCTGCCCGAAACGGTTTTTTCGAATAGAACGTCTCCATAAGCAATAAAACATTAAAAACCGACCGGATCGCTATTATTACTTCAATGCTGTCCGGGTGACGCCGCGTCGTTGGCAGATAGGCCGACGTTTCGCTTGTCCTGTTGCAGGCTTCTTCAGGCTATCTGCTAACGTCGGCCTATCTGCCAACGACGCGGCGTCACCCGGACAGCATTGAAGTAATGGACTCGAGCCGCGGAAGCCTACGTGTACGGATCGCTATTATATATGTAGCTATTGGGACTACATCTAGCGGTACAATTTGAAAGTTTTTGCGGTAAATCGCTTTCCCAATTTGAATAAGTGGGGTTAAAGGGGCGGTAAAATCGCTTCCACACGTTTGTGTAAGAAGTCGACGCCACGCGAATGTTCGGGTTGTCGCACGCTTCGTAACTCGAGTTCTGCATAACCAGAACGATTAAACATTCCACGTCACAACGCGGGACAACTGGGGACGTGCATCGATGATTAGATAAAAGCTACAGAAGCCGAATTGTAAAGTCATTGTTAAGGTTAATTAAAACTACTACTATTTAGTAAAATACACACAAAATACAGATTTATTACCAAGAACATATGTCATAGAACAATATTCTTTTGAAAAACTAATGATGAGGAGAGAATAAATTAGTAGGCCTGCAGATATGTTCAAATAACGAGATAAGACCGAGCTCACTACTCCCATGGTGGAGAAACTGGCAGAGAATGTGCTCCCATGGTAGAGAAACACAGAGGACTCAATCTTCATACACACGCCGTTGCATTCTGAAATTGCTGTGTGACTAAATGGTTGTAACAAATGTCACAGATACTAAATTGTATTTCTCCACGAGATGTGGAAACAAGTGGTAATAATCACACATAATCGTTTGTTTCACCTGATTGCCCTTTCATGGTCTCGCTAAAATCGCTTCTCTGTCCCCAAAAGAACTAGAGATCCAGTTTGCGACTATATCACTGTTTATACATGCTATTTTGATTTGAAAAAAAGCTAAATTTAATATGAAAGAAATTTATTATGTTCTACTATTCACTAAAATGAATTATTAATATGGGAGTTTGATTTCGTCTCGATATTTTTGACGGGAAACCTCCGAATGTAGTGAATATAGTGAATTTTCTAAGTACTACCATTAAATTTAACACACTTGTGAATCGTCTTTCTCGTCTTTTTCCATCGTCACCATACTTCATTATCCTCGCTAATCATTCTCAACACCCCCAGAGGCTATTTTTGCACTATGCCTCAAACCACCCCGCCCAAGGAGGAGTACAAATCGTCACTTCAGCACCCTGTGCTTCAATCATACAAATGTGTATCTTTATTATAGAAACGTGTTATTCGTATGATATTGAATAACATGAAATCAAACTGATCTTTCTGATAATTATTTTATAGTATTTGAAATCGCATGCAGAGAAATTTAATGAAGACAAATGCAACGTACTAATTATAAGCGGAGATATATGAAGGAAAATCGATCATTGTAATGCTTGCGGTTAGAAAGGCCTCTGCAACAAATGTATCCCAATATTTCATGACGATAAATGAACTCTTTCTCTACACTATGCACGCAAACGTTTCGATAACATATTGTGTTATTTGTAACTGTTCAAAGCGACTAAAAAATTCGGTTCTTCTGAAAGGTAAGCGCTCACACTTTTAATCCAACAGCAACATATCAATTATCTGTATATTCCCTTCGCAGGTTCACATCAAAAACAAAAATATTTCAAAATTATTTTTTTCTGATTACCACCCTCATGATAAGAGTCAATTACACACTCTGATTTATAAATGAAATTATATTCCTTTCACAAATATGTTTTAGTAATACTTCACATAGTTGGGATACGATTGCTTGATGTTTTCCAGCCTGTCAACTACTAAGGCCATTCGAAACGTAAGTGGAGAGCATGTTTTTATCACGGGAAGCGACGGTGATCTTCCAGCTGGATGGAGTAAATTGAGGATTATTCCCAACCAGTAATCTCCTACCAGCGTGGCAACGCCCTAACCGAGTCAAGCTCTAAGCTCTCGACTCGCCTCCGACAAAAGTGGTAGTGCTGTGCATGTGAGTGTAAGTGTGGGAAAGTCAGGGGCGAGGACAAAGATGAAGAAGGAAAACAGTCGTCTGAAGTTGCTCATAGAAATCACGGAAATATACCAATCACAGCAGCCGACCTCTAATATTCATCTCGAGACAGCGACTGAATTCGACCCAGCTATGTAGTTAGTGTCGAAAAGCCTGACACCATCGGGACTCAAACCCTAGAACGTCCCGGTCAGAGGCACCCGTCCCGGGCAGTAACATCAATTGATGCTTTAAGCCACCTAAGAGAGTAAATTGGTTACGGAAGGCTTTTATGAAAAATGAGGTAGATAATAATATAACTAATAATAAAAGTAATTAAAATGCTTTTACCGAAGGCGAAGCTTAAGCCATTGAACATGTTCTTTCACGTGACCTCTTAAAATATTTCCATTATTTTTAATAACGGTTATCAAAACAGGGGTGCCAGAATATTACAGTTACAAGTTCGAAGAGGGCTACAAATAATCTATACTATCTGGAAAATTACGTATATTAAAAAACATAAAGCTAACAAGTCGGTATACGACCCAAAGTAGAACCGAGGTATCGTAGGGCCGCCCTCAAAACCAACACTTGTCGCGCGGAAAGACTTTCTTTCCACGCGCCGCGCCGCCCGCGGGGCAGAGGTCGAGAGCGGGACGCGAGGGGAGGCCGGGGCGCTCCCTGGCCGCGCTCCAGATGGGCGTGTATTACAAGGAAAAGTGCGAACGTAGGGGGGAGGGGAGGGGAGGGGAGAGAAAGAGGGGTGGGGTGGGGCGTGGCGCCGGGACCCGGCGGAACATGTGTCGCCCGGCGGGCGGGGCGCCACTCGCCCGCGCTGGAGGGTGGCCAGGCCAGGCCAGGGCAGGGCAGGCGACGGCCCATCGCAGTACAAGGAGAGGAACGGGCGGCCCGTGCTGTAGCGGTCACCTTCAACCGCCGAGCACCGGGCTTCCGATCCAGGTCGACCTACGTGGAATTTGTAGTGAACCCTCTGAGTTGGTTCAGAGGCAGCTTTATTACTCGCGCAACTTTTCTTGAAAGATGGATTGAAGAAATGCGGGTAGAGTGGGGGCATTAGTTACGAAATCGTCCATTAGATTTTATGAAACAATGCCAATCTCTGGAGAATCAGTCATACCTTCTCAACTTTTTCCGTAATTTGCGTTCTCGCTTTCTCAGGGGTTCGAGTATCTCCTGTGAGAGATCGTTATCTGTTATGGTCATTTCTTAAATTTTTTTGGAGAGAATAACGGACAGAAGTTCTCTTCAAACAAAAAATTGTTTCTATTTCGGCCAGTGACAATCTATTTGGAATGTTGTCATCAGTCCTCGCTGCGAGCTTTCGCCTTCAGCTGTTTATTGTGCTAGATAGGGGGAAGCAAGGTCATCGTTTAATTGAAGATGCGTGAGTGATATCGATGTCTCTGATGTAGGTGTGGTCACAAAGGCCAAGGATTTGAGATCCTACGGTGGACGATCTTTAGCACTGTACTAACAGTGTATTAGCTACAACGAAATCAGCTGCAGTCGGAAGGAGAATTCTAGCGAGCGGCTGCTCTAGTCGGTATAGCTTTCTGAGATTTCTACGATCAATACCTCGTGAAAGCTGGAGCAATACCCTACCAAACGGGCCACGAACTGTATGTAATATTTCCTTCCTCGTCCTTGGCCTATTTCCTTTCCTTACAGACATTACACTACTACACGTGCCGAGAGGTAGGTTGGGTGCTTAGAGTTTGTCCTGGTTGGATCTGTTCCCCGCTGGGAGGAGAGGAAGAGAAATCCCTCACAAGCCGACTTGTAGGTGGCAGCCTGATCTCACCATCCAGCGAAGGTAAGACACAGCCACCTCCAGGCATAAAACATTCACTCCACTAACAGGACTAATGGCCATAACAATGAACGTACTCACACTCTACAATCAATCAATGAGTTCATAGCAAGTTTTCTCAGGGTTCTTTATTTTCTCCTGCCTTTCATTCCGCCATTGCTACTGAAACCAATTTCTAACTTCATTTACTTGAAAATATTAGAAGTTCACAACTGTGACCTGTTCATAATCAACAGCCAAAAGCAAAAAACACGAAAAATGTTTTTTTAATATACAGTGTCTTTGATATCTTTCTATTGTCTTAGAAAAAGAATTTTGGATCAAGAAAATTTCCAAACTCAAGTACATATATTCTTAAACAAAGAAAATTCCCCTTTGTACAATAACAAAAACTATCTAGCATAATGTTTCTCTTCTCTCTTGAAGAAAATAAATTCGACAAACTAACAAATTCAAATAAATGGTACAATTTTTATCTATTTGACAACGGTTTAAAGGGAGCATCAAGCACAGTTTGTTAAGTTCAAGTTACATGCACTTTCTAGGCACTCATTACAACATTCACTTAAATGGGGGCATGTTGCTCTCTGCATTTAGTTTTTACTTATGCAAGGTTTAATGACTGCTATTTACTCCGGAGGATGTCATGACACGCAACCACTACAGATACTCATTAAAGGAGTGGCTTGGGGCACTACAGAAATACTATCAAGATCATCCTACGTCTTAGCGAACTGGGCGAACTTGATGCTTCTCGCAGTCATGGCAAGTTTGTGGTGAAATATAAGGAGAAAATAATAGGAAAGACAATTATTACCAACCTCATATCCTTGCTCCACTCAACGTCGCGAAGCTTGCGACAGTCAGTGGGCTGTTGACTTCTGCGCAGATCCGGGTTCATATGCGGCAATGTAGTGTAAGAAATGGACGCCCGAAAACCTAGGCACAGCAGCTTCAGTGTCCGTTTCTCTTCTTCGTTCTCACCAAACTCACGACCACTTCCCAATAGCACACTCTTTCGACCTTCCTCTCTCGCGTCTAAAAGCCTTCTCCCTCCCGTTTCTCCCTACCGCGTCGGGCGGCACGGACACTACAATTCAATTATCTAA
Organism: Gryllus longicercus; assembly: GCA_038098605.1. Taxonomy (NCBI): domain Eukaryota; kingdom Metazoa; phylum Arthropoda; class Insecta; order Orthoptera; family Gryllidae; genus Gryllus; species Gryllus longicercus. The sequence continues at coordinate 2,365,902 of JAZDUA010000138.1, read as the reverse complement.
GATTATACATAAATAGGCGTTTCCAAACAGTTGCAGAGGGTACTGCCCGCGCGATTTGAATGTAGCGTTGGTATCTGTCGACCACAGGTAAATAATTACAGCTACAGCCTAATTGAAATAACATCACCCAGTCATCAAAGTCAACAATCACTGATAGGACTGAAAAAAGACGGTTAACTTTTGGTTTAGAGCACAGTTTACGTAAAGAACGAGTCACACCATGAAGATTCGGTCACTTCACTTTCAGTTCATTCTGCCTCAGTGCAATCTCTTCGCGTAAGCTTTGTTCTCGCTACATTGTAATGACAAATTACTTTCAAAGGCAAGTTTTCTCGCTTCGGTCTTCCAGATCCAAGTCACGGCGAGTCTCATTACTTCGGTTCTCGCGTTAACCACAACCTTGAGTCTATTCGCTGCATAACTACCAATTCACTTTTATGAGAAAGCATTGTAATGGCGAAGTTAACTCACTGAAATTAATGAAACTGGAAACTCACCTTAGTCTTATTGGGTAAACTTGAAAAATCCATTCTTTTCTGTCTTTCCTTTCCGTAAATTGAATTTTTGAATGACACTTTTCTTGGAATGAAGATTTGTTTAGAATCGAATTAAACGAACAGTTCACATTGAACGAGAGTCTTACCCTAAAATAAGAATAGTCATAAAAACTCCTGAGTATTGTAATTATTATACATGGATATGAGTGTGAATAGGTTCAGAAATATATCTTGATTTTATTATCTAGTATGGACTGTTCATGTCAATAAGGAATCAAATACTCAACAAGGTTCTAATAAAAAATATCTATAAAATCGCAAATAGTTTAAAAAGTCTTAATGTACTTTCGAAATCTAATGAAATCTCAGGATTAAGTGAATATCCCCAAATTAGAAAATAATATGCATGGTGAATGTAATTTCAAAAACATTGATTTTCTGAATACACGTAATTCTTTATTCAGTTTCGTTCTCATATTCATATCTATAAAATAAAATTGACATTATTCCCATAATTAATGACGTATATTATTTTATTCGAAAACATTATTTAAGAATGTTTCTGTTCGGATCTTATATTTTCTAGTTATCATCTGGATAAACTCAACTATGTAATATTAAACTATCACTACGCATAGTAGAAATTTAATTTCCAATTTTATTATAAAATAACGTATTGGAAGTTGAGAAGTAATTTGAACAACTGGATGCTGTTTCATCAGCATTTATGCAGTAAAATAGCAATGATCTTATAAAACTTTAAAAAAATAGTTGTTTCTCACACTAGACGTCTGCATCGGAATAACTTGTATCTCCGATCTAAAGCTGTGCATACCTAAATTTAAAAAGAATTTTGTTATTTTTTTATAATAACACCTGTAAGGAGTTGTGATATTGATAAACAAATTTTTACATTCGCCAATTCTTAAATAATAAAATATGTAGATAGATTTAAAAAGATTTTATTGAGTGTGTTGGTTTAAAGAGGTTATTGCGAATCGACTTTCTAATAAACAAAAATTCAGACTGAAAAGCAACAAGTGCTCCTATAATCATGCGATGGGTCTGTTTACAATTTCACTGCATTGAGTATTGGAATGTTATGTTCTATATTGCCTCTAGGTCGGGACAAATTCTGCATAGGTGGTACAATTGCAATTCTAGAGGCATTTGACTGCCTTTTTATCTAAACATTGAAAAACATTGTTTTTTCTTTGATTTCATCCACTGCTGCTAAGTATTCCACTGAAACAATAAAGTCAAAATAACTTGAGAGAAAATACCTTTCTCAGAATGGGAAATTCGAAACAATGCCAATAATAGTTATTGGTCTTTACAAATCTGTGAAGGAGTAAACAGACGTTTAATTATTGCCAGGCAGTGTTCTCTCCCTGTGCAGCGTTATAACGCTGGTAAATTGTCCCTTCATCTCAAATATTCCTTGAATTCAACACGCAGGTAATAAAGAGTACATAAAATAGACCAGTACTGCCCTAAGAAGTTCTTTTGAGATTTTATAGGAAAAATAAATGGAACGTTATGACGCTCTAATATTTGTAGATGTGATCTTTTTAACCAATTAGTTTTCATAGATTTCAGAGTTTATAAAATGATGCATTTTAAAGATTTTTTAATGTAAAAAAGTATATAAATGTAAGTTATAAACTGTTTTACAGTTTTACTTTGACCATTTTTAAATTGTTATTTCAAAACTCAAATTCTTTGTATTACGGAATCGATAACAAGAACTATAAATAATCGAAAAAGTATGCTAATTTTGATTATTAATGCATGTGTCTTTCAACTTCAAATTTGAATGATTTTTAACACTTTCGTAAATATCAGTAACTTTTCTGGTGCTTTTGAGCGTTTCAGTGTACTAGCTGAAGTGGTACGGGCTAATTAAATATCTCATATAATTTCGTTCTCTAGCAAAAGAAAGGAGATGTACTACATAACGGGCTTTCTATAGTTTTGCCACCGTTAATAGGTCTAACAGTGAACATCAATCACTCAATTTCGCGCGCTTAACTCCAATTATTTATAAAACAATGACATCATCGCATCTTCGAATAAAAACGAATTAACCCTTCAAACACTACAAAGTAACCTGAGTTAAATGTAGCAAACAACGAACTACATCGGTTATATTTCATGAAATTTCGGACACTCTCGTAGTGAGACATTAGTGATAAAATGCCCCTCCTCCTCATTCGGGCGGCGTGCAACGTGCAAGGCGCGTGTGCGGCCGCCGTAGGCTGCACTACGTCTTCACTATCCGCGCGAATAAGTTAAATATATTGCGCAGTGAGCGAGGTCGGAGTGGGAAAGCTTGTTCGGGGCAAATACATCAACGTAAAGCGAACGCGCTGGAGGTGGGCTGGGGTAGGGTGAGCTGGGGTGTAGGTGGGTGGAATGAGGTGGGGCGAGGCTAAAAGGGAGACAGTTGAGAGACTGCGTGGAACGGGAGGGAGAGAGGAGAGGAGGAGAAAGACAGGTGGGAGTGGTCGGGGGGAAGAGTAGGCAGGGCGTGGTAGACAGGGAGGGAGGATGGGTGGGATGGAGTGAGGAGGGGCTTGGATATCCGGGGGGACTTGGCATAGCGGGGAAGGAACGGGGTGAAGAGGGTTACAGGAGAGAAGAGGGGAGAGGCTGGGGTGAGTGGGTTGGGGAGGGTCGGGTGAGGTGTGGTGGGATGAGGCGAGTCGTTGTAATGTGGTGTGGAGTGGGGCCAGAAAGGATAGAGGAATGGTATTTTTACACACAGAGTAAATAAAATTGAAAAATACTAATGTAAGTAATTTTTCAACAATTAAAAATTAATTCGTTTTTTATACGAAACAATTTTAGTGTGCCATTTGCGAATTTCAATTTCGAAAACAATAGTAACTTATGTTAACTAAAATAAAGACTTAAAGAAGTAATAATAACCATTCAGTAAGTATTTGTAACAGCGTCCAAAATGAATTGTTTTTGTGATGCTAGAGAAGCAGATCAATAGAGCTGATCTTGCATTTAGACTTTGAGCTACACTTAAAAGATGAATAATAAACACTATAGAAAATAAAGAATGTTTTCTCGTGGTTTCTCATCCTTTCTTTTCCGAATACAAATACTTATGCGGAAACCTCTTACAACGTGTGTGATGCATTTATTATTTTGTAGGCGGGATATTTCTCCAGGGATTATTTCTACAAGTTGCCCTCCTACGCATCAGTTGTGTTTTAATACATAGTACGAAATACACTATCACAATTTACACACTTTTGTATTGAATAATACATTAACATAGTACTTTCTCTAATTCTCTTCTTCGAGTTACTGCAGTGTATCTCAAACGTACCAAGGCTAACCTAAGTGGTCCCGAAAAGTGCTTGTGTTAAACAGAATGTGGCATTTAATACCACGATCAGAATCAATTTCACCACCAAGGTCTGTGTATGGATTTTGTCATTAACGTATGTCTAACCGGTAGCAACGTAGAAAGTGAAAACCAACGCCAGCCATTGAAGATAATTATACCCTCAATATGATTCTGGAATTAAAACTGCCAATTTTCTTATCTCAATTAGGTTTACAAGACTTTGTGGTGCCTACGTGGTTTATTTGTTAATAACAAAGTAAATAATATCTTATTTTCTAATCAATTTTTTCTGGTGAATATTGATCTAATGACTTTGACCAGTGGTTTTTTAAAACTTCGTGCGCCGATAAGCTTTATTGTACCCCGTTGAGGCTATTACTGCACTGCAACATGTTAAGTATTAATACACGTGGCTTCAGCAATGTCTCTGTCACTCATGAGTACTTTGTGTAAATAAACGATATACACTGTGTTTTGAGGGTACACTAGTGTATACATCAGTATACATCATCAGCATGGACTTAAAATAATATTTAATACTAAATATGGAATCGTACATTCGAATCAATTTCGAATTAACCATCTATACTATATCTCTCCTGACTAACACTTACATAATTTTGCAATATTAAAATAAACAGAAACTTTTCGCAGAGTTGTAATATCGTTATCAATGAAGAATAACTACCTAGTGTTCTCAAATGTTTAAAGTATGTAGTAAATAGTTACTAATTTACAAACTTAGAAAATTTGAAAGCGTTCATGGCATTCAAATGTAGCATTTTAATACAACAATGCGACATTCCCTGATAAGATCCTGGTTTGGAAATTATATACTTAGCACAGAAACTGTTTTTTCCAGACATTTTGTGATTTACTCACTAAATCTAACTATTCTCGTTAATGTTAAACTATTGACACTCATCATAAACATTGTTAAACAATATAATGTGAAAAAGAAGTACGTGTTCATGCGACTTGAAAATTAACATACAAGTAAGATAATTATAGAAATTTCAGGGCAAGGCACTACTCATTTCTTAGTAATTTCTGAAAAAGTATATAATTAACAAACGCTGTGTTGACTGGGAGTTCGATATTCAAGGTGTTTGTGTTACCCATTCGCTGGATATTGAGAGTGGCGCACTTGTTTTCACCAGACTATGTTGCGACTTCCGTAATTAACACTAACTCTCACTAAATTTTACAGAGACTATAGCTTCTCAGACTTTCTGTACGTCTTGATGTCATCCATGTAGTGGACGTTGGGTAATCTAAAACTCATCATCGATAATTGGTACCTTAGGCGCGTCTCCAAAAAGACTGTTGGCGGACATCGGAACTCAATCTTTGATTAAGGAGAATCCTGGAACAGTCATTGTGGATAGGATAATAAGAATGTTTAACCCCATATACACACGTATTACTAAGGTATCATTATCATTTATTATGGGTATATTCATTATAAACTTTCATTGTGGTTCACGAATTCTAAAATTTGTTTTAAAATTTATATCAACCATTTGCATGCTTAGTTGTTACAACATACTAGCTGAGGTACCCTGCGTTGCTCGGGCATTTATTAATCACAATCATCTAGTTTGACAGGGAACGGAATGATTTTAATGTATAGGATGTTTACCTTTCCCTACGTTACCTTACTCTGTCCTTATTCACTCTCCCAGCCATGAATATTAAAAAAAAAAAACAAATTTTATAGAGTTGCATCAGATAGCTTTGGAATATGTGCACCTCATTTCTGTCACGTCCCATTAACCTTCCAAACAAGAAAGCGATTCCTCGAAACACCATTGACATTTTGCACCTACGACTCCAAGCCGGTCTCAGGGCAGCGTAGGTAGAGCGGCGCAAATTTAGAAGCTGTGAAGTACCGACAACAGGGAGCTCGGCTGCGGCCGTGAGTACGTCCTCCATGACAGTGGCAGCGGTGGCGGTGGAGCTGGCGGCGGAGGCCACGCGCCTACTGCTGCGGATAAGTGGCCACTCGTAAACGACTACCTGGAAGCGTGCATAAAGGGCGCGCTCTAAAAGCCCACCGGAATGCCTCGCGCTCCAAAGCCTCACGTCGCCGGCCCTTTGGGCGCGTGTGGCCAGCCGCTACTTAGGGCCCACGCGCGCGTGAGCGGACGCCGCCACGCCGCGACCTCCCTCTCCGGAAGGGGTTGGAACGCGAGCGTTGGGGGTGGCGGAGACGGTGTGGGGGGGTGCTGTGGTAGTGGAGGCGGTGGTGGCAGTGGTAGAGGCGGGAACGGGCTGGGAGCTGGGAGATGGAGTGGATCAAGGACTTCACGTGTGGCGAGGATAGCAGGAGCAATTGAAACTTGCAAAACAAAACGACCAAGACCAACTACAACTGCATCGTAGAGGAAAATGACTTAATAACGGCTGATAAGCGTTCATTATTTTTAATTATTTATATATTATTAGTATTTACTTACAAAATAACATTTATTTAAAGCAAGTAATAGGACTCAACTACCTTTCATTTTGTAAAAACGACAAGAAATTTCTTTTACTCATAATCCTAAAAATTTATTCTGAATGAAAACTGTTAGTGTTTTAAAAGTACATATCATTACCATGCAACCTTCCAACTTTACAATGACGATCAATAAACTGTGAGCAGTAAGAATCGTAGAATACGGTTTTCAAATGATCATTCTATCATCGTCGTCACTTCCGATGTCAGAAAAAACGAATATTTTTTTCTGTATTTCCTAACTCGTGGAAAGATATCGTTCTAGTGGTTCCTTCTCACATGATTCAGCTCAGCAATCACTGGTTTTCCTTTGACGTTCGCGAAATATTTTAGACCTGTATATTGTTGGTTTTACCGGAGATACCTTTTAAGTTTTGTATGTTTCCTCATCTGAGCAAACGCGATATTTATTAAGAACTCTAAAAGTCTTTAATCATCTGTACAGAGAGAGTAGGATATATACTATGGCAGTTGGTAAGGATTGAAAGGCTTCGGTTAGGTGCCCATTTAACAGCAACTGGCAGCAAGTGCAATGCGTGGGTGCTCTTCCTGTCGCTGGATGAATGTATTTTCTTTTTCTTTTTGCAATTTTTTACAAAAGTACTTAGTACTGACCATTATTTCACAATATTGAACTCACGAACGTAATGGAGCCAAATACTTGAAATAATAATTTTCACGTTTGATCCATGTTACAGTAATAAACTAATGTGTACAATCTATGTATTCGTTATTTTCCTCATTGAAGTATACTATCAACTATTCTTCTATAATATTGAATGGTCTCTTAAAAATACATGACTTTAATGGAAACGGTTTTTAATAATTCAAGTGCATCCTTTGGTAAAAGTAGAAAACCGTGTAAATGTTGTTTGTTTTGTTTTAACATCAACATTTCAAATCAAGTCCCAGTTGCTCTAAATTTCGAATATCAATGAGAGGACACTTCACGAAAAGACCTGTTCAGACGATTCCTGTGCTATCATCCCGCAGTCATTGCCCACCGCCAGAACTGCAACTGTTCACTGAGAGCGGTCAACCGGTGAAACTCGACGTGCGTTAGCGGCGCGATCAACCAGCTAGTCACCCGGGGACGCCCGTGTGTGGGGGGCGCTAGCCACGACCGTTCCGGGTAACAGAGCATCAAAACTTCACTAATTTGGTCGCAGTTACTGATTCGGTTGACCTCAAATTGAAGATTTCACGTGTGGAACAACTGAATTTAGGATGAGTGTGGCGTTGCCGGTAAGCTACCATCCAACTGTAATGTCCCCAGTTTGGGTGTTTGCTTTTTAAATTGAATATTTATCCTTCCAGTTAAACTCCGGTGGAGGCAAATGAATCCGAATTTGCCTATCGCTCATATATTTTTCATTTTAAGGAGATGTACGGAATAAAGTTTTAAGTTAATGATGCCAAACCCAGGCAGAAGAGTTTAAACAAAGAGATACACAGTAACAACAAATAAACACAATTCATTATACTTTTATTACTTTACCTTTTTCATTAGAAGACGTTAGTTTTGAACAAGAAGTGAACAAAATTTCTATGGTTATCAAAATTAAAATACGATTTTTGCAACAGTATGTTATTAAGCAATTCCCAAACAGCATATATTTATGTACCTTATGAACAATTTTAATACACTGAAGTAACAAAAATAATACAAATTAAAAAATAATTATTTTGAAATGTTTTAAAATTCTTTTATATTATTCTGCAGCCGAAAGGTTAAAATTATCTAACAATAATGTAATTAAGATATACGTACAATAGCTCGGCTTTGTAAAAGGGAGGGAATAGGGATTCCGGAGTTCAAGAAACTTGTAAAAATTGCATTTTTTCTACATACGTTATAGTGTTTAACTTTTTTAAACGAAAAATCAAGTAAAAATACTAAATAACTAATAATCAATGCTGCCACTATAATGTCAATTTTGTGAGTCTCAATTCCGTGAGACGGAAACGCCAGGGACGGAGAAGGAAGCAGAAAAGTCTGAAAAAACAGAAGATTGTGGGGAAGAGGGGAACAATGATAAGGATAATAAAAAGGCAGGAACAGGGATAGACAAAACATTGTGTGGATGAAGGGACAGAAAAAAGAAGAGCTAGAAGCTGTAAAAAGGAAAGCTGGAAGAAGAGAAGTTGCAAGAAGTACAGCTTGTGGAAAGGGAGCAGGAAAAAGAAGAGAAGGAAGAAATGGAGCAGAAAATTGTAAATGAACAAAAGATCAAGAAAAGATGGAACAAAAATAAGAGCTCAAGAAGATGGAAGAATTTACCAGGCTGTACGGGTGACGCCGCGTCCATGGCGAAGGTGCCGACGTTTCGATCGCCATTCTGCGACCTTCCTCAGGGCGTAATGCGTAAGGAAGGTCGCAGAATGGCGACCGAAACGTCGGCACCTTCGCCATGGACGCGGCGTCACCCGGACAGCCTAGTAAATACTGACTCCGGCCGCGGAAGCCTACGCTCTCAAGATGGAAGAATCAATCGGGGACAGGAAGATGAATTGAGAATGGAGATCTAAAACGAAATCAGGAAGAGCGATTGCAAAAGATGCATCAAGAATGTGCGGGATGTTTCAAGAATGTACCATTACGGAAAAGAGATGCAGAAAGCCGAGAGAAAGAGAAACGAGGAAACCACGAAGGGGGCGGAATGAGCTGGGAAGGAGGACGAGGACCGGGCGAGCCCCGCGGAGCGACACCCCGACGCGGAGCGGTGAAAGAGCCGCGAAGGGGAACAGCGAGTTCGGCGGAACAAACGGGCGCAGAGCGGCGGTGCGGGAGGGGAGGGGAGGGGAGGGGAGGGGGGAGGGGAGGGGAGGTCAGGGGCGACCGAGGCGGCGCGAAAGTCGTAAAGTGGGCTCGTTGCGGCGCCGCACGCCGCGCGCGCCACTTCAATTATCCGCGCGAGTTGGCGCCAACAGCAGCTGCCGCCGCCGCCGCCGCGCGCGCTGCAATCACTCGGGCGGGGCCTTCGTTGCCGCCGCAGAGAGGATCCTTCTGCGAATGAAGACTTATGACGAGCGCAGCCCCCAGCGCGGTGCTCGAGAGGTGCCCCACACAATTCGAGGGGGGGGAGGAAGGCGGTTTGTCGCGTTCGCTGGCAAAGCGTTTCTAGGAAATCTAGAGCATATTTTATATTTTATCTCAGAGACAAAATCTGATATCATGAATCTGTATCTATGCGGGTAAGTAAACGCATAAAATATGCGATTTATTTCTGGATGTAAATACGTGGCTTAGGAAAATTTAGTAACTCAAACAATGGAAAACACAGAATTGCCGACCCTAAAAAAATGTACTGAAAGTATTCTTCAGAGAATGTGCTGTTTACATGTTTTTAGATTCTTAATGTCGCGGTGTATTGAGCCATAATGTTTGAAAATAATGAAAGAAACCGAATAATTTCAAAATATTGAATTAAGATTGAAACGTTATCCTTGGTTACACCGCATTGGAAACTATGTCAAAAGTGCAACGTGGTTCCAACCATCGTCTGGACCTGAGAATGATGATTTTTATAAAAGAAAGATCCCACGCAGTCCATGACTGTTGTTTTAGGTACCGCGCAGTCATCCGCCACGAACTACGGGGAACCGATGGAAAGATGAAACGACCGATTAGAAAAGCTGGGTGTTCCATTTCTCATCCTGACATTTCTTTCGTAAGAGAAATGACGATTCCGACGATGGAAACAATTAGACACTAGTAAGTGGCTATCAAAACCTACCTATTCGTACTTAAAGTTATAATACCCGTTAACAAAGCTTTAGTCGTAGACTCATAATTGCATACTGGAACTACTTAATTGGTCTAAATAGAATTGTTTGTTATGGATGGAGCATAATGTTAATGGGGTGTGTGTTTGTTCAGAGTTTTTTCCAGGGGTGCCCAATACTCACAACGCCAATCGTGTGTTTAACTCCGAAATAAAATGTTATTTTTATGTATACAAATTAAAGCTTTATTTCCTTGGAATAATTTATCCCTTCGAATATTGTATCTCATTTATTCGTCCTGTTTGGTTAATTCTCATAATTACATATCCGAGACCCCGAAACGTTATTTACTTATTGCTAGGAAACACTCTAGGTTTGCACTACCTACAAATTAATTACCGAACAAAACGTCATAAAATGGTCAAAAATAAAACATAATTGTTTGTTATATACATGACTTACGAGTATATTTCCTGCTAACGAAAATTCAAAGCACATCACATCTCTTTAATAAATCTTGTCAAATTGAAGGAAAAAAAATTAAAAAAACATGTGGAACGCTTGCATATGTAAGAATTCCTCTTATTATTACGTAACAATTATATAAATATATATATATATATATATATATATATATATATATATATATATATATAGTCCCTCAAAAACGTAAATTGCACCATTTAAAAATGTTCAATTGAATGAATTGATGAAAACATCAAATCTCCAATAATCTAAATGGTTTAAAAGTGTTAAGGAACATATCTTAGGTTGGGACATATCTTAATATATACAAGTGAGGATTCACCGTTAATATCATGTGCGTATCGCCAAACACAACTTAGCAAAGTCCCTCAAATTCATTATAGAGAAAATAGAAAACTCCAAAACATTAATACAAGTGTTCAGTGAAACTAATGAAATGAATTACGTGATAGAGAATTACAAATTTGTAAACAACACAATCCATTAATCATGAATAGTTATGTTCATCATGATCCGTTAACTATAATCATGAATCATAACATGAAGTTAAATGCGTTTCTGAAAATGTAATTGAATACAGTTCTTAATTCATTATGTAAAATGCAATGAGCGATTAGTGTCCTTATTAAATCCCTTGATTAGAAATGCAAATTTTCATTTTCTTTGTAGTTTATTTCCAAATTCGGATTTTTGACCTGTTAGTGATCACTTGAAAATTGAAAAATTTCTGTAATGTTCATGTACTGAACTAATTATTGGCCACTTCATATTCTATCCATTGGGCGTACATGAGTCACTCCAGGCGCAAAAAAGTACCAATGTCATATTTTTGAAACACATTAATTTGATGATTTCCAACTACTATTTATGTATGAAAAGAAGATACTCTTTCTACTTCTCACCACAACTCCACACCAAGTAATAGGCTCCACTTCCAGCAAAGCATTAATTAAAGCATGCGGTGAGATTAAACCAAGTTTAAATCAAACTTGTCAGGGGCGTCAATGCCGTCCCATGACAATGCAAAACCGTGTCCTGCGCGAAGAATGAATTCTGAGTTGTTGACGGACGAGCACATTTTTACAGTACTTATAAAGAATTGATTAAAATATGAATGCAAGGCATCATTGTTACAGAAACTGTGCCTGACACCTTGCCCAGCTTCGAAACGTGGGAGACATATCCCGCATTGTGTGAAAACATTCCACTGCCTTTCAAAGCAATTTTTCACTGTCATCGGGAATTTACACAATGTCAATAATTTTATATTGAATTACCAGCCAATTAGTTTTCACTCTTTTAAAGAAACGTCAACTGCAGTGCAATTCTGAAGTATATTTCTGCTGTCCTCCATAGCATTCACAGCTCCTTTTGCAAAGAGATGAAAGTTGCTGCTTGGCACGGTACGCTAGCCGACCGCTTTCGTCGCAGGGCTGTACGCCAAAAGAACTTTCCAACATGACTTATTCTATTACATCAAGCACACCGCGACATACTTCTCTGAATCATCAACATCTCAACCACTTTCTAAGAGCCCCGCTATCAATACTCATTGCTATACATCCCCACTGTACTACACTTACATCACCTCTGCTGTCACAGCCGTAGCCCCATCTGTTGCCACTACCACCGACCCCGTCCCTGCTGCCCGCATGCCGCAGTCGCTACGCGGCCACTAACGATGTACTTTGCATTCATGGCGCCCCTGCTCGCACGTTGCCTCCGCTCGTGGTGGCCCGCTTCTCACCGCCACGGGCCCCGCCACACTCCCCGCACCCACCTCGCGACGCTCTGCTCGGGCGCGCGCCACAGCGACCGCTTCGCGCCTCTTCGCCCGCCTTTTTTCGCCCGCTTACCTGCCGCACCCACGACCCTGCCAGCGCAGCCCCTTGCGGCCCCGCCTCCATCACTTTGCCCTCAACCGAATCCCTGCCCTCCCCCACACGCTTTCCAGACCATCTCCCCGCTACTCTCTCCAACCCTCTCTCCCCAACTCTCTCTCCAACCCTCTCTCTCCCACTCTCTCCAACCCTCACTCTCCAACCCTCACTCTCCAACCCTCTCTCTCCAACCCTCTCTCTCTCCAACCCTCTCTCTCCGCTCGCCTTCCCGCCTCTGTACCCGCCCCTTGCCCCGCCACTCACCACACCCTTTGCCCCGCCTCTCTTCCCGCCCCCTCTTCCCCACCCCCTTCCCCCGTCCCTTCTCCGCCCCGTCCCCTCCAACGCTCCAGCTCCCTCTCCTCCGACGCCCCCTCTCCTCCGCCAATCTTCCCGCGCATATATATACCTATCACGGCAGCCATTTGCTTTGCTTATCCCCGCAATTCACTGCACTTAACCTTGCCATTCTCTCTGTCTGCCGCCGCTCCCGTACTCGTACATCCCCTTCCGTTTGATTACGTGGGGGCGGTTAATCATGTCCGAACAAATGCCACGGCGGGAAACAAAGTAATGCCAGTGCTTCGTATTTATTTTACTATGCGTCGCGTTTGTATATCGCTTTCAAAATTAAGTCGTTTGGTGCCAGCAGATCCGCGAGTCTGCGTATGAAATATCACTGCAACAGAGTCGGGAATTCGTGAAAACACTGTAAAATGTTTTTAATCCCCCAAACGTGAAATAAAAATTCCGTACCTATTCCTTCGGTCCTACTAGGAAATCTATAACGACCACTGATGTAGAATATTATAAATCTTTTTTCCCTTCAAATAATTATTGAGATAAACTTTTATTATATACATTGCCTGTACTTCTGTGTTTTATAGAAGTCTGTATTATCTTAGAAAACGAAAAATGCGAGTTCCTATTTCATTTTTTGGCTCTTAAAAGCTTTTAAACTTTGTTCAATTGTTGGTAAGAAAACTGAAAGGTTTTAAATCAATTTTCAGTTTCAAAACTTCCATTTCAATTTTTCTTGATTATCTTAGAGTTTTTTCACAAGAAAAAACAAAAGAATGTTTTTACGAATAGGTCTTCGTTAATATTAGAGAGGTTACATTCGTCATTACAATTTTTATGACTGTTTCCTGTTTTCAACGACTGGAAATGTCTGAGTACGTCTGCTTACCTCTCGAAGAGAATGCGTGAGCACTGCATACGCGAAGATTGAATTTTTTTTTCAAATTGGACAGCAACACCAAAAGAGTAGATATTACGCTAACAAGAAATAAGAAACAGTATTTAAATCTGTACTTCCAATTCCATCGTCTCATCGAATCAACTAATTTAAATTCTCTTAATGAATGGTATTGATTTCGTTGCCTACTCCAGGCGTCAATATTTAGAAAGCTATGTTCACAGTTGTTATATATATGTGTGTGTATATATACATAACTGTGTACATTTATTATACCATAGCTTTTAATTTCATAAAGAACTGTGTTTTGACTGATTTATCTCAGATTAAACCAACCTACTATACTCTACACGTAAGTCGCAAAAATACAATTTTTAAGTGTTTTAAAACAAATGAGATGAACTTATATTGATTAGGAATTCCACTTTAAAAAAATGGCAGTTTCTTTATTGTCTTAACACGGTACACCCTTTTCTTAATACATTTCTCCTCCCCCCCCGTCTTACTCATTTTCTCCTCGTCCCTTACCCCTTCTCTTTCGGCGCTTACTCAAGTCTCGGCTTCCGCGGCGGAAATATGGCGGCGCGCGGAAACGGCAGCAGGCGACGCTATTGCGCGGGCGTTTATTCTTTGTCATTTTCATTATTCTGCAGTTCAAATAACGTTTAATGTAATGATCACGCCGTGCAAATAAAGAAGCGAGACCGAGCTCAGTGGGCAACATAAACGCAAACTCCCAACGTCCCTCTTTCTCCCACTCACCCCCCCTTTCCCATGTACCAGCAACCGTGCCCCCGGGTACGAATGCCCGAGTTTTGGTCGGCAGATTCAAAGCAAGTTTAAACCGACGCAATAAATTTCAGCACTCAACGATTTTTTGTCAAAAAAAAAGAGAGAGAGAAAGAAACGTATCGAAAAACTAATGAACGGATGTAGGCCAGCTATTTAATTTTACGCCGAGTTTTAAACCCAGTAAATAAAAGAAACCTGATGTTGGGATTCAACAAAAGTAGCCAATAGCTCTGTAGGTGCCCGAAAGTACTCTCTAACGTTGCGCATGACCGCCTACCTGGCGCAGTGAGGGCAGAGATAGCGTTGCTGATTCGTGAGGGATGCAGAATTAAATCCTAGGCCCGCGCGGGAATTCTGTTCGCGTATCGGCGGTGTTCCATATCAATTAATCGTTTCCACAGCCTGTTAATTACATGTTCCCTCATGTACAAACAGAAGCGCGGCTACTGCTATGTGGCGGCTTTATTTGAGAGTGCGCCCACCCATTACTGCGGCTCCGCTCGGCGACCTGTACAATCAACAGAGCATTCAAATTCTGGGAAAATCTCTTGAAATGTTCTATGTTATAGAGAAATTAACAAATATTTGCGGTATGTTTTTTTTCGCGAGGAACTTTTTTTTTACAAAATTTGAGTTCGCGGAAAAATTTGTGCTTCCCATATAGACACAATAGATAATTCCGGATACTTGAATGAGATGGCAATTCGATGGTGATAATTACACTAGTGTTTAAAAGTTTTCAGCTTGGAAACTAGTACTTGTCTTCACTGCCTTTTGATTGGAGAAAGTTGCGGTCGTTATTCCTGCGGCGAAGTCTACTATGCCATTTGCGTAAAGAAGTAACTGCCATATAAAACAACAGGGAACTGCAAAGTAAATAAAGTATAGGAGCGACATGAATCAACATGACTGATGTCTTACATACTGAGAATGATCTCAAGAGTACATGCATGTGTTCACTAATTCGAAATGAAAATGGTGATCGCAACTTGTGTGTCTTTGGCATACTTATTTTGGCACTTGTGTGTCAACCAAATGTGTCTTTGGCATACTTATTTCAAAATGCCAAACTCCAATCCTATCGCGGCGACATTAACGACTATAATTTAAAATAATATTTTAGCTAAATACAATTGAAAGCAAATACCAACTAGTGTTACTACAACAGCACATACTTTCTCGCGTTGTTGGAAACAGCTGCATAACTTTGAAGTATTGCATTTTGTGCGCTACTAAAACCTTACCTACAATTAACTGATAACGTTCAATTCAAACAAAGCGTCTCAGATGCATATCTGCAATCATTTCGATAGTCAGAAGCAGCAATCATTTCTTACTTTTACAAATTAAAACAAAAAGGAAAATATTCTTCAGGGATACAGTATTTGCAGCAAATTATAAAGAAACAAGCAATGCATTGTTTGCTAACGCAGCGTTGTTAAAACTATGGCTTGCAGTGTCTTTGCTAATAATATCAATACACTAATTAGAAAATATGCAATTGACATTACTATAATTACGAAAATACTGGCTGCTCACTCCTGAGTTGCTTTGTGTTGTAAGATAACAGTTCCGATAGAGTTTCATCGTTTTTCTTTTATTCAATACGGAGTATTTTTTAGTTATTATTATTATTATTATTATTATTATTATTATTATTATTATTATTTTAGGAATTAAATGATATATAACCCCTCGCCAGCATTCTGAGGAGAAATTTATAAAAAAAACTACTGAGAAATTCATCGCAAACAGAAGTACTTGCTTTCGGTGTAGAAGTTACACCACCATCAGCTGGACTTATTAAAACAGCTATACTTTATTACCGCCATCATCTCGAAGTTCGACAAAAATTAGCTTCTAAATTATCGACGTCGCAATGTAGCGATATTTCTAAGCTTTGCAGATTGCTTAAAAAGAAATACTTTAAGAGATTGGGAATACAAATTGAGTTAATAATGATAAAGTAAGAAAGTAAAAACAAAATTAATATTGGCATGGAAAATGCCATTTTCATTAGTAAATTATATTTAAAAATATATTAATTATTTTTCATATCATTCATATTCTTTTTCTTGTGGCCCGTAGTTGGTATGAAGCCTATATATATCAAGCAAAAATTATGCAAAAACTACTCGTTTTTCCAAAACATTGTACATGACCTCTCTTAAAGAGCTTATTTTGTACAACAGACTTCGTTGGAGGCAAAAATCTCATTCTTCAGTTTGTAGTTTTAAAATGTTTATTTCAATTTTTTAGCAAATGAGTATATGTGAAGAAAATTTAAAGAAAAAAATCGGAGCGGTATTTGAATTCTTTTTTGTAAATTTCAATCGCAATAGCAACTGCTCTTTTCAAAAAATTGTTCATAACCTTTTCTTGAGAAAAATTTTGTACAACAGAATTCGGTCTGGGACAAAAATCTGTATCTTCAATTTTGATGTTTTAAAAACTATTTTTCCAATTTTCGAAAAATCGGGGATGTCAACGCAAATGAGACCTCCACTATTCTCTTAAACGTCCTTTGCACTACTAAACAAGAAAATTGAATCAAAAAAATTTCATCCATTTTCGGAAAATTTTTAAAATGTCCCTGGGTCTTTTGGACAGACGGATGGACGGACGGACGGACGGACGGACGTTTTGCCGTCAATAGAGTTTTCGGTATGAAGAACGCACACAACATGTATTCTGGTTACACCACATGTTAGAAGGTTTATTTTCTAAATTTAGAAACTGAATTTATCAACTCTCTCCTTACCAGGGCCCAGCAACAAGACTTTTTGTGTGGAAAATCGCCGTTTTCCGAAGCACGATTACAATACTTTCTCTTCTTACGTTGGTTAGTGCCAGAAAGTAAAAATAAACCGTTTTCGAAATGATATTGGAGGGAATGTAGCTGACTGCTTTGTAATAAACAACACGGAAGAAGACTTGAAAATTTAAAATACGTCACCTGAAGTTGGTTTGAAAAATTAAACATGTCAGGAACAAAGTAGTGAAAAATTAAAATGTAAAATGGGTTTAAGCCCGATTTTAAAGCAGATGCTATATCATAACTGACAATCCAGAAATTACATTCAAAGTAAAAATAGTTGCAATAAATACAGCTCTCATTGCATTTAGATTCCAATAAATTTAATATCCTTTCTATTTCCATGTAATATAATATCTCCTTGCGTTCTCAATAACATATTTACCAATTTCGTGAAACAACATATGCACATAACAAGGAGGCAACAAAGTCACGCACGGCCCTATAAATTTTGTTTTATTTCTTAAGGATTTTTGCTCAGTTTTTGATACTTTTATTCTTGCTAGGACCTCAATAGTTTAGGTGACAAATCTAGACGACTCTTAAAAGAAATAAAACGAAACTGTGACATTTCATTATTCAAATAATAAGTGTCACTTAGCTCTGCACAATTCCTATCTTGTTATCTTTAGAAAGCTCAATTTAGTACGTAGACGTGTCTAATAACTGGCACTGGATCAGTTTATAATGCAATATATGCCCTAGTATTCAATATAAAATACTATTTTGTGAATATTGCTAAAATTTCCCTTCAGAGAAAATATAACCAAACTCTGATCTGCTACTATTATAATTATTCTAAATGTCGGTGAAGGGCTGCTTGTGATACTTGTTGCACAACACTTTTATACTGAGTGTTTTAATTGTTGTTCTGTCGATCTATCGCGATCTTCTCATAGATAGTTTCACCAATTGCAAGGCGATGTGATATTCTACATATGAAAAAAGCTTTTACATTACGTACGTACTTGCAGACTAGGTAGAAACGAACATACAAGAACGTTCACGTTAGCTACTCTAAATTTATGTACACTTTTCTACCTGTCGCTGCTGAATATTTAAATCAAAGTGAGAACTTTCCCTATTTAACCTTCAAAATGATTCATGTTACAATCAACTTAATGCCGTTCTTTGCGCAAGAAGAAGTGAAAGTGAAAACTTATGACCAATGTAATATTTGAAATGACTCTTTTTAAACAAAGTTCGTCACCCCAGAGTTTCAAATAAAAATTACAGACATGCCCAGAAAATATGCTTAACGACTTTTCTATGCCTTCGTGACCCGACCGAACATGATAAAAAATCTTGTTACTTTTTTTAAATTAATAAACTGAAATTGAATAAAAAATTACTTTTCCCATTGCAGCATAAAACAACAGTTTGTCAATTGCTCATAAAAATAAATATTGCATTGTTTTAAAAGTTTTCTTGACGTTTACACTCCCATTCATAGACCATTTTTGTGAAAACAAAACAATAAAAGTAAAGGACAAATATGAAAATGTAATTATGTCATTAGTACTTAGAAAACGTAATTAAAATTAACCGTTTTTAATTTTTATTTTTATTTTCATTCAGTATAGAAACCCTAACGACCACATCGCTCAAAAGGAAAAGTAGAAAACTTACAATAGGAAAGTACTACGTACGCAGTGAACGGAAAATCAAACACAATCAAGTTTTTATTCTCCAAGATTAGGAAAATAAAGATTTACCTGTGTTGGAATCATTCACCGTGAAAACAGATTTAATAATGTCTCTAGAAATATAATTAAAATGTTTTGTATATGTGAAGATTTGTATTTGCGTGTTTGTAGTAAAAAGTATCAAGAAATCGTACTAACCACCTTAACCAACTTAACTAATCCAACTTGAAAACATTGTGCATTACATATAATTATAATTACTGGACTTTTAGGTAAAAGGATACAAGCATCAGGCTATTGCTAGATATTATGTTTATGTGCATTCACTCATTTTTGCATTTAAAAACATTCAATTATCGAATCTAAAAGTGCTCTCAATCTTCGCTTCGCTAAGTATAACACAGTTGCTTGTGCTAGCAAACTTCGACCGCTTTTGATACATCAATTGTAACTCGCGCAGTAACATGAACACAAACTACATAGTTGTTCTTAGAAATTACGTAATTAACTAATTGAGGCAGTAAAGCCTTCATTCTATTAATTTTAAGATCGTTGGGACTATTCCATAACCACTGTCTATACTATTAACGCTTCCTAATTGCAAGCGATTCCACCCCTTTCTGAATAAAAACACACTTTTCAATGTGTGTGTATATATGCAGAGAGAGATAGAGGGAGAGAGAGAGAGAGAAAGAGAGAGAAAGAGAAAGTGAGTGAGAGAGAGAGATATTTGCTGTAAGTTTGTTTAGGTATGATATTGTGGTATTATCATATTAACGTTTGTAATTTTCTACAAAGTAGTTTTGGCATTTTAACTGCTTCTTCATTCTTAACACATTTATCTCCCCTTGAAAGTTTGAAACAAATTACGATAATAAAATAGTACATGATCTGTAGACATCATAACCAAAGCGAGAAACAAGATGGACAGTGACATGAAATGTCCTCATATGCGTGAGATCCCCAACAAGAGGCGTCACAACTACTAATTAGAAACCAAAAACAACTAGCATACTGTAGTCGTCCTTACAAAACGTCATTTTGTCAGCCCGAACGATTGCGTCACGGAAAAGCGAGATTCAACGACTCCTGGCAAAAAAACCCTGATAACATGAGAGAAAGACCAAGGAAATACGAGCATCCGACACGAATACATATAAGAGGCATTCATTCACGTAACTTGTGCGGTGAAAGGAAAGGGGGGAAATTCCGAGCTGGCAAAACGGGTTGAGGCGGGCACGCGGGCACCCCTTTCATGGCGCGGTCACAACAAACGACAATCGCTGCGGCGACGGCCAGGCGGTTTATCGACCGATCGAGCGGCCGGTCGACCGCGGGAACATTTCCAATTCGCTAGCTGCCGCCGCCGCCAACGCCGCCGCCTCTCCTGCGTACTGTCCGACGCCGCCACCATCGCCGCCCCTCTCGCCGTTCGCTGGGATACCTCCTCATGCATACGGGATACGTACGTTAAGATTCATAGAAAAGTTTTCTGGACGATGAGTTCGTTTTTGTCATGACACCATCGCCACATGGATCCGCCGACCCCTTCCCATTCGATGACCTACGTGCTGATGCACACAGGATGCGCACGTTAAGCTCCATAGAAAAGTTTTTATGCCGATGAGTTTGTTTTTGCCATGACACCATCGCCACAAGGATCCGCCGCCTTTTTTCCATTCGATGACCTACGTGCTGATGCATACAGGATGCGCACGTTAAGCTCCATAGTAAAGTTTTCAGGACGATGAGTTTGTTTTTGTCATGACACGACCGCCATTAATTCCTCTTCCCATTCGATGACCTACGTCCTGATGCATACGGGATGCGCACATTAAGCTCCATAGAAAAGTTTTCTGGACTATGAGTTTGTTTTTGTCATGACACCAACGCCATCCAATCCTCTTCCCATTCGATGACATACGTTATGATGCATACGGGATGCGCACGTTAAGTTCCACAAAAAAGTTTTCAGGACGAAGAGTTTTGTTTTCTTGCATGACACCATCGGCACAAGAAACCACCGCCCTCTTCCCATTGGATGACCTACGGCCTGATGCATACAGGATGCGCACGTTAAGCCTCATAGTAAAGTTTTCAGGTTTTATTTGACCATGACACAAGTTTTCAGGACGAGTTTTATCTTTATCATGACACCATAGCCACCCGGATCTGCCTCTCTTCTCATCAGGTGGTCTGGTGGTCTGTATGCAGGGTGCGCACGTTCAGTTCCATAGAAGAGTTTTAAAGACAATGAGCTTTGTCTTTATCATGAAACGTCTTGTCTAAAGGAAGAAAAATCAAATGGGCAAAATCTTTAAGAAACCTGGTAGAAATATCTAGGCCTTATTAAGTTTATTTCCTATAGCAATATTAGTTCAATTTTGAAATAATCTGTTTTTATCAGGGTAGGTGTTTTGCTTTCAAATGCTTCCTTGGATTTTTTACAAATATTCCCATGTAAAGTACAATATTTTCAAGTCGAATAAAATAATTTGATCGAATGAAAGAAGGAAATTGTATAAACACGTTAGACTTACCAATTCTAGTTAGAATTAGAACTACTCGTGATATTTCTTTACTATTAAATTACACTTTACATAGTATTTTAATGTAACAATTAAAACCAATATTCGGGTGTTGGTTCTTCAAAGTTATAGCAATTCAAAATATTGGATTTTTGAGTATAACCGAAGATAGTGTACATGTTTCTAAGACAGGTTAAAATAAATCTGCCGGTATGCAAAGATTTTAGAAATATGTATTCTCATTCAAATTGAATTTGTATAGAAGAGGCATTTGCATTTCAATAAAAAGTGCTTGCCATTCTTCTCAATATTTTTTGTTGAAATGTTTATCATGTTTTCTTGAAGCAATTATCCAAATCGGCTTCGAAAAGCAAACTGGTTTTCTTTTTCACATCCTGAATTAAATGCAATGTTGGGAGCACATCTCGCCAATTTTTCTTCCTCCACATTCAGATTCGTCAACAAATAGTATTTAATGATCAAATAAATTAATTAAACATGTCTTATCAACGATAACTTTCACCTTGTAATTGTTGACACCATGTATGATTATAAACGACCAAAAACATCTATTTAGTAACTTCCTCTGATTTTGAGGTTACACTAAGAATTCGTGAATAATGAATGTATTACATTAATAATGCAGAAAAATGTTTAATGATCATAATGTTAAGAAGTTTATGTTCATATTTTACATAAGGTGGTCAAGACCTTGAAAATTCAATACCTAAATTAATATTTAGTTGTCTACTGATTATTATATTTAATACTTTTCTTTTAGCTGCTTGGGCATATTCATTCGCCCGACCCATAGTAAAATAGAATAATACTAATTGAAAACTATTCATAATATGTATAAATTAAAATTATAACGTGCACGTGTGATGCATTACATCATATGAGATGGTGCAATATAATTAACTCTGAAATCAAGTTGCAACGCATTATTCGAAAAGTTTAATAATGATGTTGCCCGACAAACGATCTACAATTACAGTATCAAGTTTATTAATAGATAGCACCATTGAAATGCAGATCTAACGAACATACAAGTGGGTATAGCTTTATTTAAATGGGAGTTCCAGTTACGAAATGTAATATGACATTTGTTTCAGTTTTGATTTATGATACCGTTGTAACAGTCATTCGATATTGCCGTTTTGGTCAGTGCATTTGAAACAATATTTGACTAAATCGAAAGTGAGAAAGAACAATTGATACGAAACCACAAAATTATTCAACAAATGATTTTTTGAAATGTAGCATTTTTTACATGCAGACGGGGCGGCGTGGTTCCGATGGTCAAATCGGATTTCTTGCTTCTTTACAGACTTCAATTTTCTAATGAATCTGAAAATAATCGATACTGTTTATCATGTGCTTTTCGTTCAAAATGTGATGCAATTTCGTTACAAATGTTTGCTAGAGTTCGAGATATTACAGCGTCTTTGAGTGTACATTTAAAAATCGTGACTATTCACTCGTGAACTGAAAATTCCAAATACATCTTGAAAATATTTGTAATTTTTCAAGTCCTTGTTCAATATAGTTAAACACATTGCTGTGATATGAAGATACATCAGCTTTTTATGACCCCAAAATGTAATAGTTAGAATCACTAATGTTAAATACCTAGTTTTGCTAATTTTAGAAATCAAAGTGAACTATGTTTTTAAATGTGAAAATAAAATAATATTAAATGATAAATCAAATTATTTCATTAGGAAAATTGTGTGACAAAACATTTGTATCTATCCATCCACTTAAATGCATGTTCCCGTTCAGTTAGCCTCTGGAGACCAAATGCACGGAACATGTACTATACCTGAATATTGTTAGAGATAATATTGAAATTAATATAACAATGATAGGGTACAATACAATTTGCGTTCGAAACTTTGTGCAGAAATAATTTCTGTGAGTATAGTTGAAAGATTGTGGTAATCCATAGTAAAGTGATAAATTAATACTAGAACCAAAATTAATTTAATTCATTCAAAAAAAGCTCGAAAAATATTTACAAATTGTTTGAGATATTATGCAACTTCCACACCTCCCTCAATTAAAGTACATTTTTCTCCACTTCCACTATTTTTTCTTAACGAATTCTGATGTTCCAAAATACATTCGTAGGTTAGTTTTTCCTCATTCTCAAAAAACTTCCTCAATTTACTTGCGGTGAACTGAAGAAAAGAAACAAATTATCATCAGAGTCGGTCATTTCCACAGCACATCTCTCAAAGAAAAAGGCCATTCAAGCGACTAATTGGCCACCGCTAAAAATCGAAGCCACTAATGGTTTTGCAAAACCAACGTCAGCTACAGCTCAGTATCACCGTCGGTGGCGGAAGATAAACGACCGGGTAATTCTTTCTGCAGCAACAGACCACTGCTTCGTCTTAGAAATCCTCACTCCACTGTCCTCAATCCGTCGTCTCAGAGCGCAGCAATCAGCGCCCCCCCCCCCCGCGCTTCCATCGAGCGGCGCAAACGCCGCCACCGGGACGGGGGGGGGTGGGAGGGCGGCGAGGGCGGCGAAGATGGGGAGGGGACGGTGTCAGGGATGGCGAAGGGGACGACGAAGAGAATGTCAAAAGTAATGGCGAAGGGGACGGCTAAAAGGACAGTGAAGAGGACAGCGAAATGGACGGCAAAAAGGCCGGCGAAGGGGACGGCAAAGGAAACGGTCAAAGTGTCGGCGAAGGGGACGGCTAAAGGGAAGGCGAAGGGGACGGCTAAAGGGAAGGCGAAGGGGACGGCTAAAGGCGAGGTGAAGCGGACGGCGACAAGGACGGTGAAGGGAACGGCGAAGGGGATGGCGATGAGGAGGGCGAAGGGGACGGCGACGAAGATAATGATGGCGGAGGGACATTGAGAAGATGGCGGGGGAATGGTGGTGGGTGGACGGCGAGAGACAGCAGAGAGATGGCGGAGAGGACAGCTAGTGAACGGCAGGGGGGGTTGCAGCGATGGGACGGCGAGGGGCGGCAGGGAGCGGTGGAAGACAGCGGAGTAAAGGCAAGTAGACGGCGGGGGAACGGCAGGAGAACGGGGGATGGTGCGGGCGAGGGTGGAGACGGCGGGGGCGGGGTGGCAGCGGAGGCGGCTTGGACAGGGACAGCGATGGTAACGGCAGAAAGACTAAGGGACAAAAGGGACGTCACTCACGGGCAGGTCGCTTCTGTCATCACCACCCCAGACCTGATAGCCTCTTCACTTTCTCTTTTTCCCATTCGCTTGACATTAGTTCATGGCACTGTGCGTTACCACCACTCCTTCCGCACAAGCACACTCAGTGACTGTCGTAGCTGCAAGCATTCTCATAGTTATGAACAGAAAAAAATAATCGGTGTAGTAGAGACTTGTCGATGTACGCTCCAACCACACTTGAACGCCTCTATTAAAAAGCGTTTGCTATTCCGAAAGAACCGCCGACGAAATTCCAATGACAAAGTTCCATCGTAGCAACCGAATTACTTTATCTGCTCACCACTATTCCTCCCTCTCTCTGTTGCGCTATCGGTGGCGCAGATAAAAAGTACTCAACAACTGCAACCCAGTCAACGCGACCATTGCGGCTCGTCGCTGTCCCTACCATCACTTCAAAGCAAACAGTCACCAACGTTACCGATGGAACTGCCATAACTGCGACCCCCCCCCCCCCATCGCTATCGTTCTCGACCGCGTCTTGCAAATTTTCTACGCGTTCTGAAACTTCTCGCGCTATTGGCGTCAATTCCCAAAGCCGGCGGCCACGCCATCTCCACCGCAGTCGCCTTCGCGGCGGCGAGTCTTCCATCCGTTCCGCTGATTAACGCTATCGAACGCTGTGATGACTCGTCAACCCGGCGAAAAGAGGCGGACGTCGTCGAAAAGGAGGCGTCCTCGCCAGAAAATTGGATTCCTCGGCGTCGACTTCGCTCGGCCGCTTCCCCCCGCGGCGACGCCGATTCCTCATCCCCCCGCTACCACTCCTACTCCGCCGTCGCCACCCCAGACGTCCCCCAGACGCTGCCGCGCTCTTCCACCATCACCAACCCCACTGGTCCCGCCACCGCAGCCTCTCCCACCGTCCCCGAGTTCCTAGGTCATAGTTGCCTCATTCGCTGCTACCAGTTCCGTTGTCTATTTCGTCCCCACCGTTCCAAACGGCCACATCGTCCTCGCCACCTTACCACCCCAGCCGTTCTCGCAGTCGCCACCGTCCCTAACGTCCGCAACGTCGTCGCTAAAACGCCGTTCCCAACTTCCCCACCGTCCTCGCGATCTCACCGCCCTCGCTCCTCGTCATCCAAGCTGTCCCCGCCGTTCATAGCGAGCTCACCGTCCTCACCATCTCGCTGTCCCCGCCGTTTCCAACAACCCCACCATCCTCGCCGTTCCTAACGTCCCCACCGTCCTCGTCGTTCCCTCCGTTCCTAATTTCCCGATTGTCCTCGCCGACCTCGCCCACGCTGCCATACCCGCCACTCCCGCCCCTGGCACCGCTGCCGACGTAGCTTATTTCGCCCCCAACCCTATAGTCCTCACCGAAGCCATTACCCCCTATCTGCCTTGCCGCCCAACTGCTTCGCGCACCCGGCCACCCTCGATCGCCGCCCTCGCTCCGTCGCCCCAACCCCTCCTTCTCTCTCCATCGCCCTTCTTCGCTGCGATGGCACCGCGACCCCCGATTTCACGGCCTACTTTCGCTCTCAGAATAAACGAACAGCGCTCCCTTAGACCGACTTCCCACCCTCAACTCTCGAAATGAATTTACATTCGAAAATGATTGTACACTTGGAGTTTTTCGTTCGCCTTTTCTGATAGCTTGTCGACTATTGGTTCTAGAGGACTGTCTCTAATTACGTTTTAACTCCTGGGAAGAAACGACTTTCAATAAATGCTTCTTCAATGTTTCGCATGAAATAGTGTAAGTCGTATATCTGTAGAAACTATTATGCTCCAAATACAACATATCTTGGTAAATTATTCACCGAAGGACCAAGTCGAAAAGATAGTAGTTTTCTATGTTCAAAGCACTTAAAACATTATTAATGTATGACGCAATGTAGTTTCTTTCTTTCTTTCTTTCTTTCTTTCTTTCTTTCTTTCTTTCTTTCTTTCTTTCTTTCTTTCTTTCCTTCTTTCTTTCCTTCCTTCTTTCCTTCTTTCTTTCTTTCTTTCTTTCTTTCCTTCTCTCCACTTCTCTCTCACTCACTCACTCATTCACACACACACTCACTCACACACAATGTTTGGATAAGAAAACGCCCGGGCAACGTCAGATAATCAGCCATACATTTTATAAATGCCCAAGGGAAGGAAATATCAGTTTTTTATAATTTATAGACACTTCGTCAAGATGTTTTGTTTTAAACACCACCAGGTGAACGAGTTCTTCAAGCAATCACACTCGCCATGTAATCCCAACTGAAGTTCTTTCAAAGAAGGACATTTATCAACCGTAAGCAGACGGCAGGGACAGGCGCTTATGTCCTTCGATCGGAAACGACAATGAATCACATTCGCGAGAGGAAGGTCCGCTCCCACTGGCCGTGGAACACGCGGAGGGCTTGCTCGCTCTAAAAACATTCTCGTGTAAATCAGTAATTTGGGGTCTGCGAATATCGGTTGCCCGCGCTCATTCACCACGTTTGGGCATGTAGTGTGTGGATGGCAGTGATTTGCGAGCTGAAAAGCCATATTCGTGTTTTACAAATGGCCGATTTATACCGACGTCATTTTTTTTCGAATGTGTGTGGCGCGTTCGTGTGGAATAATAATGAGGTGCAGGACTGAATGTTAGGCCAGAAATGAACGTTGTAATAGAATTAAAATGCCGAAGAGACAACAACCGATATAGTGAGTACCTGCATCTCAAATACTATTCAATTTTCGCGGAGCGAGTAGAATGAAAGAGGTGATTCTGAAAGTCGTCACGATGTAACTTGCTGGAGATGTAGCCGTCAGATTGAAAATGGACGCCATTAAACATTGCGGATATCTTCTGACATACAACTACATTCAATATTTTATAAGATTAGAATATCAGTGAAACAGTTACCAAAAAACAGTATTGAAAAATTACAGTGGTTGTAGCATATTCGAACGTTTGTTCATTATGTTATCATCAGTAACTTACGACCAGTGCTTTCTTGTTAATATAATAGAAAATTTAATTTATTGCATAAGTATAGAAACATTAAAATTATAGAGTAATCAAGTGTTCATATTAGCCCGTTTTTCACAATCGTTTGCTGTTTATTTTTAGCCTTTCTTTTTTTGTCGTTTTCTTCTAATAATTTTATTTATTACTCTCAACAATTTCTTTCCAAGTTTATCATACCAATAAAAACAACTACAAAGAATGGTAGAAATCATAGACTCTTACAAACACTAAATCAAACATCCTTAACTAGATGCATTCAACACCGAATATAGTCTACCACAATTCTACCTCATGTGTGGGGGTAATATTGGAACCTAGAACTACCACCACACAAGTTGGAGCACTGATTGTGATTAACATAGCTTTAGTTTAGGACGATAGAAATGATAAAGTGTTCACATTCATGTTGTTTCTTGAAGGGTTTGAGTGTAGCCTGATGATGAAGAGAATCATAAACGTCGTGGTTGCAAATGATTTGTGGCAGACTGAAATAAAATCAACGATATAACAATTTTAGATTTTCTTGTACAAATTGAAAACTTATATTGATTTGAAACACTACCTGAAAAAAATTTCAACAAAATTTAGAACTGTGCTCTTCATTTCCTCATTATGCTATCCGAACTCAAAGTTGAAGCAATTTTTTAGAAATATTTAAAAATGTTGAAGTTTCTTGTAAAGTACTTCCAAAAATTAAAATACCTGTTTCAAACTCACAGGGTCTTTAGTTCATTCAGAAGAACTGGGGAATATAAATTTCGGAGAAATTTGTTTGAATGGTTTAAATGCTAGCATTAATTACATACAAACGGACGGATAGACAATGTCAACGCTGTAAACCAATTTTTATGCATCAAGCACTCACATAACTTGAATTGTAGATACGCAACGGGTTAAATATAATTTACTACATTTAGGAAAAAGTTTTATTCTTTCTTCCAATACGAGGGTTCCGCAATGCAATGTGTTTCGTGCAAAAATCGTCGATTTCCACCCCAGCATTAGAATACTTTCTCTTTATTACGTAAGTACGTAGTAAGGCGATAAAGAAAAAGAAAAAGAAAAAGAAAGAAAGAAAGAAAGAAAGAGAACGCCAAAACACTCTTTCACAAACGATCGAACAAAAGACGTTTCACACTCACACACACACGAGCGATCATCTCCTTGAACCTCCAAGCAGAAAAACACGAGCGCACCCTCGCGGATCCGGGAGGCGTCGCAGAACAAGGCCGGACCTCGCGAGCGCGCGCGCGTGTGTGTGTGTGTGTGTGTGTGTGAGCGGAGGCAGCGCTGCCTTGCGGGCGACGCACGCATTAATCCGGGCAAGAAGGGCGCGGGTGACGCATGCTCCGAGTGAGAGGCCATTGTGAACAAGCGCCAACACAAACGACAAAGGCGACGCGGGCGCCGGGCGGACGCCTACGGATCGGCCTCGCCTCGCCCTCACAGTGGGGACCGACCCGCTTCTCGCTGCGCGATCATCCCCCGCTTCTAAGGAGCTCACGAACGCTAGAAGAACATAAGAGTTTTGACCGTTCCGCTCTTCGAAAGCGTGTAGAAGAAAAGGTGTGTTGGTTCTGGCTTATTTCCGTTGTCGGTGGTGGTTGTCTGGACTGAAGGGGCGACGATCGCTTTGGGCTGACCATCTGGGACGAATGATTTTTGCAATCCAGATTTTCTTTGACCAATTTCTTTGACCCTCAGATCCAATTCCAGATTTTGTTTGACATCAAAGGGAATACGTAACAAATTGTGAAGATAGTTATGTACTTCTTTAATGGGAATCAATGCTCTTAGCAATATGACGACATGCTAACGTTTTAAAAACTATTTTAATTGTTTATTTTCAATAATATGTTAATGTAAAATGTAAGCATAATGAAAGCCACATGCCAATCACCTTCTCAGCCCATCAGTACATAAGCGCCGCGCTGTGGCAGTCCCGTGAGTAACCCTTGAGCCAGCGCAATTTCGTTTCTAAACGCTGTTGTTTTACACGTGTGGCCGAATACGCGTTCGTGGCACAACCCTGTGGGTAAAGTTGACACTAAGAAATCAATCGTACAATAATTTTATTAGGGATACGTAGTTTCTCGTATCCTCGAGCTCCCGTAAGAGCTTGGAGTGAAATTCAGTACACCAATAATTGCTTATCTTCAAAATGATTGGCTTCCACTCATCGCTGACCACGAGGTTCTGGGGTCTGAGACGCAACGGTAGTGGATTTTTGACATTAGTACGATAAGCCCGGTCGGATTAATCTATTGTCTGGGGAAAACTTCTAGTCATCGGCTACTCTGATCAGTAGTTTTCCATGTTTCTCCTAACAATTACGAGTATAAACGACTGCTGGAGCAGATCTTGAGATCGTTAAGCGTGTAGTGCCGTAGCGATCCAAAACCGAAGGTATGCGGGTTCGAGTCCCGACTTGTTCTTGGTTTTGTTTGTGTTTGTCCTTTCACCCTATCATCACCATATCATGTCATCTACACAGTTATCATACCGTTAAATGCAACAGTAGACGCTAATGACATAGATGTTGATGGAACATTAAATAACAAAAAAGGTACCTTATACAAACAAGTACTGCACTACCACAGAAGTTGAGAGACAAATGATAGCTTAGAGATAGTTTCGGCTTGGGTGCTGTTCTACTGGAAGAGATTATTGGATGTAGATTACCGCAATACGACGTGTATGTCGATGCCAGATCTAGAGGAAGAGGCCCAAGGGCAAATACCAGAGCAGAACCCTATAGACTGGCCACAGACTAATCTCTATTTTTCCTTCTTCTTGATCGTATCTTCACCCACGACGTGAACACATTACATTTACGAACATTACAATACCGCACAATGAAATCTTTTAAAATTTTGAGACATCAACATATATACACAGGGCACAACAAAATGTAACACACGAACAGTAGAATAAGTAGAAACACGTTGGAAAGGGATTTGCCATTATCATTCACAACATGTAAAAATTATGTTTACGACATATTTAAAACATATTTAAACCCAAAACTTTAGGTCAGTTTTAATTAACTCTACTAGACGTGTGCAAAGTTTCATGAATTTAGAATACAGAGAAAAGTATAAAATGATTTCGATAATTCTTATTCTTATGTAAAATTCGTAAAACGACAATAAATCTCAATATTTCGGTCTTAGCAAAACCCTGCGAAAATGATTCTCAATTCGAATAAGAAAATATCCAGTTTACAAGAACATTTGATAACAAATAAAATTATTGTTTCTGACTTATTTAGAGAGAAAGCAACGAAATATTTTCGTGAATTCATGATTTACCTGGTGGATTAAAGTTATTTATTAAAGTTACGTAAATTAAAGTTATTATACCTGGATATTAAAGTTGAAAACAGAAATTTATTTATATAATACGCAGATGTAGGCAGCTTGTACCAAGCGGGGAATGTGGAATGCAGGCCCAGGAGTAATACGATTCCGAATAAAGCGACCAGTGAACCTTATCCTTCAAATTTGAATTTGATGGATAATTTAATAACTTCAGTTCTTTGTAACACCAAAGCAATTTTATTTGTATATTTGGAGAAAGGGAAAATAAATAGATTCGAACATGAAAATTCTCAAATTGTAGTCTCACAAATAATATTCAGTACATAGATTCTCTCGCTGCCACAAAACAAAGGGGAAAAATATTTTAACAGAAAGTACGGAAAAGTATTTTTGTCCTCACCGTTGCCGAATATTTCACACTGCAAGTCCCCTCCTCACCTCGTCACCTCGTTCCGTCGCCCCTCCTACCCGAACTCTACACCACACGTCCGTTTTTGTCCGCGTCCTTCCAGCGTGCTCACCCCTCCCTTCCCCTCCCCGCCGCCGCCGCCACCGCTCCTCCCACGACGACGACAAAGTACCGAGGGCGGCTGCGCGGCCAGCCCCTCGTCTGCGAACCTCGCGCATCCCATTACGCGCGGCTAAAATCACCGACAAACTAGAGCACGGCGGAGACACAGGTCTAAAATTAAGTCAAAATAAAGGCAACAAAAGAGGTAAACGGAATGAGAAAAGAAATGGTTTAAAATGTAAGTAAAGATTATGACTGCTCGTTATTCTTTAAGTGGTAATTATTTTGAATTTATATCAGTTATTAATCTACAGGTTAATCCACATTTATCATTTTCAATCAAAATTTTGATAAATGCACTGAAAATAACATTTAGAAACTTGATGTGGATAATACTGTGAAATGATATGCTCCTTGAGAAAACTATTTGCTAACTCAAGAGACTGAAAAGATTTTCCTCATCCATTCTTAGGGTACTTGAGGTCCCTCTGTCATGTTGTCTAGCACGGTGTTTGGAAATTTCAAAGTAACAACCCATAGCATTATGGGAAAAAGACGGTGTAAAATGAAATGGCAATGAAAACAATGAAAGAGAGAAGCGGAAAAGGAAAATAAATGCACTCTTTCAAATGATTTTATAAGCTTTCATTTCTAATAAACGTTAAATAACATGCATAACTTCCATGAATTCGGATAAAAATGTAAATCACGAGAATGATAAAATTCGCATTACTATATCGAGAAGGAAACAAATACAGAATTCAAAAGATTAAGATAAAATATTTTTAAAAACAGAAAACGAGAGAAATAAATCGGTGTACTAAAGTAACTAAGGCTAAAGATGAATACAAAGCATAAACAAGATTAGCAAGTGCTACTGAGTGAACTGATATTTAGAAACATTGCGGATTATAAGCATCGATTAAAAGACGCTTTCAATAAAAAACATGAAGCCAATTATGTAGAGGTATAACAAAGGAAGACAGCCCTAGGAAGAAGACAAAAAAGCCAACGACAACGGCTACAGAGATGAAGTAAATCCACTGTAATAAGAGTGTACAACGACTTCGTCCAACAAAAGAGGCACATCAGCTCAATAACGACGCTGTGCGGGGCAATGTCGAGAAAAAGGAAAATGCAAAGTTGCGATAATCACATTGACGGCTTCCACACAATGAAATAAGAATACAGAATGGTCAGAGAAACGAAATATATGGTGCTCACCAGTAATTTATCAAGAAATGACAGAAGAAAATGAGGAGCCAAGGCAAGAGTTAAAAATAAGTCAAATTGGTACCAAATCCAACCAACCATCGGGAACTGTAAAAATCCAACCAACGATGGATGAAAAGTCAAACCAATCGGATAAAAACAAAACAAAACGTTAAACGGTCTGAGGCGTAAAAACATTGCGCTGAAGTACATCGGAGAGTGTAATAAAGGTACGCGAGCAACGAGTCCGGTACGGCACCACAAAGTGATATAATAACAGTTTGTGGCGTAGTGTGCTTCGAGGCATGCAGGGAAGCGTGGCGCGGAAAACAACGAGCTGACGTAAACGAGGTGGGGCACTGTAATGAAGGACACGGAAAGGGCAATTAAACACTGGAAGCGGATCGAAACGTGGACCAAGATATACGGAGTATGAAGTGGATCGAGTAGACGTAGAGACGGAATTGGAGTGGGCTGGCAACAGGACAAGAGCGAGGGAGAGAGCCATGGGGATGTGTGAGGGCGAGGGCGAGGGCAAAGGCGAGGGCGAGGGCGAGGGCGAGGGCGACGGCGAGGGCGAGGGCGAGGGCGTGGGCGAGGGCGAGGGCGAGGGCGAGGGCGAGGGCGAGGGCGAGGGCGAGGGCGACGATGAGGGCGACGGCGAGAGCGAGGACGAGGATGAAGACGAGAGGGAGAAAAAGAACGAGAGAGAGAGAGAAAGACAGAGAAAGAGAGAGAGAAACGACGAGAGCAACAAAAAGGGCGAGGGCGAGCAACGTGCTGGTGGCAGTCTCCTCGCTGCTTCCCCTTCCCTCGCCACCCCCACCTCCATCACCTTCACATCCCAAAGAGACACATCTGCCAGACACCACCGCCATAGCCACTGCCGTCAGCATCACATCTGCCATCGCCACCACCACAGGCTCAACCCCAGTCCCCACTGCCACAGCCGGAGCCATAACCACATCCCCCACCGCCAGAGTCAGCCCGGCCGCCGCCCTCGCCGCCCTCGCCGCCCTCGCCACCCTCGTCACCCTCGCCGCCCTCGCCGCCCTCCCCGCCCTCCCCACCTTCCCCGCCTCCGCCGAGACGCCTCCGTCGGGGAGAACCGGGACCGGCGGTCACAACTTCACAACTTTTCTCCCCCAAGCGGCGGGTGATAATTATTTCCGCGTGTCACGGCCAGTTCGTCCCCGCCCCGACGCCCTGGAGTGCCGCTTCGCACGTGTCGGCTTTCTTTACGCCCATATAAATAGCTGCTCCGGGCGCCGGAACGGCGAGGCGGGCCACGCGCGGAGCCGAATGTTGGATTCTAGGGTGACATGGTCGTAAGAAAGTTGTCATTTCTCTTTTCATGTCGTATACATCATTGTGCTTTAAAAAATTCTTCGAAGACGATAGCCGTGAAATCAAATTTTGTTCGAAATAATATGGAATTTAAATTTTGTAGTTTCAGAAAATGTCAGAAAATGAACACCTCTTTATATTTTCAGATTTTGACAATAATTTTCCCCATAATTGCCTTTTGGAGAATGGAAAAAAATAAGATTCGAATATAAACAAAAAAGTGTAGATACCAATAACCTTTTTTGGAAAAAAAGTGACTCTTGAGCCCTTGAATGCCACACAATGATGGTTGTAGTCAAAGAACACATTTTGTGTGTATAGAAGGTCGAAACTTATAACTCAGTTTTCTAAATATGTTGATACAAATTACTCTATTTTGCTCAATAGGTTATTCTGTTCCAAAAATCGATGAAACGGAATATCGATTCATGATTCTCAAATCACATACATAATATTTAAAATTTGTGTACTCAAACTAACTAACAAAAACACAACAAATTTTCCATCGACGTTTTCATTTAAGTTTCGTTTTCCGACAACACTGCTTCGCCCACTGTGCGAAGGTTAGGAGGACGCAGGCTGCGCAAGTTTTTCCCTGCACGCCGGCTGACAAGGTGATATAGTGGCTGCGAGTGGAGCTAGCAACGTGTGAGACCGTGAGTCTTTCGCACGGCGCGAGGAGTTGGAATCATTGGCTCCAAACTCCGCCTCCCACTCCGCCCCCGACTCCCGATTCGCATCGCCGCCTCGCGCTCTGCGCCTTCACAATCTCCATCACTCTTCCACCAGTAGAGTTACCTTCGGCCTACCCCTTCGCAAACTTTCATTTTGCTCTCCTCCTGCTATACTCTCTAAGCTTCGGGTACCCTCTTCTGCGCATTCTCCACTTCCAAAGCATTCTTCTCCTCCACATTCTTTAACTCCTTTGAATTCTCCGCCTCCTTCGTATTCCTACTACCTAGCACTTCCTCCTGCCTTGCCCTTTCTCCTGCCTTGCCTTTCTCTTGCCTTGCACTTCCTCCTGCCTTGCCCTTTCTCCTACTTTGCACTTCCTTCTGCCTTGCACTTCCTCCTGCCTTGCACTTTCTCCTGCCTTGCACTTTTTCCTGCCTTGCACTTTCTCCTGCCTTGCACTTTCTCCTGCCTTGCGCTTTCTCCTGCCTTGCGCTTTCTCCTGCCTTGCGCTTTCTCCTGCCTTGCCCTTTCTCCTGCCTTGCGCTTTCTCCTGCCTTGCGCTTCCTCCTGCCTTGCGCTTCCTCCTGCCTTGTGCTTCCTCCTGCCTTGCGCTTCCTCCTGCCTTGCGCTTTCTCCTGCCTTGCGCTTCCTCCTGCCTTGCGCTTCCTCCTGCCTTGCGCTTCCTCCTGCCTTGCGCTTCCTCCTGCCTTGCGCTTCCTCCTGCCTTGCGCTTCCTCCTGCCTTGCGCTTCCTCCTACCTTGCGCTTCCTCCTGCCTTGCGCTTCCTCCTGTCTTGCGCTTTCTCCTGCCTTG
The DNA here is from genome assembly GCA_038098605.1 of Gryllus longicercus. Lineage (NCBI taxonomy): Eukaryota > Metazoa > Arthropoda > Insecta > Orthoptera > Gryllidae > Gryllus > Gryllus longicercus. Next base: position 2,330,441 of record JAZDUA010000138.1, on the reverse strand, counting down.
CGCTTTCTCCTGCCTTGCGCTTCCTCCTGCCTTGCGCTTCTTCCTGCCTTGCGCTTTTTCCTGCCTTGCGCTTTCTCCTGCCTTGCGCTTTCTCCTGCCTTGCGCTTTCTCCTGCCTTGCGCTTTCTCCTGCCTTGCGCTTTCTCCTGCCTTGCCCTTTCTCCTGCCTTGCACTTTTTCCTGCCTTGCACTTCCTCCTGCCTTGCACTTCCTCCTGCCTTGCACTTCCTCCTGCCTTGCACTTTCCCCTGCCTTGCACTTTCTCCTGCCTTGCACTTCCTTCTGCACTTAAGTTTCCTCCACTTCCACATTCTCTACCTTACAAATAGTTTCTATCTCCACCTCACCTCCTCTCTTACGCCCTTAGCATTCTCCCATTCGTCTTAACACTCAGTCATTGCGTTCTTCTATTTTCCCCTTTTCTGCGCCTCCACCACTCATTTCTTTCTCGTCTCAATTTTTCTCTCCCCCATTCCGTCTTTCGGCATCACCTCCTTCTTGTCCTGTTTTGCCCTCTCTACCTTCTGCACCTTAATCATCTCCATCTTCTCTTCCACTTATCTTTATTTATCTCAGTAGTGGGTCTTATATACTTCCTCGATTTCTAGATTCTTCGTTTCGTCTTCACCGTATATATGAGAAACAATTTCATTTCGTACCAAATATCGTTCCAAAGTCTCCACACGTGCGTGGAACGTAAATCTCATTTCTTTAAATTTTTTTCTAGCTAGACTTCCTTCTTGCTTGGTCTCCAGGGTCTCTATGATGCAGTTCTCTCATATATGCATGTTATTTGTTTCGTAACTTTGAATCCGTTTCGTTTACCCAGTAGTTTGTTCTTCTTTTATGCACATCAAGAAACTTTATATAACAGTACAGTCAACATCTTTGAAAAATATAGATCAGGTGAAACGGAAAATAGAAAAGAGAGCAACCAGTTTTCCATTTTAATAAAGCGTTTTGATAATAGTGTTTTTCTTCATATTATGTACATTTACATGCGTACATTACAGACATTCTTACACGAGTAGAAGAAAATCTTTTCATGTTCGGCAAATTTCATGCGGATGAATAAATATAAAGTAATGATGAATTAATTTCAAGTTCAACGAACCCAAGCGGCCGTTTTTAACCAATGAGACGAGACGCCGTCTGCATTGCATTTCGAGCAAAACAGGCGACGTCTCCACACCTCTTGATCCATACCTTTCTAGTTTTTCGGTGGCCTCACGTGAGCGCTCCAAGAGAAGCTGGAATCCTCAGCGTAGCGTTAATATTTCACGCGGCGTGTTAAAAAAGTAGGTGCTGTTATATATTAACAAATTGTAGACGGCCTTGTAAAAGATCAAACTTTGTAGAAAAGAGTTCATTAAGAAAAAATCTTTATCTTTATTATTATAGTTGCAGAAAGATGTAGATAAAATTCGAATTTCTGCAATTAAAAAAAATCAGTAAATTTAACGATGATACGTGCTTCATTTTATTAGCATTTTTGTTTTAAATAAAGAAATATTTAAACAAAAAATTTCGAGCCATTTTTAAAGAAATTTTGAAAATGTTCTGTAGACCTCATGTAAAGTACCTCGAAAAATCAACATATCCGTTACAAAATGAAGGAGCCATATTAAAGGGGGTCTATCAATAAAGGGGTTCTATCATGGTCAGACAATACAAGTTTTTCTGCAGAAAAATGCCAGTTTCCTGCTAAGTATTGCATTCACTTTACAACGTACGTAGTAAAGAATAAAAGTAAAACACGATACAGTTGTACTGCTTTATTATATATGCGTGATATGTCTGATGGCTCAGGGCTACAACTACCAATGCAATGTCTCTGACGAGAGGTCTTAGGACTCCAGCGTAGGCGGTGGCGGAATTTTCAATTGTCAGCTTTCGACCAGCTGCGCAGCTAGATCGAAGCCGCTGATTCCAGTGACAGGCTGCTCTGGTTGTTAGTTTTCCTTATTTCCAAAACTCCAATAATACTAGAAGAATGCCGCAACGAAATAGGAACAAATATCACGTTAAAAAATGGTCACGGATTCCTTGTGACTCGTCTTTTCATATCCGTATGCCTCCTATTCACACGTGCACACACACACACATACGCACATACATACTGTGACGTACCTCGATTTGCGGCACTTTTCACTGCATTTAATTGAGAAAGGACGGGTGTCTTTGTTCGTGAATGGGTCTCGTAGAGTTTTGACAAGAACATTGGAAAACCAAATTATAATTTTCTCTGAACAAATAAACAATTTATTACTGAAATCACACCTTTAGTACATTAAGTTCAATTTACTTATTCCCTGTTTTGGTACCAAAACTACATTAATAATTTTAGATTTCACAATACCTCGAATACCAAAATAGCTCGTTTCTTCTCGGATGTCGCCTAACGGCTGCGATAATCGGCGGCCTTCTGACGGTTGGCGGCGTGGACGGCCGCGGCACCGGCCCCCCCTGCAGCTGTTGCACAATGCCTCTGCTTCAACTCCGACCGTTGCACGTGTTCTCCAAATCGGGCAGGCACTACGTCTATATTACTGTCCGCCTCTCCCTTGCAGTTTATCTCGATGCTTTCTTGCGGCACAATCTCCCAGTTCTTCTCCGCTAACCTTTTACGAGAATGCAGGCACGTGGTCATTACCCATGCTGTTACCTACCATGCGGCTTACAATTCTTGCCCTTTTCACCACTGTTCCTGATGCTAATTCCACGACTACCAGCTTACACTATTTAATATTTCCCACTATCACACTTAACTCACTTCTTGATCGATTCCCTTACATTATTGAACTTCCTTTTGTCCTTTGTTCACCGCACGCACCAACGCTCCGTTCTCATTCGAGTTCTACTCCACACTGCAACTGCCGCCGTCTCGCCCCGTCTCGCCGCCTTCTCGCGTTTTCTCGTCACGTCCATTACTCGCTGCCGTTGCCGCGCAATTCAAAATGGGCGTAATTGGAATAACATGCCCTGCGTTTCTAATTAATTAGAGGAACGCTCCGCGTTTCAATACATACATACATACACACATACAAATATACATACATACATACATACATACATACACTTACCTGCGCTACACGACCTCACATTTCGCAAAGTTAAAGGTCGTCTCGGTAGAGGGAAACGGTGTCCCTCTGCAGGAGATACCGGGAGACAAGAAAATCCGAAAGGTGACGAGTAGGTTGGCACCGGGCGCAAAACCACGGGACAACACTATGGGACAAATGATATTATTACAAGCGTACAGAAACACTTAATAATCAGTCAATGAAAATGTGTATATTAGTAATTGAACAGATTTGGGTCAGTATTTACTTAGCTGTTCGGGTGACGTCCTTGACGAAAGTGCCGGTCGCCATTCTGCGACCTTCCTCAAAGCGAAATGCCCTGGGCGTAATGCTCCGTAATGCCAGAGGTCGGCAAGGCGTAATGCCCTGAGGAAGGTCGCAGAATGGCGACCGAAACGTGGGCACCTTCGCCATGGACGCGGCGTCACCCGGACAGCCTAGTAAATACTGACTCCGGCCGCGGAAGCCTACGCTCTCGGATTTGGGTCAGTATTACACCAACTAATATCGAATCCGTTTGCTGAAAGTTTGTGGAAGGAAGCCCAAAATATCTCGTAAGAAGCTTCCGATCCAGATCGAGAGGAGATGCCGACACGAATCGAACAAACTCGCCGAAGTTCACCAGCGGTTGCAGCGAGAGGCTCTCAGGAGGCGCGGTGCCTCAACATTCCTTCCTCGTAATGAGACCTGGTCTGGACTCGTCGCGAAGGCTTCAGATGTTTTATCGGCGTCTTCGTGGGCGGCGGGGGAGGAAAGGAGGGAGAATGGAGGGGAGGGGGCTGTTGGTTGGGGGAGGGAGGCGACGCCACTGCGTTCGCGTCGCCGGGGATGAAGCTGTTGGAGGCGATAACACGAGGTGGAACGCGCTCAAGGAAGGGCAGATTACCCATTGCCGCCGCCGCAGCCTCCCACCGCTGTTCCCCCTAGCATCTCCCTGGGCAGTGGGTAGAAGCGGCTATCATCAGGGACGAAATGATTTTGTGGTCTGGATTGGATGATTTCTTCAATAATATTTTGCTTTTCTTATTATAAATTTTTACAAAATAATTTCGGTACTGAAGTAAAAATGGGCAGAGTTTGACTGTGGTAATACGCTTGTGTATTAGAAAATTAAAACATTATGTATATACAAGTACGATACGATAAGGAAAGATGATGGTTCAGTAAAATAACAGTAACTGCACCCAACCCTATAAGTGTACTTCTGGATAGGAAAGTATTCTCCCCCCGCAATGAAATAACAAAGCTAAAATAAAGATATTTCGCAAGTTATGATAAAAGGAGTAGACAGACTTTCAAACCCAATAGACGACACGCTACAGCGTTATGTCGAGGTATTTGCCTTCGCATAGCTCTTGAGCGGAAATGTTCAACACACGTGCCAATGATCGGTTAGTGGACGGATAGATTAAGTTGTTCAATAAGTTATCTGTAACACAACAGTTAATACGAAGGATTTTTCCCTTCTTTTTTAATTTAGTCTTTATTTGCTGTGCGCAAAATTCACAAAGTATTATAAAGACTAAAAATATTAATGTAAAAAGATGAAAATTTAACATCCGTAACAAACAACCGGAATGTCATGATCTACCGATCGTTTGGGAAGATATTTTTTATATATTCAGGAATGGAGTGGTGTAACTTCCCGTCAAAACGTGAAATCCAGCACGACCTACTCGTCAGCACTAAGCTCCTATCTGGTCTCATGGCATGTACGGAAGTGAAGTGCATATACGTGTCAGAACAGAGGAGAGAAGAATGATGAAGGAAAGATCGCGCGCTGCCCATGGCCCGTGCTTTCTTGGAGTACCAGAGTTCTATAAGTAAGCAACCGTCCAGACGTTTCGGCCACTCTTGCAGTGAGTCTCTGCAGTTGTGGGCGCAGTATTCTTATTCTAGCAATTGTAGCAATGCAGAATGATTCCCAACATCATCATAACACTTCTTCATTAAAAAAACAGCACGTAAAGTAAAATTTATTTCATAATTTCTTTATAATCCAAGGTTTTTCAAATTAAACGGGAGTAAGTGATTGCCAGGCTCGAAAAAAATTATAAACTTCACATTCTTCCACATTTACTGAAAGTACTTTTATGTGGCTTATCGAGGAATTGATTAGTGTTTCTCGGCGAGTCAACTCTAAGTCATTAGTCCTGAAAGTGCAGTGAATGACTATTAACTGGAGGTGGCGGTGTTCTCTTGTTGGATGGCGAGTTCTGGCGCCGACCTAAACGTCAGCTAGCTGGGTTTTCTTCAACCGGGTATCTCCCGCCAGCGGGGCACCGCCCCAGCCGGGAAACGCTTTGATCTCCCAACTGGTCTCCCGACATATGCATATAAGTGTAAATGGAAGAAAGGGGTGAGGAAAGGACAAGAAAGAGGAAGGAAAGAACTCGCGCGGTTCATGGCCGGTTATTTAGGGTACTGCTCAGGCATTTGCCTGGTGTTGATCGGAGAAACCACGGAAAGCTACCGATCAGAGAAGTAGGCCACTAGCATTCTCCCCCCGACAACGTTTGAATTCGTCCTAGCTACATAGCGGCTTATGGAGATTTAGTCTCCGTAGAGTGGAGACGTATGGCCTTCTCCAAGAGCATTATCACCCACCGTGGGCCACCGACCGCGCCTCCATCTCCGCCTCGCGCCTCCTCTTCCGCCGCCGCGCTGCCGTGTTTGGATTCGGGATTAAAATCCGGCTCCGCCTAACCCGCACGGCGCGAGTCAACCTGCTATCGGGGCCCCGCAAACCACGTTGAACGCTTAAAGCCGATTGCGGCGTGTAAGTAAATTTGAACAGATCACACCCGGCATCGGTACCGACGCGTGGCGCGGGCCCCGGAGGAAGCTGCAAATTCGTTTAGCGCGACAAAGTTTAGGAGGGTTCTTATCCAAATTTTCCTCCCGCCTCCGCGCCCTTCGGAATGAAGTTAGCTCAGCGGTAGCTGAAGAGACCGTCAGTAAAGGGATTAATATTATAATATTCACGCTCCGCTGAGGTGATAAGCAAGTTTTATTATTCAAATGGCACGAGTACTTCGCTGGCCGGAGGGAATACGAAACAAGATAAGGCATGCTCTTTCTCGAGGAGACAGAAGATGAGGGAAAAAATATCTCTTAGCCGCGGATACACGGCGAATGAAACGAGGATGTTTAAGAGCCAATATGGAAAGTTGGACGGAAAGGAAATATTAAAGAGGTTCTACGCTACGGCCGAGATTGAAGTCGACCAATCAGACTGAACTTTTTTATGTTGCCTTTCTTAGAAGAGCACCTTTTGGAGGCTCATTAAGAACAGCTCCCTCGTACTGATCTGTCTTCATTAGGGACCCGGTTCAGCAGCCCAGACAAGACCTTGAGAGAAAAATCGCGAGGACAAAAAAAGCGCTTCCGTCGGCCTCTGTTAGCTGGAAGAGAATGGAACGTCTCTTCTTTCGTGTTTGGCTTAAAAAAACAATAGATGACATTTTGTTTCAATTTAACAATATGAAATAACTTATTTTCAGTAACATTTTAAAACAGTAAATTATTTTTATATTGTACTTTCTGTAAAATAGCAAGTAATGTTATCAAGGTATTTGGCTTATTAAAATGCTAATATACTTTAACCACAAAAGTGTTTACAAAAATTTGTGATAGATTGTCAATAAAAATTTAATACAAACTCAATCATTAAAACGCATCCAACCTTTTGTGAAGAAGTATTATTATATTTAATTTTATACCATTAAACTTTCAAAATTAAATCGTCGCTGAAATCTGGGCAATAAAATGTTAACAACTTAATTGGCAAAACTTTATAAATATAGGCATAAATATTGGCGATTCTTAGATCATATCTATGAGAGTATGTTTTAATAGATACTTCCGTGATGGTTTTTTACTCTTATATTTCATGTCATCAAAGAGTAACTTTGTAGATATAGTTGCAAAGAATCTTACTAACACCTGATAACTTTTTCCTGTTGGAATGAATGGCATTTGTAGTCCTAATACAGTTACAAAAGAAAATGACGTATGATCCTATAGTCATTATTAACTAAAATAAATGATCATTTGCTGGCTGACAAATCTTGATATAATCAGGAATTGGGAGATGATAAAATACACTTGCATTCAATTAAAACATCACGAAAGGTAATTAAAGGGAACAGTCAGTAGAATCTCCATGTCAGAACTCTATTGGTGCTATAAATAGATACGAAATGCGGTATGTGATGCGCAAAATTGGACACTTCACCACACCGAAACAGAAAATGGTGTTCACGTCATCGCGATTCTCATTGGTCGACCAAATAACGCATTGATTTAACCTTTCACATTTTCCTTGGTTAGAGAAATGAAATCGTAGTTGATATTTTGGGAGAGCAAAAGAGCTAATTACGATGGGTGGCCAAAGCTTCAAATGTTGATGATAAGAGAAGCAAACGCTGTGAACAAATACTCGTATTTACAGTAATACGAGAAGAGTTTAGGTGGGTTTATATCGTGATGTATAATCGTGAAAGACCGTGGACGTACTACGTGGCTTTATATAATATTTCATTATCATTTAGAAACGAGTTACTAAATCTTTTTAATTAGAATAAGATCAACATGCGTGTTACGCTATAGTATTGCAAAAAATCCCTATACGCTGGATCATTCATTCGACGATAGAGTGACGATTTTGTGTCTTTTACTCATTAATTTCACCTCTAAAGACTGTTGAGGAGCGTGATTTTATTACGCGTAACTCCTCCCAACATTTATCTGAACGTTCAGAGTGATAATGCATTCTGTACATCAAAGAACAGACGAAATCACCTTCCGGGGTCCGATTTTTACATGCAGAACGCTTTAAGAACAGTGGTAAGATAATAGTAAGTTATTTTCAATTTATAGCTTAAGGTTAACAAAAATGTTCGAACGTTGATGATTATAGAATTCACAATTGAATTGAATTGAATTGAATTGAATTTGCCTTATTTTACGTGAAATGATGTGAAACAATCATAGTTTTTGTCATTAATATTAATTTTAATTATTCCATCAGAGAGTTACTTTAATGTTTCATTTCTTTAATATTCTCGATCATACAAGTTTAATTATATTTTGTCGAAGAGTGAGAATATCAAAGAATAACTAACCACATTTTTTATCTACTCAAGGAGTTCATATTTAAAAGTAAGTTTTGAAACGACCGAAACATTAGGTGTTTACATGTAGTTGAAAAACAATTAATCATGCATAGAAAACGCTCAAATGTACATTTATACTACATAAGAAAGTTACGAGGTAAACAGCAACTAGTCGCCCCCTAATTGTATCTCAAACTGTTTAGTCCGATGAAACCCTTGTCATGGACATGGAATTGGATAATAAAATGTTCATAATGTTCATAATAAATGTTCAATAAAAATCTTACGTGCACATGAAATTGGATAGTTAAAGTTTACATTAATTTTGATACACAGATTTCATACGTGCCCAATAAGATCTTCCCTCTCAAGTACATATTTGGTTGAGAGGGGGTTAGAGCAGGAGTCAACGGTCGGAGCCATTACAGCAAGTTGTGCAATACGGTGCTGCCACCGACTGAAGAACGCGGCTGCCGTGCGGCAGCTGATGACGGGTCACATCAGGTTCTCCATTGATCATCGACCTACGTCATTGTCTCCCAAGCAAAGATCACGTTTCTGACCCGGGGCAGGCCGTAAGGCGAGGCCGTATATAAATGCCGTATAAACTCCTATAGCGTTTAAACTTTGACTGCTTGTCTGCTTGCTTACTAGCTTGTTATATTGATAGCTTGACATCTTGCTAGGTAGATAAATAGATAGATAGAGAGATAGATAGATAGGTAGATAGATAGCTTGCTTACTTGCCAGTGTGCTTGCGAGTATGCTTGCTATTTTTATCTCTAGCTTGCTTGCTTGATCTTTAAAAATATAAAACATATATAAGCAAGATGTGAATTTGCCTGGAATTGACATCAGCGCTAAACAAGATCATTCTCAACATCATTAATTAAAATTAACATGACCATTAGATCAAGCTTTCATTATTGTAAAGAAACTCCGCAGATATTTCTAGTTGGTTGCTTGACAGTTGATAATCATGATCTTTCATAAATCATTCATAATCTTTAAGTTAAAAAATCACGTATCAGCTGCTACACACTTTACAACCAGTTTTAATACGCTTACATAATTTTTCAGGGAAATAACAGCTGTGCGTACTTTCAAAGCAAGGGAGTGATAAGCATATCGCCTGCAATATTTTTCTCAACCCAGTGATATCATTTTTTTTTGCCCAAAACAAATCCTAGCGCAGGAAGAGAGAAGAAAGGAGACTTCCTGCACGAAATTCCGTCCAAGAAACAAGACGCGCCCGGGCCCGTTTACTCGCATTGTGCGGTTGAAGACCGCGTTTTCACTCCTTCCGCCGTCAAGTTCTCACTTCACGCTCGTCTGGCGCCTCTCGGCCCGCCGTCGGCGAAAGGCACTTCCCAGCGCCTCTTTTGTGGCGAGCGCACCTAAAAGCTGCGCGCACTCCCTCGCAGCGCCAGCTCTCCAGGGCGGCCACTGCCACGGCAGCCCTCGACGGCTCCGTCGCCTTCGTCGCCCCCGTCGCCGTCTCGGTTCCCAAAGCCCCCGACCCGTCTGCCGAAACAGCCGTTTACACTGGAGCCGCCTCCGCCGTCCCGCCCACCCAGCCGTCCTCACGACCCCCGTCTTCTTTGCCGTCCCCGATGTCCCCACCGTTCCGTTGCCTTCGTCGCCCCCGTCGCCGTCTCGGTTCCCAAATCCCCCGACCCGTCTGCCAAAACAGCCGTTTACACTGGAGCCGCCTCCGCCGTCCCGCCGACCCAGTCGTCCTCACGACCCCCGTCTTTCTTGCCATCCCCGATGTCCTCACCTTCCCCACCGACCGCACTTCCCCATTCTTGTCATCTTCCCCAGCGTCTCTACAGGCCAAGCCGTTTTCAACGTCCCCACCGACCTATCTCCCCTACCGTCTCCTCTGCCAAACCGTCCCCAGAGCCGCCCCCCGCTCCCACCATCCCCGCTGTCCCCATTGCCCCACCCGTTCCCAACCGCCGTCCTCACTATTCTAATCAACGCCCTTGCCACTTTACCACATGATCACCTACCACCCCTTCTGACACCCCACCTGTCCCAGACGCCTCCAGCGTTTCCATTATTCTCATTGCTGTCATCGCAATTCCCACTTCCATCGCCCACGTCTCATTCCTTCTCAGGCCTCGCTACGCCTGTCGTCCGCGACACTTGTTTATCCCAATGTTCCCTGTCTTCTTCGCCTCCGACTTCCCGTCGCCTCCGCCTACCGTTCTCCATGCCCTTGCACCGTTGCCATCGCCCTCTTCATCTCTCTATGTCCCCCACGCCCCCGACGCACGTCTTAGCTGCTTCATCTACTCTATCACCCCCACCTCCTCATTCCCGCTGTTTCTCTGCAGTACCCCGACGTCTGTCGGCCTGTGTTTGTCCTCATCCTGTACCCCACTCCATCGCTTCAGATTTCACGCAGCGCGTCACGCGAACGACACCTCGGACCCCTCTGCCTTTTTTCTCATCATCGCCGCCCGCCTCTCGCACTCTTATCTTCTACTTTCTCGTCTTCTACTGAAACCAGCCACTCTGTCACCTTGTCGCATGTAACACATCTGCCGCTCCAACTTCCTGGGATCTCTGCCTCACAACCACCTTTTCCGTACCGTCGCTTTTGCCAGCTGATTTTACCCGTGATCCCAAATGCCACGTGTACCACCACTGCGGTCCCCGGTTTATGGCATCCTTTGCTCCACAGTAATTTTAACACCTGCCGTCACATCCAAATGCCCACTCATCCCTTTAAATCTTTGGTCCCCCGCGCCAGCCCCATCACTTCCTCCGTCTCCTTCCCCCTAGCCGCCCCCTTCCCCATCTCAACCCTTTTAATCTGCTCTCTCTGCACCCCCTGCTGCCATCGTCGTCCCCCTCGCCCTCACCGTCACCGCTTCCCTCATCGTTCAAGCAGCCTATAAGTAACCCATGACCCTTTCCTTCCTCATAGTGATCATCCACCACTACAACCTCACCTAGCCTCATTCTATATCCTCACTCAGCCGCGTGTTCCATCAGCGCCTCCTCATCTCTTCTTCAGTTTGGCTGGCGACCCCCGTCCCTTGCGGCGCCTCCTGCTTCAACCACCACTCAACGTCGCCCCACCGACAGTTCGCCCTCCGTTCCTTCTCAGACGGGGTCGCGCGGAAAATTATCGCCCTCCCCTTCACTTTCCTGTCCGGAAATAACACCCCCCTCCCCGCGCCAACAACGGAATACATCACCAAATTATCGGGCGCCACGCATTTCCGTAACAACGAACGGGCGACAGCCAGAAAAACGGCGGCGGGCGCGGAGCTGCTGTGCACTTGTCGCAGTTATCAGCTGTCTCTATCCGTCCCGTTTCCCTCTCTCTTCCTCGTTCCCCTCCCTCCCATTTAACCGAACGTCCCCTACCGACCACCCCCTCCCGCGCCGCCGCCGCAGCCACCGCGCTGTAAGCATGACGTGGGCGGGGACGGGTATGTTTACCGTCGTACAGCCTGACAGGCTGCCAGATAAGGAATGGAGTTCTTAAGTGTAAAAGTTTAATGAAATATAAAAAAAGGCGCCCCCGCTATAAAAGTGTTGTACCGAAGCGTAGCCGCCAGGACGTGGCAGTCGGGCAGTCGGCGTGGTTTCGTTCCCTTCCGCTCGACTCGTTGGCGGTGCCCCCTTCCTTCTCAACCCCCACCCCCAGGTGCTTCCCTTCGGCGAATCCGCCAATTACGGCCGCGCCTCCAGAAAATTCATTGCGTCGTACGCGATAATGCTTGGTAATCCGAACGGCACGGGGAAAACGTTAAGTGCGGCACGGAATAGGCAGAGGCGGCGTGGGCAGCGGGAGGCGGGGGCGGGGTTATGGGTGGGGGCAGCGAAGGTGATGGCGGCGTTGTGGGCGACGTGAGAGCCGAGGGCAGTGGGAACGATGTGGCAGCGGGGAATCAGGGGAGGCGGTGACGGCGGTGGCGGAGAGAGGCGTGGGCGGCAGGGGCGTTGGGGGAGGCGGCGGCGGAGGCTGACGGAGGGCGGCGGGAGCGGCGGAAGCAGGTGAGGCCTCTGGGGCGGCGGGGACGGTGGGGCGGCGCTGACGGTGGGTTGGCGGGGGGCGGCGGGGACCTTGGGGGCGGTGAGGGCGGCGAGGATTGCGGGTTGGCGGGGGCGGCTGAGGCGCTGGGGGGCGAGGCGGCGAGACGGCAAGGCGGCGGGGTGACGGGAGCGGAGGGGGAGGCGGGGGCGGCAGGGACGGCGGGGACGGCGGGGCGGCGTGGGCGGCGTGGGCGGCGGGGGCGGCGGGAGTGGTTGAGGCCTCGGGGGCGGCGGGGCGGCGTGAACGGCGTGATGGCGGGGGCGGCGGGTCGCAGAGGCGGCGTGGCGGCGGGAGCCTCGGGGGTGGTGAGGGAGGCGGGGATTACGGGTTGGCGCAGGCGGCGGGGATGGCGGGTTGGCGGGGCGGCGGGTTGGCGGGGTGGCGGAGGCGCTGGGGCGGCGGGGACCACGGGAGCGCTGTGGCGGTGGGGGCGGTCGGGGCGGCGGGGGCGGTGGGGGCGTTCGGGGCGGCGGGGTCGTTGGGGGCGGCGGGGCGGTGGGGGCCGCAGCGAGGGCAGGGAGGGGCGACGGAAGCGCCGGCGGAAGTAGCAGTGGCGCCTCTGCGGGACCGTAACGTATGTCTTTATCAGCAAATTACGAGCGGACGTCGGGAGAGGAAGGATCGCTGGGTTTACGCGCAGCGCATGCGCAGAACGAACGGCATCCGAGTGCTCTTGTCCGGGTAGGTACGGGGGTCGTGAAGGTGTCGCTGGGTCGGTGCCGACCAAAAAAACGGTATAGCCAATACCACCCAGTTTTCGTTAAGGCCACTTTTGCCGACTTTTATAGGTTGTAAAATTTTACTCTTGCAAGAGGTAGTTCTGAACACTATTGACTTATTGCACGAGAGTTTTATTTAACTGTCAGTTACTTGAAATATTTAAACCGAAATTGTGATTTGCACATTTTAGCATTTGATGGAGATGTGTAAAAATATATTACTATTCTTTCAATGTGTGATGATATATCGATTCTGGCGAATTTTGACTAGACAGCGTAAAATGAATTCCTTTAAAATTTTAGATTCAGGAAGAATCGCCTTTTTCGTGCAATGAACTACACAAATATCAGGGATATTGAAAGAAATCAGAAACTTCAAGATTCGCTTGTAATATTGGCCGAACGTTTACAAAATGACATAAAGCACGAGGCGTTGTGATGAGTTTTGAGCCAGTTTTTCTGTGGAACCAAGTTGGAAGTATATTACAATCATCAGAAGTCTGACTGATTATTTTCCTAATATGTGCTGAAAATTTCACAAAGAAAAATACACTCACTTGAATTTTACGGTTACTCGTGAAATTTAGTTTCGTTTCTTTCTTCTTAAAAGACGCGTTTAAACGATACGCACGGGCCCCGAGACGAACATTACGTGGCATTGCTTATCGACGGGAGCGACGCCGTTTGGCTCCGAGCACTTGGGATTAAGATCACCCCTCGGCGATAAAGATCTTTGGAAGGTGCGTTGTTACAGCCGACCAACCTTCCCGTCGAGAGAACGCTTGCTGTTCTATGTAATTGAATTTGGAGGCTCAGAATTCCAAATGGGAACAGATTGTTTGGAATCTGATGCAGGTGCTAAGGAGTTTACAAGGTGGAGAAGTAAATTCGCAGTTGAAACTGTAAAGCTGAAATTTGAATATGTACAGTGGAGTTTACGAGAAAAATTAAAGGTTTTTACAGCGCATATTGGAGTAGGTTCTGTAGCTTCTTTCCTTCTTTCGAGTTTACTGTTTTAGCTGTTAACATTAAAGCGCGAGTCAGTGATAACACGAAACGACCAAATTTCAGATGGATGTTATAATTTCGCTCTTGGACCATTAACATTAACATAATTATTCACACCATTTCTGCCACCTCCTTCTATGATGATACTTCCGCTTATTGTTGCGTCTTTTTAAGACATTTTTAATTGAGGTCCGAACAGCAACAATAAAATTAGAAATACAGCAATGCATTATAATAAATATAAGAAATATACTACAGAATATATTTGTTATCAAATTTTGATATGTCAATATTGCAATATAATATAACAAAAAGCAAATAAGGTAAAAACTTGACTGTTCATGAAGGACGATGAAAAAATTTCTTTGAATATCTAACAAAGGCAAACTAGGGTTGCGTAGTTTTGTGACGTTATTAGTAATTATTATTATTATTAACGTCGAGAATTGTATTGTCTTAGTGCATGTGTAAATGAATACTACGCTTTCTTGAATGAAGACAATGGGTTTTCATCATTAATTTTTGATAAATGATATAAATCAGGGATCATTTAATTGGAAAATTCCCTTTATCTATATAAAATGACACTTTGTATTTGTAGCATGAAATACTGATTCACATGTTTTCTCCAGAAGAGTACTAATGATTCTAGGCCTATTTGTAGTAAATGAGTGAAAAAAAAAACAGGTTAGGAAATAACTAGTCGACATTTCTTTACGTCATAAAAATTAACACTGACGCTTTAACGGATAAAATTATTATTTGTTTAAAGCTACCTTTCTTTTTGAAACAAGAAAAAGTAAAAAAAAAGTGTGGGAAAGTTTGAGTAAGTGTGTGTGTGTGTGTGTGTGTGTGTGAGAGAGAGAGAGAGAGAGAGAGAGAGAGAGAGAGAATATAGAAATAGAGAGAAAGAAAGAAAGAAGGAAAGAGATAAATGATAAGAAAGGGCGAAGATATGAAAAAAGAGAGAAAATAGGCAAAAATGAGAAGTGATGGAGATAAATGGATAAAAGCACCAAACATACATATTGTGCAGACGAAATTAAATTCGGAATAATTTCTCCAAATGCAATGAATATTTCTGAAGTAAACACATAGAGCCTTTGACAAAACTTCTTCCCGTTTCGAGAATGCAAAATGCGGGGAGAATGGAACAAGATATGACCCCACACTCAATGAATCCAAGAGAAAATACTGTACGAGAAGCCTTCAATGTCCAAAAAGATGGCTTGCTGGGGCAATGTATAACATTCTTAATTTGAATATTCTAGGTATATTGAAATATTTTGTAAAAAAAGTTCCTTAGTTTTGAAACTGTAACGAACAACCTTGTAAATAATATGGATATATAAGAACACAGTTAAATATCATAAATAAATTATGATAGATAAAGATGTTGTCTGGTATCAATACTTTTTATTCAGTTTATGATCGTTTCGATCGCATAGCGATCATCCTCAGAGCTAAAATTTGAAATACAAATATTATTAACCGGATGTATGCATTGTATGCAAGATGCGTAAGCAAACTGGGTCGTACGTACCTTGCAGCGTCCGGGCCGAAAACAAAGTTCTGCGGATTTTTGAGAACAAAAATTGAACAAAAATCCGCAGAACTTTGTTTTCTACCTCACCAGCGATCTAATTAATCATAAATAAATTTAAAAATTGAAAAAGTCTATAGTGCACTACAGTTTTATGTACCAATACGTTGAATGCATATATTTAATAACATACTTAAAAAAAATGTGTATAGTCTAAGGTTAGAGGACAGAAACAATTTATTTTTCTACGAGCGAGGATGTTCCATCCAGGAACTTTCTACAAAGTCACTAGCATTCCTCTCAATGCATTTGGCCTCTTAATGCGTCACTATCATTCAACGAATGAAAAATATTTTTTCGCAGGAATAAAATTCGTTTTGTTATCGACGTTGGGTGTGACGATGCAGGTTATGACGGGGCGCAGCAGTGGGGGCTAGGGCGCGTAAGGGTCGGAAATAAGAGGACGGACGAGGGAGTAGAAAGGCGGGGAAAAGGCGCGGTACGAACGGGGTGAAATGTAAAGTGGAGTAGCGTGGAGGGGCAAGGATCGTGGTGGAGAGTGGAGTGGCGAGGAGGGGTGAGGTGGGTGAGGCTGAGGGGTGGCGGAGGGTGAAAGTGCAAGGGATAGGGTGGGGCGGAGCGGATTGTGAGGACAGAATGAAGGGATGGGACGAGGCGGAGCGGAGGGATGGGGCGGCACGGAGGAGAAGAAGCGGTGTAAAGGGGACGAGGCGGAGAGGGAGAGCCCGACGAGGGGGATGAAGCGGGTGGAGGGGAGGGGTCGGAACTGAGGGAAGAGACGAGAGCTGTTTGGTCGGGGCGGAGGAGGGGCGAAGCGGATAGGAGGGGATGGGGCGGAGTGGGAGCGTGAGATAAAACCGAAGGGTCGAGGCGGGCAGAGGAACGCAGCGGGGCGAAGTGGTGGGAGTGAAACGGTGAGACAAGAGCGGGACGGGGCGGAGGGGAGGAAGCAGAGGGGTGAGGTCGGGATGGAGCGAATCGGAGAGGACGAGACGTGGCAGGGGATGGAGAGGGGTAGATGGAAGCGACAGAGGTGGATGAATACGGAAAAGACGCGCATAGCGCACGGGGGTGGAATAGTCTGGGCGGGGTGAGGTCGAGCGGGCTGAAGATGCGGGACGTAGGAGGCGGGGCTCGAAGCAAAGGGGAGGAGAGCGAAGGAGGGAGGTGAACGTGCAACAGACGGAAGCGACGGGCGCCGTAGCTCAGCTTCAACGCAAACGAAGTCTGCGACAGGCAAATGGCAGCGACGTCGGTTGAGGGAGGGTGAATGGCAAAGCCGCAAGATGCGGCTCGAGGTTGGAGACACGGAAGAGAACCAGAAGGCGGCAAACTCAAAAAGGTGGAGTGGTGGTCGGAAAGGATCAGAAGAGTACGTTTGATGTATGAAATCTAATATCAGATAGACAATGATTTTTGTGGCATTTCTAGCATTTTGTAACGCTGAAAATACGTCTTGTCGGTTCACTGAAAGTCTTTGTAGAACTTTTAAATATATATAAAAATATTTTATTTTTAATATTCCTCTTAGAAGATTTAAACGTGAGTTTTTTATTAGTATCTACTTTTATTGGTTCCTTCGTTGTTGATTTTTTCAACGTTCTGTATGATGGCATTCACACTACATATTACATACATTTGGAATTTTTATATTTATATTAGGCATTGTTTATTGATACTTATTTAAGTGTTTCATTTGTTGAAATATTACTTATGTTTCTTAAACTTCTTTTCGTGTTCAATTCCAGACTACTTTGCATTAAATTTAAAGATTAAAAATCGCAAAGAAATAATATATGACTAGTGGAGTGTTCTTTTATTATCATTTAATTCCTAATCGCAAAATATATTTTTGAAATATTGGTTTCTTTCGAACACCTCTGCGCAGTTATTACTATCATTTACATATTTTATAATGCACAATAGGAGACACATTTTTTATAGAAAAGCAAGGAAAGGTTAAGTAGAGTAAGACAAATTGTAAAAGTGTGAAAGAAAAAACTCAGAATGTGAGATTATACCCCAAAGAAAAGAAATGGATGATTTTTATTCATAGAACCCCTAAACGAGTATATAAGAAATAACTGTGAAAATGTTTATACTCTTATTCCATCTTCTCCTTGCAGTATAAAATTTACAATGGAAAAACATTAAACAATCCTAAGAGAATACGCTCACGATATCCGAAACATATGTTAATTCCCCATGAAAATAAATATCCACTCTAAGATTATATGTTAAAATACAAATGTACAAATTTTTCATTTCAATACTAACAAATTTTTTTGCATGTATGTTTAGAGAGTATCTAGATTTAAGAATTAATATTGTATAGTAAAAATTTGAGCATTATGTGTAAATTGTTAAGATATGTTAAGAATATAAGTATGAAATCCTGCAAATTAGCTAGTAGTAAGATACAAGAGAGAGAGGTTGTATGCCCAAATGCTATGTATTAAAAATAAAAATGTACAAAAGCCTGAAAAGCAAAACTGCCAAAAAGGAAGAAAATAAATTTAAAAAAAATATTTTTATCCAGTTCTAATTTGGAAATTTTTACTATCCTAGAGATGTGAATTACTAAAATACAATGTTTTCTTCCTCTGGGATACTTAACTACGAACTCAACGTTTGGTGAAAATCATATTTAAAATTGTTAAGTGATAAGATCCCGAATTCGAAACGAAAATAGAATAATGTATATTTTGTTGGAGAAATATCATAGTAAACGTCAATAAGCAACAGCGGACTTCACAATAGACAGTGAAAACCGAAATGTATTGCTCATTCTTCCATGTGTTTTCTTTGTTCTTAGGTAAACAAGAGAGAAAATATTATCAAGAAAACAATAGAAAATAAATAAAATATACTAGTGGTGACAGAACTTTCCGATCTCTCTGTAATATTCCAATTTTTGAACATTCAGAGAGTTCAACAAAAATCAAACCTGTGCCATATTTATAAGCGTGCTTCCGGATATCAGAGAAAAATATTAAAATGCTTTTATTAAACGCAAAATTCGCGCATACAACTCATATTTCAAAAACGTTGTACGTCCCCTATTTGCAGATTTATGTTTGAAGAACAAATTTGATTACAAACACATTATCTGTATCCAATACAGTAGTCGTACACTATCAATCCTGATTACGGTTCAGCTGCTAGCGTTGTTTTCTGAGAGACGGACGAACAGAAGAACAGGGAAACACGTTTTTCCGTAAGTAACTTTTTCGGTATTAAGGACAAACAAAAAAGGGAATTCTGACTGCACAAGACATTAGAGGTAGGTATTTACTACTTACCAGTGCAAAAATAGCTGTTACCTGCTGCATTATTAAAATAATTTATTTATACTATGTAAGCAGTGGGTGAGAAAGTATAAAAAAGAGTAACTTTCACATGGACACCTCATATAGTAAGGTTGTGGAAAATCTTTATTTACAGAGAATGAGATGAAATACTAATGTGACTTTATTCTCACATTTTTCGTGACGAGAGAAATAGGATAAGATTGAAGTCAGAGATATGGTTTAGGGAAATATGTAATAGTGGGGCTGGGGTTTGAGTGCTTTTTTCTACATGGATGAGTTTAGAATTACTCCTTTTAGAGCACGTACAATTACAGGGGTAATTTTCGAGTAGATAATAAATTAAAACTTATCTAAAGGAGAGATTTCCTATGTTTGAAGGGTATTGTCAGAACCTAGGAGAAGAACGACAGTTCTTAAGAAGTTATATTGCGAGATTAGTTACAATGAGAACATCCATACATCAACACGAAAGAGCAGAGTTTTGTAGTCAACAATTATATATGATTTAGTAGAGATAATGATTATCTCGTACCGACTGAGATGTTTTAGGGAAACATCATTGAATCCACTGAAGCGTCCTGACAGTGGCGGATTTTCGAAAAACGTCTAGGTCTAATAGACGGCTGCGCTGGCTGAAGTATAATTCTAGCCGTCAGCTGCTTTGTTTGATAGTTTTCCATTGTTTCTCCGACCAATCCCAGACGAATGCTGAAGCAGTACGCTAACAACCGAGCAAGGTCCGCTGGGATTCTGCCCTCCTCATCCTTGTCTCCTTGTCTCCTCTTGCACTTCCATGAATTTCACTAACACTCACGTCGGGAGACAATTCGTTCGCTCAGAGCTGGGGCGGTGTCCCCTTGTGAAGATACCTGACGGGGACATTATCGCAATCCGTTGCGTAGATCGGTGCCGGTTTTAACGTTCTCGTGAGAGAGGTACACCCATACGATCCGAGACATAATATGCACAACACGTTTCTAATTTTTAACTTTCAATTCTAATGGGCATTGCAATTGAGTGTCTGGAAAAATGAAATAATTAATCACTCAATGAGTATCTTATCCTGACGTTTGACGTGACCGGCATGTAAGCGGCAAGAAAAGACGCTAGTTTCTTTACGTTCTGTTAATTCCCAGACGGTGATGACGGGAGATTCTACGTTTCCTTCTCGTTCCAATGGACGGATGTTGGTGTGTGGAGATGGTGGTGATTACTTCAGACGCACAGGCTTCGATGTCTCAGGGCATCTATTGATGTCACCGCAGTGCCTCTGACCGACAAGTCCTAGGGTCGGAGGATTTCTATACTAGCTTATCGAAGCTAGGTGAAATTCAGACGTTGTTTGGAAGAGAAATGCAGCGGTCGACAGCTGTGATTAGTAGTTTTAGGTTTCTCCGATCAACACCAGGAAAATGCCAGATCAGTTCCCTATCAAACGGGCCATGGACCGCGTTCGATCTTTCAGAGCCCTTTCCTTGTCCAATCCTCACACCTGACACACACATTTACATACATTACTATAACACACATGCTGGGAGGCAAGTCGGGAGCTTAGAGTTTGTTCCGTATAGAGCAGTGCTCCGCTGGAGGGAGATACCTGGTTGGGGAATTCCCGCGAGTGTTGACGAGTAGTTTGGTGGCGGATCTGTCCATAATGTGGGGGAAGAGAACCGCCACCTCAGACGATAAAAACATGCACATAACGTGCGGGACAAATGACCTTAGCAATTGACGTGTCGACATCACCAATCAACGACAGGTGAATGAATGTAGATGGGATGATGTTGCGGATGAGATTCGTTTTCAAAGAAAATTTTAAAATTATTCAATGAGAATAAGTTCAAAGTTTTTAATTAAAAAATAAAAAAAACCTTCGAATCAATTTTTAAAAATAACGTATTCGTGTTAGTGTGAGAAGCAGTCCACGCAACGACCACATACTGAATTCCTCTATGCCATACGCCCACTCTTCACATCACCCTCTTGGGTCGCCTTACTCCGTTATCTCGCGTCACCGAGCCGTCCTCAGCCGAGATAAGACGTACCATACGGAATGATAAATAAGCCGAGGCGCAATAACGATAAGCAGCGCGGGTGGCGCGGTTAGTCGCAGCGAGGATGGCGCGGGTGGTAACAGGCGACGGGGTAAACCCGTCGAGGCCAGGGGGGGGGCAGCGCATCAAGGAGAGCAGCGCGCAGCGGGCGCGGACGCGCGCGGCATTTTTCACGCGTCACCGCTCCGAGCGGTGCGAATTACTTCCCGAAGAACGACACCCCTCTTTGCTGCCGACCCCGAAACCACGCCACCCTCCCGCCCCCACCTGCACTCCCGCTCTCCCCCTCGCTCTCACCCCCGCCCTATCTCTCGCTGCCGTCGACGTCATCGTCGCTGGGGAAGGTGACAACCGACGTGCAAAGGGGGGACCGAGAGACGGAGAGGGGGCGGGACGAGGAGATGGATGGTCTCGAACCCGCGCCCCGCGGTGCGGAGCGTCATCGATCGCTTCGCCTGTCGCTCGGAGGTCCCATCGCTATCACCGGAGCGGTTGCCGTGAGGTGAACATCGAGACCGAAACTGTGCCGTATTCGGTGGTATGCGGGTTAGCGTATTCTCTTGAGAATCGGGTGTGGCTTCCGAATTGATGCCTAGCGCCTGGCTTCCGAATTGGGGCTAACCCAATGGTTTCGTTATGGGGGCTGGCGCACTGGCTAACGTGTAGGGCTAACGCTCGGCTTGAGTATGGGATGTGACTCGCTTATGGGGCTGGTGCTTAACTTTGGTATGGAAGCTAGCGTACTGACTTGCTATGAGAGCTAGCGCCTCGCTTCCATGGGAGTTTACGCGTTTACGCACTGGCAAGGTATGAAGGCTAGTGTCTGGCTTTCATTAGGGGGCTAGCACGTTCTATAGGAGGGCAGCACAATAGCTTAGGTATGTGGGCTAACAAACTGAGTTGGTGTGAGGGCTAGCACCTCGCTTACATGAATACTCTCTGGCAAGGTTTGACAGATACACCTGGCTTTTGTAAGGAGTCCAGAACTTCGAATCAGTATGAGGACTAACACACTGGCTTCTGTAGAGGACTAGCACTCTTTTGTTTTGAGTTGTGCACTGACCTAATTACGGGAACAGCCACCTTGCTCTGTAGTGAGGCTATCTCACTGTCTTTCGAGTTAGAGTGTCCAGACCCAGCATATCGTGGTATATTTTCAAAACGAGAGACCCTGGCGGGAAGACAGCAAAATTCAATTTCTCCGTTAATATTACAACCTAATTATCTCACTTGCTAGCGACCAGATGGCTCGGACACTATCAACAGTCTCACATCTATCTGAGAAACTGCGTCACTCCTTGAGACCACAAAGTACGCTCGCGAAGCACACCTGCTAGAATATTTTAAACCCGCGCCCAGGATAAACTGCACAGAAAGCCTAAGCAGAAAATATGAGTGCAGAACACGCCAAAATGATCGTCTTCCCGTAAGTCGAGAAGCATTGCCAACTTTTATGGCGTCTAATGCATTTCAAGCCGTCTTTAGTGTAAAATTCACTTGATAATTATCCAATCTTGTAATACGTCTTGCAAAAATTATTCCATAAATAGTTACTATTATTCATCTAATAAATCAATTAACATATTACAGAAGTACTTTGAATGTTGTGAGCATGAGTGTTGCGAGTTATAATTTTTTTATACATTCATTTAAAATGAAGATATTTTATCTGTACACATTGCAGATAGGACACAGATCAGTTCGATATAAAACAATATTTCTTTCTTTACGTAAGATTATTTGATCAAGTTTGATTTTTTAGGTCAACAGGCACAGTTCATCAATGTAGATTAGAATATTGCTCATTTTCGAAAACTAAATTTGACATTCTGCTTATCAATATCGAAAATAACTTTTGCATCACGGACGGGCGCATGCAAATGTTGCGAGATGCAAATTCAATCAGTGCAATAACACTGAAATAAGCAGAGGAAAGTAATATCAAACGATTAATTTTCACGACGTTATGGAAAAATGAACAGTAACTACAATAACTCAGGAAATCTTATCGTTTCAAACAAATAAAAATAAATTGTGCTAAAGCAGCACATACTTTTTCGCATAGTTTCTAAATTTACAATTTTCAACGAATGTGAGAAAATTCAACGATCATGAGACCCCTTCCATTCTTTTAAGCATCCCTTCTACTTGAGAAAAAAATTAAAGAAACAAATTGAAGCAGTTTTTGAGAAAAAAATTTAAAATAGATTTTTAAATTGCTTTTATTTAGTGCCAAATTACACGAAGCCTATGCATATTTTCGAATAAATGAACTTGAACTATTAAAGATCCATTTTTTAGGAACAGATTAGTGATTAAGACCAAATTATTAAGGGAATATTGTAGTAGTTGGAAGATACGCTCCATAAAATTGCACTTACGCATTTTTCAAAAAATCTAGGATTTTACCAAACATGAGATATGCACTACTCCTTTTAAGCGCCCTTTACGCTATTCAGATATACACTTTCATTTTAAAAATTGGTGCCATTATTTATAAAATTTTGAAAATGATTTTGAGGCTTGATGTAAAGGACCCTCAAAATCAAAACATTGCTTTGAATATCCTAAAGTCTCGAACTAATTTAGATCATTTAGAGAAAATCAATTTTGAAGAAAATCGGCTGAACGGATTAGGCGCTAGCGTCGACCACAGACTGACGATTTGCCGACAATCGATTTTTCGGTGTCAAGGACTCACAAAACATCAATTCTGGCTACACCACGTGTTAGAGAAATTTTTTCTATATTTAGCAACAGTATATACCAACTTTTTCGTTACTAGAGGAGGCAATAAGAGTTGTTTTTTTTTTGACGAAAGTTCGCAGTCTTCCGGCACATGGTTTCATAACCTTCTCTTATTACGAAGTACCTTCGTAAGAGCTAAAAATCTGAGGTACAAGATTTATATAGTGCGACTGCCTGGGATATAAACAATTATTAATTTTAATAATATATTTCAGTAGCATCTCACAAAAACCCATTTTTACTAAAAAGTATTTTTCTATTCAGATATTTATTTCACGAATATTTAGCTTCATAAGTGAAAGTTAAAAAGAATTCTACATTATAAACAAAATAGCATTCTTAACACCCTGTACTCTTCTCGAATGCTCATCGTATTTTTCAACATTGTAATATCCCGATTTCTCGTATTTTATTTCAAGACTCAAACGAAATGTTGTTCCCAAAACTGAGCTTATTGCGACTGATTGTGTGTATGATTCCCGAAACAAATTTACATTTACATTTCTCTTACTAAAAATCAAACTAATATTGTGGATCTCACTGTATTGTTTTCCTAGAATCCTTCAAAAATTACTGAAGCTATGTTAAAATGAAATTTTCCTCAAATAACAGTTGTTTTCTATTCCTAGAACCAGTCCTTTGCGAGAGCAACTAAAAATTTCCTTCTATGAATCGAAAGTTTGTATTTGATGTTTCAGAGCATTTGGTGCAATGTACCAAACTACCGAACCAATGTACAATGTACTGAAAATAATGTCTTACGACTCGCAATAATATCTTACGACTAAAATAAAGTCAACATTAGTACAGATTAAGAAACAAATGGAGATTTATTTATACGAGATTATTATAGAACCAAATATTAACTGTCATATATTTCTATCATGTGCATATGAAATCCATCTTTGGTATAACTAGGCATAGTCTACTGGCACCCAAAGCTCGCGGATTTGTTCCCTGCTGAACAGTGAGATTCAATTCTCACTGTTCCATGTAATGCTTGTGGCGTGTAAAAGAACGTTGTCATGTGCTCGGAAAAACTAAAGCTGTCTAGCAGGTTAACATCTTAATAATGTCTTACAAGGTACAAAGAGACAATTCGAAAATTGTTCACTGCGACATCTGGCATATAAAATGATATTCATATCCAGGTCACACGAAAGTAACACTTGCTTGACTGATCTCCTACATCGGTACCAAAGCAAGCCTTAGCGCGGATCACTATCAAATGGCGAATCTCGATAACCATATCGATCGAGAAATAAAATAAACCCAGATAATATTAAATATATGGGATACCTTGATATAGGCAATTTTAAAACATCTCCTACAAACAATAAAAAAGATATTAAGTACAAAAATCTACATCACAATCCATTATTTCATTAATCCAGTGTAATATTCTCCACCCAGTGTTTGATTTCAAATAAGAATCTAAACTCGAGTTCCACAATTCTACGATCCATACATTTAGAAACTCTCTCTTCAGCAAGCTGTGATTACGAACATCCAATACGCCCCAAAGAGTCACGTAATCGTTGTAGGCCTGAAATATAACTGTCATTCCGCCGCACGCAGAATTCCGGTATAATAGCCACATTACGGTTCTCTATAGCCGACGAGCCTGCGGGCTCCCGCTCCACTTGCTCTCCTCTCCTTCGTCAGGGCCTTAATTACAATTAGTTACGCCGTTATTCCAGTCGATAGCCTTCGACGTTAATTATCAGCGGTCTTAATCCGATTCCGGCGCACTGAGGGCGCCACACGCGGCAGCCCTGGCGACGGGGACAGCGGGGGAAAGATGAAGCGAGGAAGTGAGGGTTTTGGAGGGATGAGTATTGTGAGCGCTATGAGTGTTGTGAGCGGCGTAAGTGTAGTGAGCCGCATGAGCGAAAGGAACGTAAAGGTCGGGGGCGGCGTGGGCGATGGATGGACAGGAAGGAGAGAGGCATAGGATGATCGCAGTAGACGGGACCGCAGGGGTGAGGATCGTGGCGGGTGAAAACTGTGAGGGGGCGTGAACCATGGGGTAGTTGGGACCTTGAGGGAGTCAAGGGGGCGGGCACCGTGGCAGCGAGTACTGTGGGGGGGACTGGGGGAGACAGTAACTGGGGGGACAGGAACTGTGGGGACGGGGACGGTGAGAGACAGTCAATTTGGGTGGTCGAGACTGTGAGGGGACTACAGGGAAATGTAATTGTGGGAGGGGGTACGGCAGGAGAGGACCTATGGAGGCAGGAACGATAGTGACAGGGTCTCTGGGGATGAGGGTCGGGTGGACAGGGATGACAGGGTGACGTCAGAAAGAGATAGAGAGAGAGAGAGAGAGAGAGAGAGAGAGAGAGAGAGAGAGAGAGAAGGGGGAGGATGCTGGCCAGTGGAGGCGAGGGAGAGGACGGCGGGCAGGCAGAACAGTGGCAGTGACGGACGCTGGTGGACTGGTCAGGCTATCAGCGGTGGGGAGATGAAGCAGCCTGCCGACAGCTTCGATTCGAAGGCAGCGGCCATTCACTGGCGCGTTGCCCATTCACCAGATCGCCCGTTGATAAGAGGACTTCGTGCCCGCGCGGGCGGGGAAGGGGAGGGGCGGGGAGGGACGGGCGGCGTGCCCAGGGGAGGTTGGCCTGGCAGCTGGGGGCATGAAAGAACGCCCGGGCGTTGGGGTGGATGAGCGATCGTGTTCGAAGTGAGGGAGTGAGGAGAGAGCGTGCCAAGGATGCAAACACAGAGACACACAGACACGCACACGCAGAAAGAGATGCACGAATTCTGAGGTAGTGGTGATAGAGGTAAAAGGGACGAAAATTGCGACTTCAAGAGGATTTACGTAAAATAGTAAAGGACTTGAAGCAAATATATGTATCAAAGTTGGCAGGTGGTTAGAGAGTACATAGTTAAAGAAATTGTAGAAATCTATCTAATTAGCAAGTCATAAAATAACGACATTAATCAAGAAAAGTAACATTATGATTGTTAATTCATTATCTCTATACGTAATGAGTAAACATGCAAAAAAGTTAATTAGATTGAAGTACCGAGTATTGGAGTACCGAGAATAAAATACAAGGTAAAATTACATGGTTTTGGAGATCTATTTGCCACTTCCTAGCCATGATATGAAAATAAACTATTCATGACCAAAATCTGCATTTCTTCTGTGGAGCATCATAAGTAAAGTAATTAAGGCTGAGAAGGTTGAAGGAACTACTACAAATAAAAA
Organism: Gryllus longicercus; assembly: GCA_038098605.1. Lineage (NCBI taxonomy): Eukaryota > Metazoa > Arthropoda > Insecta > Orthoptera > Gryllidae > Gryllus > Gryllus longicercus. The sequence goes on along the minus strand of JAZDUA010000138.1, from coordinate 2,303,561 downwards.
AACACGAAATTACAATATTAATTTATTTCTTTACAGACTACCAGTTGGACGAATAGCTGATTGCATTGTTCCTATGTTGTTGTTTTTTTGCGATTGACATACTAAAATATATATTGAGAATGTTCTTTAGACTTTTTAGACGCGTCTTTTTAAGGGAAGTGTAGAGGTTGAGTTTTTTTAAGTTGACCGAACAAAACAACCACTCAACGCCCACAAACAAGAACACATCAATAGAGATTCGAACGTCAGTGCGCAATTTGTTAGTTTCAAAGACGAATGATGTAATTTTCAAAGGATAAAGGAAATCCAGTTCCAAAGCGCGTGACACCAATATAAGGTCGTATAATAGATTTTTTTCTTTTATTGAAAAGTTCGTGTAACAAAACAGAACTAGAGTTTGCTAAACCTAATGGGAACGTACAAAGGGAATTCTCGAGACATGGTCGTTTTTGTAACGAAGCTGTGTAGAGAGTGAAATCGATAACTCTATAAATGAGGTTGGTCAGCGACCTCGATATTTCCGGCGCTACACGCCTGCAGCGCCGTTCGAGAAGCGTCAGCGAGTACTGACCTCCCGCCTCATCATAGCCATTGGCTACGCCTCGAGATGGATATCGACAGACCGCGACAAAAACTAAACACCCGTTATATAATAGTTTTTACGAGGTAAAAAACGAGACGTACTCGATTGGTTGTAAAAATCGGACTATAGACTCTTGTGTTAATACTCCAATCTCGAATTCTAAGATGCTAAGAAACAATATCGTAAAACTTTTAACTATTTTGTTGAAATTCTAATACAATATAATTTTATTGAGTTTGAATTTATATAGTTAAAATAGATAAAGTACATTATTTTTATTAGCCCATATTACTACAGGACAAAAAAGGAACCTGTCATATTTTGTTGAAAATTAGTTTTTGATATAAAATAAACAATTTTACTGGAATTTTATCACTCACCAATCAGAAAAATGTTGAGATGTTTAATGAATAATAATTAATTTGGAAAGCAGTGCTTTAGATTTAATCCTTTTGAACAAATGAAATCCTTTTGAACAAATGTGATCCTCTAAAATATTTGTTTTTATTTCTGAAGGGGGATTCCTTTCTTTCAAATGCAGTTTTCAAAAGTTTGTATACTGAAATATGCATGACTGAAAAAAGATTTATTAACTGTTTTCAAAGATTTTCATAACAAATTGTTTTCATAACAAATTGTTCAAATACGAAATTTGTTTTTTAATAACAGAGGTTATGCAATTAGTATTTTACACTACAAAAGGGAAGATAGCATGATAAAATATCGACAAATTCCATCATTCATGTAAACATTTTAATTCGCGTTAAATACTTTTAAGTAGAAAATATTTTGCACCATAATCACTGAAATTATTTGTATGTGATCAAAGCAAAATAACAGAACTTCATTTGGAGAATGTGTGTATATTTTGTAACATATGAACTGAGAAGATAATAAATATATGACATCAAAGAAATGCAATTTTTTGTCAACTTAAAAATCTTAAAATTTACTCTAAAAAGTTAGATGTTTTTGACTTTTCTTTTTTTTTTTGTATTACGTTTCACCACAAATATCAGATTCGAATAGTACACTAAGTTTCAAACTTAATACTAGATATTTGCTTTGAATTTATCATTTCGTTTGTACACCTAAACTCGGTTCCGCGAATAAGGAAAAAAAGAAAGGAAAAATAAAAAATAAAACTATGAAAGGAGAAAAAAGAGGGAAAAAGAAACAAGAGAAAAGAAAAGAATAGAAAAAACAGTGACTAACAAGTAATGTTCTCCATGATGAGCGCTCCAGCCAGCTGCTCCACCCGGCTGACGGTCGCAGCAGGCGCCTATAGAAGGCATGCGCGCAGCGAGGCAGCTGGTATGCGTTCGAGGAATGCAGACGCCCCAGTGACGAGCATCGTCACAACGTCGACGCGCGTGGCCGTAGAAAGGGACAGATATTTGGCGGTCGGAACGACCGCACGAGGCGACGATTCCAAATAATTAGCCTTCAGCCTTTCTGGCTCTCGGAATGAATTCAGAAACGACGCGCATGTATGTACTCACTAGATTAAGTTGAATGAATTACGGCAATAGATATTGCTGTTGAATTTTAGTGATGAACTGTTTGTTTCTGTGTACAAACAGGAAGCATTCTAAAAATTAGCAATAGTAATATTAAATGTGAGAAAAGAAAAAATCCAATTTGATTTTAAAAATTCAAAAATATCAACTGTAATTTTTTTCCTCTAGACTACAAAATGCTTACGCGTAATGTGGTCAGCAAGTAAAGAACGGCATGACATTGTCGGTGAAATGGCCCGATGATGTCAAAAGACTAAAGGAAATAATAAAATGGATTCGATGAAATCTAAATACACAGTGAGCCTAGCCAGAAAAATTGAATCAATCCCATATACAATAAGACTAATGGCAAAAATGTACCTGGTCCGCCATGTTAGGGGTCAGCAGTCAACGATTCAGGGACAATTCCGGGGATTGTCAGATTTATTTTATTTATTTCTTTAACGTCGAAAACATTTGAAAACTGCGACGGACTACAGGGAGAAGTGCAATCTGGGCACAGTTTTTTGTGCACAGTGATCTCTGTCCTAACTTATATACATATTAAATTTAATTATGATTACAGCGTTTTCGACAATAATTGGTATGAGAATTGACTGATTTTTGGCGCATCAACTGCTAAGGTCATTACTCCCGTAAGTGAAATGCATGTTTTCATTGCAAGGGGTGGCGGTGATCTTCTCCCGCATGCTGGCAAAATTTGGCGTCGACCTACGTTGGCTTGTGAGGATTTTCCCCAACCAGGTATCTACCACCAGCGAGGCACCGACAAGCTCTAAGCCCTCGACATATGATAGTGTGGTGCATGTGAGGGTAAGTAAGGGGTGAGAATAGGACAAGGAAGAGGAAGGAAAGATTGCGCACGGTCCTTGGTTGGTTTGTTAGGGTACTGCTCAGGCATTCGACTGGTGTGTATAGAAGAAACTACAGAAACTACCGATTAGAGCAGCCGGCCGCTATAATTCTCTTCCAGACGTAGCTGTCTCGCTAGTGCCCAAAATCCTGCTACCGTCGGGACGCAAACCCTGGACCTACCGGTCAATGCAGTGATATAATATCATCCCCTGAGCCACCTTTGATGCTTCAGCTATTGTCCCTTGTTATACCCTTCGTGACGGAATATATTTACTGCTGCGAGAAAGTGAAGAACGATTATTTAAATAACATTCTGTTGGGGGCGGACTAAGGAAGCGGTGGACTGATGAGATAACTTGGATGAGCTAGCAGCCTGCCCCTTACACGTACCCTGGTAGATTTTCTTATTAACAACTCGTAGGATCACCGCATATAATGTGACGCGGACGCATTCTCTGTAAATGTTAGTATTTACAGAGGTTGTCACTATTACTTTGGGATAATTCAGAAGGCGTGTACTAATTAGAGAAAAAATGGATATAAAACTAAGTAAAATATACACTTGATCACAATTATGTGTTTACACGTATTCTTAAAGTATTTGAATGATTGCAATAGGCATATGAATGTAGTGTTGAAGACTAATTCAATTCATAACAGTTACCATTGAAGGATTGCAATACCTGTAGGCATTTACTACTGAAGACCGTGTTGGTTGCAATTAACACTTAACAATAGTTTGAATATGCAACGTATAATATACAGAATGTGATAATGTACCTTACTCGTTGACTGAGAGTGCAATTACAATATAAAGCGATTGCTGTGTATACAGCGAGTTTTAACACATTTTTTTCAGAGCTCAAGAAATTGCGCAAATGGTGAAGATATATTTAAGACCAGGAGGAAAACAAGGTGGTGTCTCAGTATTTCCTAGAAGGATCAGGGAAACCGTAAGAAATATCTGATCAAGAATGGTATCAAAGATAGGTCAGAAGTTCAAAAACCTGCCAGAGCCCCCGGAAGTCGGCTGAAAGTTTTATGTTCACTTTTTAAGCCGACCTTTTGTGCGGTTTTCTTCTTCAATATTAGATTGAAAATTATGAGGGAAATCCCTGAAACCATGAATAAGTGCAATGGAGCTAAGGGCTCAATTCAGGAAGGTGCCGCAAACTCGCAAATGTTGAATACTGTAATAAATGTTTGGCACATTCCTGTGATACGTACCTGCGACCTCCGAATTACCGGTACGCGCAACTGTAAAACTTTGTCGTGATGTTTGCGGCTACTGATGTTGACAGTGATCATGCTGAATATATCTGAAAAAATATTGTAATATGAAGTCTGGTCTGCGATTTTAACTGACAGAAATGAAAAATTCAGTGATTTGTCGTCTGTCAGTCTCAAAAGTGTGTTCGATAACCTGGACTCGAAGCTGCTCGCGAGGGGAAGTGCGTATTAATCGTAGCGGAACATGGTGCGAGTCCGTCACAGAAACTATTGTACAGGGTGAGAACGTAACCGGTTTAGTAATTTAAAAAATAAATATGAAGGTTTTTTTTCATATTTTCTAACATTATTTACATTTTCTTTTATAATTTTAGAGACAGACTACAATGACACATCTCATCATAATATCGATATTTCTGCTGATCAAGGTTTTCATAAGGGGAAGGGGCTGACACAGTCCTGGCTTCCCACCAAGAGCCAGTGGCAGAGCAAATCTCTCCTAGCAAAGACGTCAAGTTCAAAGACGTCATTTTTTTTAAGAAAAATACCAACATTATTTAACTACATTTTTTAACTGGACAGCCCGCGATGACACGATCTATCGACCTCTCTCACAATCGACCTCCTGACACGGTAAAACACGCCAACCTTCCACACCGCGCCGGAGCGCCGGCGCATATCCCGCGGCGCGGAAAAGGGCACCAAATGAGGCGCAACTACACGGGTGGAGGGATGGACGGAGCGCGCGATCCAGCGACGGCAGCCGCGAGACGGTTGGAATGCGCGGGCGGGGGGCGGGCGGGGGCGGACGGGGGCGGCGCTATTGCGGCGCGCGCACGGGCGCCCCACGCGACGCGGCGCGGCGCAGCGCGGCGCATGATAAGTGGTACATGCGGCGGCGGCCCGGCGCGGCAGGCGCGCTGATATTGAACGCGCTCGTCACCGACCCCGACGGCCCCCACGGCGGCGGCGGCGGCGGGGGCGGGGGCGGGGGCGGCTGAGCGCGCGGACGAATGGACCGCCGCACGCCTGGAAGCACGCGCCTCGCCGCCGCCGCCGGCTGGCACGCACGCCTCCGCGCACGCCTCGGCGAGACGAGGACACGTTGAATGTGAGAGAGTCGCTCGGGGAGATGGGACGCGCGGTGGACAGATGGATGTGGGGTCGTCGGCGCCGTCTGTGTACCGCCATGTATCATCCCTGCTGCGGGAGAGCATGCGCGATGACGTCGCCTCGTTTTACTAACATGCGAATGCCGGGGCCTCTGGTGTTATTTTGGGAAGTGTGTCTTGCTTGGTAGCTTAATACTACATTCACCTGGTCTTATTATGATGGTTTCCAATAATTCTTATTTTTATCTTCACCGCCTAAACCAAGTTCTTTAGTTCTCATCCGTAAATATTTTCTAACCAGTTGGCTATTTCCTTTTCTTTTAATGTTTTAAATGTACAATAATTAATTTCGACAAAACGTTTTTAATTTACATTGACTTGACACCTATGTAGTCGAATCGTCTTGTCGCCTCCGAAAGTAATGGCACGTCCGTGGAATTGCGCGGACGTCTGCTGCGATTAAAAGGGTGTAATAGATGTCACAGACCTGCTTGGTGAGTTAAGAGTTTGTGTCGGAGCAATATACACGTCCTTCCACTTCTCTGTCTCGCGATAAGCTGCAGCATTTTGAGCAGTTAGGATCACGGATGTAACCAACTCTTTCCGGTGAGGGAAGGATGGCATGTTGCCCATCAATGTTCTGCTCCAAACATTATAATTTGCATAAAATTTTACATCATGTTCACGTATGAACTCACTGCATTTTCTTACTTTGCATGATGGGTAAGTATTTGTACAATAGTAAGTATAAGTAAATAGTAAGTAAGTGGTAAGTATTTATACGTTGATGTCACGAATGACACTGATTCACTCGTCCTTTGATATTTACTCGCATATCCGCTGTCCAACTACAAATCCACTCGCTCATTGCACATCCATTTGCATATTGCGTATATTCGATCACACAGTGAATATACAAACGTACATCGCATATCCGATTGCCAATTGATATCCAGTTGCTCATTGTATGTCAAATTGCACAATGCATATCCAATCAGACATTGCATATCCAAACGCACACTTCATATCCAAACGCACACTTCATATTCCATCGCACACTTCATACCCAATCACACACTTCTAATATCAAGTCTAACATAGCATAACCAATTGCACACTGCATATCATCTCGACCAATTGCACCAACCAATTGCACATCCATTCGCACATTGAATATCCAATTACACATTGCGTAGAGCATTTACACTCGCACATTGAATATACACTCGAACATTGCAAAACCAGTCGAGCATTGCATGTCCACTCGAAAATTGCAAATCCAATCGGACATTACAAATCCAATCGCACACTGCATATCTACTCGCACACTGCATATCCAATGACACATCGCTAGCAATTCACATACTCACTCAAATGACTACTTTCATATCCACTTGCGTCTTGCGCGCACATCCCCCCCCCCCCCGCGCGTAAGGCGAACGTGGAGCTGACAGTAGAAAATCGCGCGCTCTCTCCCTCTCCGCCGCCGCGAGGGGCGCCACTCGTTAGAGAGCGCGTCGGAAGGCGACGCACGCGAACGGCGCGCGGGCGAAGGCGGGCGTCGCCGCAGGCAGGCGATGCGCGCGCCCGCGAACCTCATTTCTCCGCCCGCGCGCTGCGGCAAAGACCTTTCAAGGAGGTCCCCGCACGTTCCCGCCACGTGCCTACCTCGCGGCGCTCAAAGGCAGCTTCATAAAGCATCGAATCCTCGACTTAATCTCAGACTCGCTGTTTTAAATTGGCGCTAGATGTAACGGTCGTAAAACGGACTTAGAGTTTATGCTGTGTATTAGGAGAGGCGTTACGCAAACACGGCGTCGTAAAATTGGGTGCTTTCTTAATTACTCGTGCGTAGCAATGAACATCTGTGTTGTATAAAACGTCGAGGTCGTGCTAGTTGTTTTTTTTTTTTTTTGTGGAGCTAGGAAAACAACTACGGTGCTCAGGGGCACTTATCATTCCCTTGGTTTTTGTAGTTTCTGCTCGTTTAAAACAATTTATTTTTACTGTGTTTGAGAGACCGCATTTGTGTCCAAATCCGTAGAGAGTCGTAGGCAATAAAAATATCATGTAGAATTACAGCCCTTCGTGATTTATCTCATTTGCTTAGTTGGAAACAGGTTCATAAATAAGTTCAAAATGTCAAAGGTAACGACATTTATGTCAAACATATGAAACATATCACAATTATTTGCCTCATTCTAAACGGCAACCACTTGTGCGCTAGAACCACGAGTAATTACTTGAACAATATAAATATCAAACTCCATTAATTTACAAAGAAAAATGTTGAGCAAAATATATTACTCTAAGTTCTTGTTTCCAAAAAGAGAGCAGATTAAATTTTCAACGGAGAATTATTAGAAAAAGAAATACGTTTTCATTACTAATTTAATACATGTTTTCTCATGAAAATAATTGCAAATTTACTCTGCACACGAATATTTGTCAAATTCTCCAATTACTTGGATTGCTCCTTTTACACAACTACTCGGAAATGCACATCTACGTAGTCAATCGCGTGTAATTCTACTATTCCCATGTGTCCATATGATCGTACAGGGAAGTGAGATTAATACTATATTTTTTTTGTTATTTAAGGTCGCATCAACTTCTAGGTCATTAGCGACCACTATTGCGAGTAACGGTATGATAACTATGAAGATAACACGATACGATGATGACAGGGGGTGAAAGGACGAAGACAATACAACCATGCCCGAGGCGGGACTCGAACCCGCGATCGTACGGTCCGAGATCGCTACTACACTATTGCCGTAGATCGTTACCGCACTATTGCCGAGATCGTTACCGCACTATTGCAATCTCGGCCATTCGGACCGGCAATATGATATTTGTATGGACAATTATGTACGTTTTCTTATGATACAACATTTTTAAGAAATCAAGAAACCTTCCCAATATCTCAATAATATCTGAAACATAAGTAAAATAAACAAAAATTTTATCAAGCCAGTCGCCAGCTAGCCGCCGCCCCAAACACTGCGCCCGCGTCCCTGCCGCCACTGAGGATGTCCACTGCAGACGTGGACGAAACGTTTGGCCCAACAATGCCAACTGGACCACGGTCTACTAGCCCGGAAAATCTATCTTCTATTTACTCGTTTGTTTATTCAAGAAGAGGTTGACAAACCACAAATTATTAAATGACGATTAACTTTGTGGTTGCTATTTCTGTGAACTTTCTGCACATATCAGTGTGCGTAAATAAAATGTGCGCATATTTTAGAGTTCAAAATGTTATGTGCAAAATACGTGTTTGGTATGTTTACAATGGCCTCTACCTATGTGATAAAGGAGCAGAGCAAGCATATTAAATGGATATAAGACGACCTGAAGTTTTATGTTCCTCCTCACTATGTTTCAAGTTAAGACACACTATTTCTATTCCAGCCAGAAAAGAAAGAATCACTATTCTCCAACACTCAACCACTCAAGGACTATTATAATTTGTGAGACATACATGAACATCTCAGGTTACCTGAAATGATATTGTAAAACAATAATACTACACTGAGAATGTGGAGCATTTGTTCCTGGACATTCAAACGTCCAAGTCGACTTCTCGCCAGAAGATAGCATTGGGCGTCTCCAACACTTAGGTTTACTTGTTAGGGCCACGGTTGCAGTAAGGCGCGGGTCTTGGACGTTGAGACTGCCAAAGACTCGACTCAGTTATGGCTCGTGACGTTTAGAAGAAATCGGACACACCAGGCTAATGAGCCAAACTTCATTCTTAATCAATGGTTAACCTTCTAAAACTCTTGTATTTCCATTTTATTGTCCTATTCGGTTCACAATAAGTGTTTCAACATTGGCTTACCTAAGGAGTTTCATACCTTACCGGATCTCTTTTTCAACGCCTTCCAAGTGAAGTTATTCGACGGTTTCTGTCAGTTTCTCACTTCCGGGTCTTCCGGGTTGAGTTGTACGTCCTGAGAAGCCAGGTTTCCAGCATTAGAATTCAGTGTGATTCAGCATGGTGATTATCTCCATAGACTCCATGCCTTGCCAGTGGCTCAGAACGAGGGTAGGGTTTAAGGGAGAGAGTAGAATGGTTAAACCAAACTCTGCTCTTTGCATGTTCCTAAGAATCACCCAACTCAAACGTTCGCCTTCATCTCAGTAACGACGGCGCACCTTGTTAGGTAAGCGTTAAGCTCACTGGCCTCTCAGATCCCAGAGCTCAGGTTGCGTCTCGAAGAGATGCGTATATTTTTGAAGAGCGAACAAGTGTCCATGTGACGTTTAAGGCACGTGAAATAATCGTAGCTATACACGAAGTAAAATTAAATTATTTCGACCTTTTCCACCAGAATCAGATACAAAATTCCCATAATTAATTTATGATTCCGGGCTCGACCACTGATAAAGTCAATAGTCCCGTAAATGTAGTACATTTTTTATCACGGGAGGTAACGATCTTTGCTAGAGGGTGAGATAGGATCCCCTCATAAACGTCAGCAAGCGGGGTTTTCCCCAACCAGGCATCGCCCACCAGTAGGCCTGGAAAATGTTTTAAGTTCCCGACTGGTATGCTTGGTAGTGTAGAGCATTTACGTGTATGTTTAAGAGGTGCGGACGGAACAGGGATAAAGAAAAGAGATCGCGCGCGGTCCGTTTGTTAGAATACTTCTCCGGTATTCGCATGTTGTCGCGGTGTTGATCGGAGAAACTCAAGAATACTACCGAACTTGACCCATCTGTCTAGTGTCGAAAATATTGCCACCGTTGGAACTGAAACCTTAAGACCGCCCGGTCAGAGGCACTGCAGTGACATTAATAGATACTCTGAGCCATTTCAGTTGGTTCTAATTTACTTGTCGGGGAGCGCCTTAAGTAGTGAATAAATATTACAGAGTTAGTTGTTGTAGCACTCTGGAATGGCAGAAGGGAAGTCAAAAAATAACCGGTGGTGGAGAGAGACTCTGAGGTGCTGATCAGATATGTACCAGCAATTTCAAGATGTAGGGTGTGTTTCATTGAGAATACTACAAATGCCGGGGAGTTTACAAAATGCAACAGAAACGGTAGTTAATATATTTCAAAGGTGAATTCAGATCTTTTATATGGACAAAAGAGAGACCATAGGCCTGTGAACCAAACGGAAGACCCGCAGCTGTTTGAATGCTGCCATCTGAGCGCACCCGCAGAAAATCGCAGAATAAACACTACAGAACGCTTCGAGGAATAACTGACGTGCCCAGGTAGGGAGTGTGGAAGGAAAATATTTTGAACTGTACATTTTCCTGAAGTAAAAACACTAAAAATGCTTAGTTACTTCATTAAAAGTGTATTTATTTGAAACAATAATATTATGTCTTCATTTTTATTACTTAAGTACGTAAAGAAAATACAGGTGTTACAACACGAAGTACAAAATAACATCACTGTCTCTAGGGAAATCAGTGAAGAGTTTCCTTGATTATTACTATGTTCAGTCATTGAAAATATTTTATACGAAACAGAATTTTTGTAACAATATACTTCTACTTTATTCTCCATTGATACTCAATCAGTGGCGAAACTACGATAACAGATCACGATTAGACCAGATTAAGTAATGTATAAAAACTTTGCAACATAAGGTGCGTGTGCAATCCTATCTTCAACACAGAATCTTTTTTTTATTTTAACCTGCTGTGGAAAAATTTAAACCTGCAACTACCAAGATACAAATTGAAAAGTCAAACGATTTTCCTTTTAATAACCATTATTCGTTCCAGTCACCGTGACAAATTCTTTGATCCGGGTTTAATATGAAAAGGATGTTATCAATTACTATTTTCAATGGAAGTAATATCCTGATCCAAACGACACTCGCTCCACTTAATTGTGATATTGTTTTTTCAAAAGCTAATTTTCATTTTACTCCGCGAATTATCTATTCATGCCCGTTATAGAGGTACTCATGACTTTGCAAATTACAACACATGACACAGTTTCCGTAATACAACGGATTTTCGATATCGACAATTTCCGCGAAACGCGAACTGCAACATTTGCGCCCCAAACACGCCGTTCACCCTAACTGCGAAGCGCGCCGCGCGAACCCGACGGTTGGCACGGCACCCCCTGCGTCACGCCGCGCGTGCCCGCGCTAATGGAAGCGTGCGCCGCGCTCACGCGCACGCGTGCGTTGCGTGCGCGCGTCTTCCCAAATTCAATTACCGCCCCAAAAATGCCGGGCTAATACGTACCCATTAGCGCTAATGAGGGCGGGAACGCGTGGGAGCCACTAGTGTCCCGTTTCCCGGTGACCGCGACCGAATTTGCAGGAGAAATTTTGATTTTTCACTTTTTAATCTGAAATGAAAGTTAATAGATACTTTTTTTTGCAACTGCGCGTTTGTCTGGACGTGACATTATTCTGATGATCGCTTGAGAGTGGATAGTAATTAAAATAGATGCAGTGTGGTTGCATAGTTTTATTATTTTTTATTTTTTTATTTTCAATGCTGCCAATTTACAATCTGTTTACTTGAAACAATCAGTAAATATTATACAATATACAAGTAACTATAGTTACTTGTATATTGTACTGTTACTTGTATACAGTTACTACTTGTATATAGTTTTATATCGAACTTCTGAGATACAGCGCATTTATTGTTTGAAGTTCATCTTATAATAGGCGAATGTGTACCCATTGGCTTTTTCCAACTGTGAGTTTGTTTGTACGTGACGAATCTGAAGAGCTCTTGAGCTGGGATAGCAGTTAAAATTGAGGAAATGTGATTAAATAGTTTTATTTGGAACTTTTGAACCGCTGCGCATTTATTGTTTGAGATTAATCTTATAATAGGTTAATGTGTATGCATTAGCGCTAATGAGACTCGAGTTTCCGGAAGAGTCACGTACGCGGATGATCGCTTGACGGAGACGTATTTGAACATGTATTGGTATTCATTTTAAATGTTGATTCGAAATTAAAGTATCTTTTGCACACTCCTTGTTAGTTTGGACGCTGAATGTAACTAGCTTTGTTAGTCATATATCGGGAAAATTCAAATCAATAGGAAATTACGATTTTGACAAGCAGTTGAGTTCGGCTCACAATCACAATTGTTAGAGCGAATACTTAGCAAGATTTGAAATATAACTCATTTTATTACAAACGAATTCCATTTAAATTACATGTTTTTACGGTATTTACATACTTTTAGAAATGATTGTATTTTCTTGACATCTGATTTGGATTGCAAATACTCACTATTTTTTTTATAATATTGTAAAAATCAAAATATGGAGGATGTCATATGCCGTGATCAAACGTAAACATTCTGAGAACACTGATATTAAAATACAAATTTGTAGTAAACATACATTTGATAAATGTATTTGCGTCACTTTTATACAGAGCCTATTACTGATGTTTCGGCAGCTTTATAAATATCACAAATCAAATATGAATTTGTTACACATTTTTCATTGCCGAATGAATTCAGATGTTCGAAAATTCTACCAAACCCTTTTGTCATCCTGTATTTTAAAAATTGAATAAAATTTGAAAAAAATCTACATTGAGAGAAATTAAAACGTTATATTTTGAAGCACACTGTTGCTTTTCACTATCGTATGCCAGTTCATGGAACCGGTTGGCACAATGAAAGCATCTCGCAGAGAGAGAATGCCAATAAATGGCGGAAGGTGTTACAACTTGCTTACCCCAGGTCTCCCGAGCCCGTTGCTGTCAGGCTGAAATGACTTGGAGTGATCGTGGTCTGATAAGGCTACAGTGCCATTGATGAATAATTTTTTATAAATTAATATACAAAAGAATAATTCTTTACGAGAGATTAACCGTGTAACAATGGATATCACGTCATTATAATCTTTATTTTGGAAGTTCTATACTATTGTATTTATATTTAACATCACGCACGATCCGATGTATTATTTTAACAATACAAACGAGAAAAATTGGAATAAAAATTATTGCATTTCACCAAATTACATCAAGATGTTACAGTCCAGATCAGTATTTCTTAATCTTTTTCAACTTGTGGCACACTAATCTAATGCCATATTTAGTCGCTTCACACATGATTTTCTATTTTACACAATTAATTATTATTCAATGTTTTTACTATGTTTATTTATTGATATATTATGACAGAAATATAAAGAATTAGAAAATGGGAAAATGTGTTTTTTATCGGGGAGGACTATAAGAAGCTACATTTTAATACTAAAATATATTTTAATGTTGAGAGCAACCAGAATTATGTTTATGAAGTTTATAGAAAATTACGAATATTTTTTTCAAAACACACCTTATGAAGTCATATAGCAAGTAATGAATGATTATGACAGTGGAATAAAACAGAGCAAAACTCTTCAGTTAGAATACACAGAGCCGTTAAAGCAATTAGACATAAATGGCGAGAAAAGAGCAATTATAAACATGAAATTTTACGGCACACCTACGGAGGCCTCGTGGCGCGCAGGGTGAGAATCGCTGGTGAAGTATAATATATTGTGAACTATACTACTTTATAATATGTGTACTATATAACTTGCAGAACAATAATTTTTTTTCGATGATTATTTTTTGTTTACGAATCCATCGGATTTTCATAATATTTCTTTGGTAACCACAGATTTTAAACAAGAAAAGGAACGTACCAAAAATTCCAGCTTAGAACATACATTGCAACTCTCTTGGGAGAATGAAATCACTCACAAATTATGAAGCATCAGGCGTACACTTCGCGTGAGCAAACGAGGTCGGGATTCCTCGACAGACGTGCTGCCGTAGACGTCGGAGCGCCGTCGAAATTGGCGCCGGTGGACTCAAAAATTACAGAAACGGGCTCAAGATGGAGTGATACAGGGCGTTGTTTTATTCATAGCCTGCGGCCGACGTCCTCTGGAGGACGCTGGGAGATCGGGAAAAACAGGAAGGAATGAAAAGCGAACGAAACACGAGAATCCAGAAGAAAACTGTTGGAGAGAAATACACGCACTAGAAGAGCGCAAAGCAGCAAAAGTGGGAAAGGTACTGCAGAAACAGACACGGTATTTCAACTTCAATGAATTTTTGATCAGAGGAAGGATCTGTACGATTTGATAACGTTAACGTGGAATGGAAATATTAATTCGTGTTATACGACTCTAGATTATTATTGTTGAACGGAGATGAACAGAGCTATGGAAAATACATCAATAGCACAAGGAGTAATTCTGACTTTCCTTCCAAACGCGGTTAAGTATTTTGAGCGCTGGGTTAATACAAACATACAATATTCACATCCAACCACATTCCCCTTAATCGCATTCATCGCATAGTAGGATAGAAGCTTGCCAGTAGCTGCCTAAAATCAATATAGGCTACACGGAGTAAAAGCTACTTCAATAATAATTTCAATAATCTGGGAGACAATATGCAAAATTTAAAAATATAAGGAAATAATAATGCCAAATTAATTAATATGCAATAATATTGTGGCGATACCGATTTCTTCATGCCAGGAAAATTAAATTAAACAAACTGACTCGGCCACCATGAGTTCGACTGGGAACAGATTGCGACATGGCCTCACGCGCGCAACCCTGCTTATCTGACAGCCGTCTCCGCCTCCGGCACATTAAGAAAGTCGTTACAGGGTCAGTCGTCGACAGATTTACTGTGGAGCACGTGTTCGCATGCCCAGCTGCACGAACCTTCTAGATCGCCTTTGAAATCGACAAATTCTTTCACGGACAACGCCCGTCTTGTGCGAGCATGTTCTAGAAGGGCAAAGAAAATTCTGGACGCTCACAGTTATGCAAAGAGTCGGAACTCCATTCACTACCCCTGTCACCATTGGTCGAAATAACGTAATGCGCCATTTCTTTCGGCCAATAGCGACGCAACTATCTTAAGGAGCTGGAACATGCGAGAAAACGAGTGGGGGGTAAAAGTTAACCTAATAAGATTTGACTTATAAAATTGGCATTCAAAGCAGGGCAGTCGGGAGAGAAACTTCTCTGGGAGGGAGAGCTATTCACCGACCAGAGGCAAGTTCGCCTCTGATGGACTTAGAAAAAACTTCGGTGTGGGCTATTGTAATAGAGCAGAGTAACGTGGGCAGAGAAAATTCTCTGAAGCGGGAATCAGTTGCAAAGTGAAGCGAATGTGTCGCTGCAGGATTTCTAGACTTTCTAAAGTTGCAATTGTGAATAATCACGAGTATCAGAAGAATCCGTGACTGGTTACTACGCTCTTGAAATCGAGAGTGACTGCTGGCCGACCCCGAGCTCAACCAGACTGCCAGGCGCCGTTACAACGCCGCCTCCCCTCGGCCGTGCCGCCGCCTTCCCTCGGCCGCGCCGCCGCCCCTTCGGGTGACGCCTTCAGACGGCTGACCAGCTGACGGGCGTGCCTGGGTGGGCACAAGGACATCGCCCCGGCCGCGCCCTCTGCGAAGGTTGCCGCCGCCTCCCCTCGACGGCAACGCGCCCGTTTCGGGCCCACAAAAAGAAACTTTACCAAGGCAATATAATTCAGGGTATTCATCCCTGCGAAAATCCTGTAATGCGGTGTCGCGCTAAGACACACTGATCTGTAAAATTTGTTACCATTGTGATGCTAACTATAAGTCTTCCTAATTTCTAAGCTTTACACTGGCTACTAACTTTTCATCTTCTTATCTGTCCACCTAATTTTCAGATTTCTGATCCTATTTACATGTGTAACTTCCCTGGGGCATTTTGAATTATTTTGCCCAGGAATAAAAGTGATTTTACCAGTGATCAAAGTGTTTCTTTCATGTTACCAGTATCTGTTAACGATTCCTTCCATCACCGACTGAGCTATTTCAGGGCCGCTTACCGGGCGTTCTCTCACGAGACGACCGGGAGTGTTACAATATATAAAATTATAAATATATGCTCTTTCATCTTAGAAGAACAATGAATAAAGCGTGAAAAATAGCACTTCTTGTCAGAACAAATATGAAAAGTTATGATTGGAAAGTAAGTGAAGATATGAAAAGTAAACAGTTTTAGAAGAAACACGATACAATCGAAACTTTTTTCATAAAATGACGGTATGAATTTGAAGGAGAACGAAGTAAGAGAACAGCAGTGACAATCCATGGCACGCAGAAGAAGAAACGATGCGAATCCTGAAAGATGCAGACCGCAACCTCCCTTCGCAGAGCACGGCCCATAAAGCAGGAGGCATCGGAACGCGAGAAGCACAAGGTCTGGAGCAGGGAGGAGACGAGGGAAGAGGAGCAGGTGTGGAGCGAGTAAGGAGAGGAGGGGGAGGGGCACGAGAGGTGAAGGAGGGGCGCGAGAGGAGGAGGGGCGCGAGAGGAGGGGGAAGGGCACGAGAGGTGGGGGAGGGGCGCGAAAAGAGGGGGACACGGGAGAAGGATGGGCGGAGGCGGGAGGGGAGGAAGAAGGAATAGATAAAGGGGAAGAAGAAGGGAAAAGATAATGGATTGGGTGATGCGGGTAACGACGAAGACGAAAGACCTGTTGATGGCCTCAACCTGATCATAGCCACTGGGGGGCGGAGTCCCACAAATGTTATACGACAGGTATTGTTTGCCAAAGAATGCAAAGGCGCATAGGTTTGTAATATTGCGAGTCCAGTAGCGAAGCTAGAGGGCGTGTATTTGATTTCGGAAGTTATTGCAGTAATAGTTCTGTCAAAAAAAGTCTCAGATGTTTAGAAATGGAATATTTTAAATTAACTTCCCTACTTGAACTGGCGCTAGCTTCGCTACATTTTACAAGAACGCATTGGGGATGAAATCCAAGCATTCGTTTATAGATGAAATCGATTTCATTAATTTTCGTGTGCAATTAAGAACATTTTTTTTAAAAAAAGGTTCGCCTCCCACCTCGATACCTGGTATTAAGGATGACGATCGGAAAACTGAGGCTGAGACCGATTCCCGATTATCCCGATTATTGCGCAGATGGGAAAGCATTACTTGCAGTTATTTATGATAGAAAGAGTAAAAGTGACATTTGATTTTGCAAGTAGGAAATAGAGCGTCACGGGCACGAGAGGTTGAGTGAAGCAAGCCTACGAGCAATATAAAATCACTTTTACCATGTGTGTCATACACTTATTTATACAGCCTTACAGACTTTCATGTGCTTTTTTAATTAATTGATACCCATCATTTAATGATACATTAAGGTCAGTAGTACATAGCTGATGCAGTCAGATGAATTTATTTTATTTTTTATGCATTTATAGATTCATTTGAGCACTTGAGTATTGTCTAACTTTTTGCACTAGTGCGACAAATTGAACTTTTATCACACTGTGCATGCCCTGAAAGAACCGTGTTTACTAATGCCTGGTTAAAAAGTATTTTTAGGTATTGTATATTTCATATATGCGATTTCCAAGCACGGTGTTCATTGTAGCTCACACGGTTTCAAATGAGTATATACAGTGATTGCAGATTGCAGCAGATATGGAAATTGCTTTTCTTTTTTATTTTATGGAAGATATTTATAACCCATTTTTATTAAAACTAGATAAATCTTCAATTGTTACTCTAAATATTTCATCTCATCTGTGGGCATTTCTTTTCTGTTTGATTCATTTCACATGACTATATAAAGAACCATAAATTGAAATTATATAACGAAAAATTATGAAAAGGTAGAATGACCTTCTGTAGACGAAATGCATCACGTGGGCAAATGCCAATTTTCTTGAAATACGTAATTTTTAGATATGCTGGTTCTTTACGTTAAATTATTAAGGAAACTTACAGTTGTTTTTCTAAAACTCAATTTTTAAAAATTTAATTTAATGTAGTGCATTTGTTATTTCATATCTCAACAATATTACAACATTTCGTTGCTGAGATCTCAATTGAATACTCGTGAATTTGTGACGGGTGAATTTTCCAAGAAAGTTTGAATAAAGACGTAAGAAAGTCATGAAAAATCTTACAACTTATTCAACTACAATTTCTTTGAAAAACCTCATTCCTTCGATCGTTTTCCTTCCCTCTTATTCCTTTTCTCTTCACACACCTTCATTCTGTTAGCTATAGTACGTGAATTTCTTCCCTCTTGTTACCTTCACACTTCCTCACAGCGCACGAACGACACCTGGCTCAATCGTAAAAAGCGCGCGAGAATTCACACAGCTCGTGCGGGCGAAGTTCAGGAAGTACTTCAGGTTGGTGAGAGGCGTGTGAAGGGAGCGGCAACAGAAACGTTGGTTGCGTTTAGCGTGAAGGTATTTGCGTTGCTTTGCATTGCATTGCATCAGTTTGTCTGTGTTTCACTTATGTGAAATCATTTGAATGAAATGGTTGGTGATCATGTGGGTTAAGATGTCTGAAAAACTGATGGGATTTATGGTGACGATAACGACAATGAGGTGCAAACTGTGGTAATGACTGCAATTTTGGCCTTATCAGGTTCCTGGAAACTGAAAATCAGCAAAAGGCACAACAATGACAGGACTTCAGAAAGGAGTTGCAAAAAGAATGTGAGTGTCGGTCAAGAAATAGAATATAGCTCCACTGCGACTAAGAATGTTTTAAAATGTTCTACTACCAAGAGGGGCAATAAAATGACCCCACTAATATTAACTAAAGTTAGAGAAACTGTAAAACTAAAAGTAGTTCACGTGGTAATTTTCAAGATAAAATTAATATATTTTATTCACATTCATTACAGAAAATATTAACTCAAAATTAAATCTTCAATCTTGTAACTCCTATAACTGAATTTATCTCTCTTTAATTGTTTGTTTTATCCGTTTTATTATCTCCTCAACCACCACAAATATCATATTATTCTTCAATTTGCTCTTTTACATGTTACTAGAGTTATGCGCTTTCGATCGCTGAGATGATGCGCTAGGTTCAGTTGACAATGGCCTTATCGCACGTCACCACATAACTCCAACTACCTTCCGCTTTCACGGCCAAAAAATGTCTGCTTTCCTCGAAATCCCAGACAGATTCTATCTTAAATGTTAGAAATTAAACATTAAACCTTAAAGTTAAACATTAAACCGGATCTCCTTTTTAATTGAAAGAATTTTTTACATTTTCATTCTATTCAGATGTATTAGTTTTTAACTGTTTCCCTACGACAAAATAACCATTAATTACTTTTGAGACGTTCCAAATATATGATTGTCTTCTACATTTCCCAAAATATTTATATAATTATGATAATTGACGTCATTGACTCTAATGATTTTGTACATTGTGTTTTGCCTCAATTTATTGAATCTGAAATACTCCTTAAAACTAATATGTTTTCATTTATTATAAAACTAATGCATTTCCTTACACGTTAGAAAACAGAAATCTCCCATAACATTAAGAGTAATGAAAGTAAGTACACATTTAAATTAAAAGAATTGTATCGGAGAAAACTTATTTATAGAAATAATTACTTTAGCAGACTTATGTCGATTTTAACGTTTCGACAAGAAGACACAAAATTAACAAAAATATTTTTAATAACTAACTTCACCTGCACAATAATTTCAATTTAATAAATTCTCTGTTCGTAAGTTGTACAACTTGAAGATAATCATCCAATTTAAAATCTACATCATACTATTCTCGCATTTTAAGGGTAATATGTGTACTTTTTACTGTAACGTTACAATAAATATAATTATTATACATGTAGCTTATGTAAAATTGCTCACTACATGGGCTTCTTTAAATGTAATTTTTAAATGAATTGCTGATAATAATCAGAGAAGCGAGTGACCAACTCACATGGCTTGGGTTGCAGATTTCAGTCGATCACCTAAGTTTCATGGTCGATTTCTTCAGAACGCTTACCTAAAACAGAAACAAACCATATATTATTAAATGTATAAAGTGAAAACGAGCACTAGATTGATTTTAGGGATAGTTCAACAGGTTATGTAATTAATTTTCATTAATAATTGTATATTTTTCAATGAAAATTTTTAATTTATGTTCCGTGAAATAAGAAATCAAAACCATGTAGAATGTATATTATGACATTTCTGAGAGATAATGAGATCTTAGTTCAATGAATTCCTTCAAGGACAGGAAAACACTTTGTTTTGCAGAAGAACAGTTTTGTTCAGCATCAAAATCCTATATAAATGTATCTTCACTATGTTCCCGTTTTGTTGAACTCTCCTTTTGCTTGATGGTAGGAGTAGAGGTAAGGGCGAATTACTATTTTGTTAGCAATGCAGAAAAATCATACTTGCAATTCGTTTACAGATGCAAATAAGTTACCTATAACTTGCGAACGAAAATGTCTATTGTTTTTTCAAATATCACTAATCTCGCACTTGTATAAAATTTATTTTTATTTATTTATTTTAAACTTGTACTCATCTTTCAACTATCTATAGTTAAAATAATGGGAAGGGATTCTAGAACTCAAAAAAATAATAAACGTGCGCAGATCTTCTCCTCATACGACACATACAGTTTTTACTGGTGTTTTTTTACTAAATAAATCTAAATCCGATGCTCTAACATAATAGAGGGGAAAAGAGGTACAGAGGCTAGTGAACTAAGCTTAATTAATAGGACCGAAGAGAGCGTACACGCGCGCAGAGTAGCTTTTGCTATTTCTCCTCAGAAAGACTGCTCGGCAACTTTGAAAACCGCGGACTGCAAATAACAGGTCCAGTGTGTTGGCAGAGCGCGCAGTGCAGAGGGGGAGGAAACGAGGAACCACGTTGTACATAGGTCTTCACTAAATAATCCTGCTCGACGTAACTCTCGCATATAACGATTTACTTAATCTTTCAAAAAAAGTGCAGTTTGAAAATTTAAAATATGACTACCGTAAATATACGAATGGGTCATTTAAGATGTACCAAATAAAACTTTAATATATCACATTATTTAATAATTATTATATTTATTTCAGAAATAAAATTGGTTCACGGGATTGGTCAATGTGGTTAGAGATACAATTAATTACATCAAAGTTTCGAAATATTTAATTTCTTCATCAGGGCTTAAGTATAAACAGTAAACAGTACACGATGACAACATTCATTACAATAAATTGATTGTTAAGTAATTAACGCAAATAAAACCCAAAAATTAAAATTATAAACTATGATAAAGAAAATACCAAAATATAGAAAGTACACACCTTACTACTAATCATATAATTTATTCATCAATGGTCGTGATTCTAGAATGGTATATTTATTTCATAATAATGT
The DNA here is from genome assembly GCA_038098605.1 of Gryllus longicercus. Lineage (NCBI taxonomy): Eukaryota > Metazoa > Arthropoda > Insecta > Orthoptera > Gryllidae > Gryllus > Gryllus longicercus. The sequence continues at coordinate 2,282,078 of JAZDUA010000138.1, read as the reverse complement.
ACTGTTATATCCACTTAACGCAACAATGTACAAGGAAAAAAAATATTCATATATATATATATATATATATATATATATATATATATATATATATATATATATATATATATATATATATATTGAAACGCGGAGCGTTTCTATGTGTAATTAGAAACAGTGAGTACAATAATAATAACAGCTAATTTTGAACTGCGCGGCATAAGCGGCAGGTGCAACGACCGGCAGTGGGGGAACTTATGAACGGGTCCGCCGCCGTGAGCAGCGAGAAGGGACGAGAATTCGGCCGTTACCAGTCGAGCGCGGCAGTTGGCGAGGGTTAACCGTTGGCCACGGACAGGATAAGACGTTATTAGTGACGAAGGAAGTTAAGTGCAGTGTAATATTCATAGAAATGCAGATTAGAAGCCGGTAAATGGAATGTTGGTAGAGGTCGACATGCAGAAACTATAGATTGTGTCCGTGACATCAAACGCAGTGGAAATAGTATTAAAACTGGGCATAGTGTAATTGACGCCGGCGCGAGCAGTGACCACGTGCTCTGTAGTTACAATAGAGAAGTGGAAAAGAACTGATGAAAGGAGTGGCGACGTAATTAGAAGAACATCGCTGGGGTGAAATGGACATCATCGAGAGGCTATGAGTGCGTAAGCGGAACTGCACGTCAAAACGACCAGCGTCGACGCCGAGGAATTCGCGTCGCCGCCACCGCGGGCCGCCTAGGCGCGTGTTTGCACCACCAACCGTCCGTGACGCCGGGCGGCGGTGAAGGTCATCGGCCGCTGCCGCCGTGGGCGACCAGCCGCGACAAACGAGGTATTCATTGGGGCCCCAGGTATGATGAAATCATATGGTAAACCGAACCTTGGTACCAAGACGGAGAGTAATTATGTATTAGATCACGTACATAACGTGTTAAGGCAAGAATAAATTGTATTTGTGTTCATGCAAACTTATTATATTGATTTTCCAATGTAATGTCGATTCCTTTAAGGGACCCATTCACGAGTAAGACACCCGTCCGTTACAACTTTTAATTGCAGTGGAGAGTACCGACAATCAGGTACGTCACTATATATATATATAATATTATTCTGTAATTTTATATTTGTATCCTTTTTGTATTTATCATCATGAAACTTGTTATTTATACTTGGATCTCTTATCTTTTGCTTCATGTTATGAAAGTAATTATTATAAAAGACTATATATCAAATCTTCACATTCTAAATGCTTTTGAAGTTGTTATTTCATCTTTTATGTTTTTTATAATGTGTCCACGGGAGCTTTGGTAGATTTTTTTAAATGTCATTATTTTATAGTATTGGGATTACTTTATGTTACAAATGAAATAATGATTTTCATACTCCCGCTGAGAAGAAAAAGGAGAAGAGGATATGCAAAGGCGTATGGCCGAGAGAACGTAAAAGAGGTGACAACAGGCGCTTGGCTGCATTGCGAAGGAACGAATCCTCCGTTGGGTAAAAGCGCGCGAAGAAGGGAAGTCTCGCGGAAGGCGAGAGGGGCGGCGCTGTAAGAGGTCTTAACTACGGTTGAAGGGGATTAGCCGGGATTAGGCAAAGATACCGAGAGAGCGAGAGAGAAAGAGGGAGAAAATGGAAAGAGTTAAATAATAACGGACGCGGGAAAAAAAGTTAATTACGCGTCCGTATTAGCAGCGCCAGAACAACGGGCGGGGAACGGGAAGCGAGAAGTGACGGCAACAATAAGATAGAGACGGAGAAGGAAGGCGTAGCTTTAAGAAAGCGCCCGTCTCTTCAGAATCTGCGCGTGAGGCTGAAAGGCGCGGGGTGAAAGCAACTGCCAGCCGATGCCCTGCAATCGGTGTGACGCCATCGCATCGGGGACAAACAGATGTCAAACGCGCGGCGACATCACTCTGATCGACGTGAGGGAAGCAAATTGCTATAGAGCGATTTTTATAAGAATGAGCCAAAGTGACAGTTCGCTAAACAAGTGAACATCACGTGTAATTCCGAGCAGTATCTCTCCGTGCGGCAGCTGTTTATCCACGCCTGTTCGTGAAGTGATTACGGTTCCCTTGAAGACATACATAGGTCAAAGAGTTTCGCTCAGAAGTTGTGTTGCCAACACTAGCTGTCAAAGCGATCCATTCATATAAAAATCGCTCTATACTCCAAGGGCAGTGGGATATGTGGCTTGGATATAGTTTGTTGGGAATTAGATGAACTTTGTCATTTGACCAGAAAAACATATCTCAGAATGCTATAAAGTTTTACTGAAAGATGAAATATATGTTGTAGACGTTTTACAAAACTTTTTAAAAAAGCTATTTTCTTTTACTTAAATTTTTATTTTAGATTACTTATTACACGTATATATTACATTATTTTATTACATTACTATGTCATATGCAGAGCGATCCTGATGTCTACACAGCCTTATTTGAAAATGAGGGTCAATATTTAGTGGCTTTATATTTTAACAGTAAATATTGGAGAATGTATGCACATGAAGAATGGCTCATGCCTCGCCATCTTCTCCCACATCTAGAAAGCACACAAAATCATATAAGATATTCTATGACCCGTTAATTTACATAGGGACCTGGAAGTGGGGAAACAAATGACAAACACACAATGTAGAAAGGAGTCCTAACAAATATATAAATCTAGGAAAGTGATCCCTGCAATGCACAAAGACTATTTAAAAAATACTATTTACGCTATTGTTTAACAAATGTGTTTTTACCTCAAGGCAATTTTTTATATTCATTCAATTAACAGGAAGAATGTTTCCCCGCATTTTCTAGTTTATTCAGAAAAGTCTATTAACAAGGAGGTACTATTCTTGGAACCTCAATAGAATTTTAAGACTTCTGAGAAATCATAGATCTTCACCCTCAGATTTGTGCACTGCGATGCTGTGCGAAAATGAAAAGAGTCCTTTAACGAACATGTATAATGGGAATATGCTTACAAAACACCTATTTACAATTTCCTGGAAGCTATTTGCATTAAAAGTGTGTAAGAACCGATGAATAGGTCGTAAAACTCTTAGTTAATACTGATGACCTTTCCGTGTCTCTAAAATTCACAAAACCGGCTGCCGTCCGGCCACTACCTTTCGACATGGAAATGTCTTATCGCAGGCGTCTGCGAAAAGTTTGCGCTTCGCTTTCTTTCGACACCAAAACGTGTAAAGATATACTGGAACTCGGTTTGCAAATCTCACAAAAAGGCTAATTGATTTTTTCCATTCGCAAAATTGACTTCAGTGATTTCAGAAAATCATTTAAAAACCACGAGGAACTCTAAAGTAAACGAAAAAGCAATGAAATATTGTGCTATCATTCACTTTTTGGTTGAACTTAAACCGTCCCTAACACTAACACACTTCACACATAACAAGGTTAGAAATCCGAGTGATTTGCATGTAGACTATCAAAGCTCGAAAAGCTTGAAAAATCGTTTTAACCTGCCTCCTGCTGATTATTCGTGACTCACCATGTTGACTCGCACAGACACACATATCAACCACCACACACTACGTGCTCACTAATCATACCGCCATCTACCACTTATTATTATATGCTCACCCGGCGTCCATTATACACTCATATTCAATGAGCATATGCTCGCGAGCACCATTTTTCTTATGATCACGCGTTGAGTCCTTAAAGATACGTTGATGATAGAGTGCTTTTTTCAGTAAAGGAACTGGGCTTGTGAAAACTTGCATTATGATAATTCACTACGAAATATGATGAAATTTTTTTCATACCAAAAGGTTAGTCAATAAAATATTTAATATGCATTTGAAAAGCTATTCTCTTTCTTTTACCTTGTACCCATTCGATTTTCTGACGAACATTGTTGGAACCATTCATTGTTCAACCCTCCCACTCAACGGTTTGTTCACTCTGATCACACTTCCCAAATTCTGAGTCTCGGAGTGATTTATAGCCTATCATTTAACATTTATCGTAAAATCGTGAACTACCGTAACCGCCTTTTTCTGGAATGTCTCAATTTATCCAAAATATTGCATTAACCTCAGTCTGCTAGCATTTGCCATTCCACGCTGGAATTTTATTTCCTGAAAAGTGAATGAGTTTAAAGAGAAGGAGATTGTAGAAAATGGAAAAGAAAAAAGAGGTAGGAAAAGATGGTAAAAGAAACCAGATAAAGGAATTCAGAATGATGAAAGATGCAGGACAAGCACGAAAAAGAAGATGGAAAGAAGGATTAGTAAAAATTAGAAAAACGAAAAGCAAAAATGTGTGAAGAAGACAGGAAAAAAATAAAGGTAACAGGGCAGAAAGAAAGAGGAACAGATTCAACAAATAAAGGAAAAACAAAAACGAAGAGGAGATACGAGAAGGAACAGGAAAGCAAGAAGATACATAAAAAACTAGAGAAAATTAAACAAAAGAGAAAGAAAAAGGGAAGAAAAAATTTCAGGACAGGATGCCAATAAGAAGGAGAAGGAAATGGGGAAGAGTTTGAAAACCTATTGCGCATTTTTGCAACACCTACCAACATACAACATAGCCATCCGGCATTGAGCGTTTATATATATAAACAAATGGAGCAAATTTCATCTATTGTCACGGAACTTGTCCGTTCGTGACGTATTCTTGTCCGTCTTAAGTCAGTCAATGCCCTTTATCCTTTCGGCCAAGGACCGGTAACCGGGGTTCCCAGACGGTCACCCATCTAGGAATCTGTGGTGCGCGAGTTCGGTTAACTTCTGTGACTTCACAGAGTGTAGCATTTCAACTAACGACACCTGAAGAAGAAGAAGAATGAAAATGAGAAGTAGAAAAATAAGTAGATGAAGAAGAAGGAGAAAAAGAAGAAGTCGAAGGAGAAGTAGAGTGAGTAGAAGTAGAAGGACAAGAAGGAGGAGAAGCAGAAGGAGAAGTAAAAGGAAAAGAAGTAGAAGAGGGAGAAGGAGAAGTAGAAGACAGAAGAAAGGAGGGAGAGATATTAAGTGAGGTAGAATAAAGTATCAGACGAGACCAGCGCCTACGAGTAGAGGCTTCTGAGTCGCCGCGAGTCCCTAGCCACAGCCTGAGCGCGGGGCAGAGAGGTCCCGGGTGGGCGCGCCGCCTCGCCGCCTCGCCGCGCTGCGCCGGCCGCCGCTCGCCACCCAGGCATTGATTTTTGCGCGCGTGACGCGGCGCTACCTTTGGGAGTGACGAGCACTCCCTCCTCGCCCCACCGCTCCGCTCCCCACCCCCCGCGCACCTCACCCGCCCCCGGCCCCTCCCGCAGCACCGCCTCACACCGCCACCCTCGCCTGCTTTCGATCCTGCTTTCACGCCCCCTCCTCCACACCCGTGTCACACCGCCCCACCCATCTACCACCCTCCTCCCCGCCACCGCCACTCTACCCCCTCCACCACCACCACCACCGCAAAGACCTCCTGCCACCCAACTCTCCCCCTTCACCTGCCATTTTATACCCACCACTCCACCACCACTGACCTCACCTTCCCACATCACTTTTCCTCCATCGTTCTGCCCCTGCCTTTCCATTTCCCCGGTTCCCACCCCCATCGCAACATACTCACTCCCATCGCACCAACAACTCCCCCGCCATTGCTTATTTTTGCCCTTCCTACCGTCACCACGCCTCCCTGCCTCCTGCCGCTTCCTCGTCGTTTAGCTGTGCGCCGCGCCCCGCCCCCTCCCGTGCCGCCTTTACGACCTTCTGCCTTTGCTGCATTCAGTCACGTTTACTTTGCAGGGCAGTTTGTCTTCCTCCCCAGCAGTTCCCAAGCGCGCGCTCGCGTTCTGAAGGCGAAGAAACTGGCTGCGTCGTCGATTGTGTCTGCAAGTCATTACGGTTGTCGCCCGGTATTGCGACTGCCACAGCCTTGAAGGCTTCATTTCAGAAGATAGAGTTACTGTTTTAATGAAGCTTTCGTTACAGGAAACAGACAGAATTAGAAAACAATTTCGTATATTAATGATTCGTAACAATATAACAGTAATTTTTCACAAGATAATTACGTATGTGATACCTCTTTCTTCCCTAAAAAACTGTATCATCATACGGTCATGAATACACGATTCAATTTTTGAAGTGAGTGAACAAAATATGTAAATTCGCATATAAAAATTGTAATACCTTATTATTCTAATTCAATTACAGAGTTCAAAAGAACTTTAATCTTCATCTTTCACCACTGAAATTGAATTTATTCTTTTGAAATATACCATTCTAAACTGTTGTCGTTACACGTAATCATTCACACTTTATTTACAACTTTCAAGAGAGTTGAGAATTTTCATAATATTTTGAACACTTGCACATGCCATTGCTATATTAGTTCTCCATTTTCAATAACCACCATTTTCTTTCAAAGCATGCGAGTAAAAACATTTATGCTAGGCCGCCTCTCTTCAGACGTTTGGAAAAATATCTAAATTAAATTTAGAATTTAGTGACTCCGTTTCATCGGGGAATGCGAAGCCTGATATTGGAGAACCCGCTGACGAGATAACTTACAGGAGAACACAAGCGGCGTTTCCTCTGAGCATGTTACGTCTCTCTAAACTCACCGCCCTAGCACCGCCCTTCTATCCTCGCTCCTGCTACCAAACCCCGCCCCCAGGCACCGCCTACGCCTCCAACTTCGCCCGCGCCTCCGCTGCGTCCATGGCTTCGTCCCCGCCTCCGCCCCGCCTGCGCCACGCCTCCACCCCGCCTCCGCCCTGCCTCCGCCCTGCCTCCGCCCTGCCACCGCCCTGCCTCCGCCCTGCCTCCGCCCTGCCTCCGCCCTGCCTCCGCCCTGCCTCCGCCCTGCCTCCGCCCTGCCTCCGCCCTGCCTCCGCCCTGCCTCCGCCCTGCCTCCGCCCTGCCTCCGCTCTGCCTCCGCTCTGCCTCCGCCCTGCCTCCGCCCTGCCTCCGCCCTGCCTCCGCCCTGCCTCCGCCCTGCCTCCGCCCTGCCTCCGCCCTGCCTCCGCCCTGCCTCTGCCCCGCCCCGCCTCCGCCTCCGCCTCCGCCCCGCCTCTGCCCCGCCTCCGCCCCGCCTCCGCCCCATCCTCGCCCTGCCCCCTCCCCGCCCCGCCTCTACCCCCTTCCTCCCCACCCCCGTCACCACCCAGCCTTCGACCGTGCTTGACTCGTCTCCACTCCGGCCCACATCCCACCGTCCCCGCCTCCACGTGTGCCCCACTTCCACCTTCGTACCCTACCTTCCGAATCCGACTCCGCACCCGCCACCGACTCCACCCCAGCATCAGCCTCCACTCATCCACGCCTCCGCTCCGCCCCCACATCTGCCTTTGCCCCTCCACAGCCTCCGCCTCCTCCATCACATCCGCAACGATCTCCGCCATCACATCAGCCTCCGCCTTTGCCCCGCCACCGCTCCGCCCTCACCGCCATCGACGGGCGAAATTGGCAGTGCAGAGATTGGCGCGCTCCTTTTGGGATATTTCGATACTATGTCAAATACACGTGACAAAGAGGCGGAAGGGAAATATGCCTGCGCCTGACACGACACCGAGGATGTGAGAATTTTTTTTCTCGCAGCGTTTTCTGAACAGATTGAACGTTTAACGGTTTAATTAAACCGCGATGAGACGCGAACATAGATAGAGACGCCTCTGAAGTAAAGTAACACGTAGCTTGTAACGAGTTAATTGAATCAGGCGCAACCTATACTAAGCAGGTACAGCGGTTTGAGAAACAAATTATGTGAGTCACTAATTATCGCCTATTATATCGATTCTAATCCCTATTATGTTAAATTAGTATTAAAACTCAACACAATCATTCGCCCTTATCACATAACATACTCAACAATTTTAAAGTTCATATGTCTTGGCATTTTGAATCTGTTTTTCATCTTCAATACCGAATTAACAGAATTCTTTATATCCTTAACGTGAAATTAAAAAAAAGATTATGAATACATTCTAAGCATTGTGAATATTGTAATGGTCAATTTGCGGCAGTCCAGTCAGATACTTAAACTCTCAGATATCAATCCTGGCATACAATTTTGTTTCCTTTATTTCTTTCATTTTAATCAGAGCGTTTGAATTTTCAAAAGACAAAACATACATCTCTCAAGATTTCTTACAATTTTTAAAATTTATGGTAAATATTAATTGGTTTGCAGTTTAAATATTATATTCTAACTTCACCAATAAAATGATAAAAGAAATAATATTCTATTCTATTACTATTATTTAATTATTAATAATGAATTTATTTCGTACAGTAGATTTAGTTATTTTACCAAATTCTATTGAATACACATCTGCTTACAAATTCTACTGAAATAGCAATAATTTCATGTTCTTTTATAATTGTGTTGGTCTCTTACAGAATTTTCGTTTCGGAACTTACTTAAAGAAAATTTAAACAGAACCAATATTAAAATTTTAAAATTTGAATGGTTTTAAATCTCTTCCTTGCTAGAATTTTTTACAAATACATTTTAATGCATTTTACTTATATAGTAAAATCTGTTTAAACCGGAACGTGTACAAGCTAGAAGCCTGCCTTAATCGGAAAATTTCTTCGGCTCGTGAAGTTTAATACCATTCTCCTGAGCATACTCTTGTGAATTTAATGCAAGTGGCAGAGAAACGCAAAATGTTCTTAATGAAATTAATGCATCTACATACTTATTTTACATTCTCTATCCCTACGACACGCGATTTAGTCGAGGAAGCCGGATATTTGTGGAGAGAGACTTCAGCTGACAGCGAAGAACTCGATCTTGGATCCCATGCCTCTCAAGGCGTAGGTCGTAGGAAAATGTCCTCTCTCCCCATTCGCCGAGCGTGGCAAGGTGTACGAGCATGGCTTCGATGCGCGCGTCTCCATGTCTCGCGTCGAAAATTATAACCCTTAGACCAAATACGCATTGCTGAAGGCTATGTGAGGGTATCAGAAAGTTTTGGTACTGGCTTGTGACGCATTGTGCGTTGAAACAGTCGGCAAGCTGCCAGTGAGGTGTGTATTTTTCAACTCAGTAGCTGTCAATGAGTATTTAATATTAATTTATTGTGGTGTTCTTTAGTAAATACGTTATATGTTAGTGTATTTTGATAATTTAATAAAGTCATTTAATTCACTACTTTCAAGACAGAAACGTCAATACGAGCATCGTAGTGTCATAAAATGGACAACCGTGCATAAAACGGAAACCTCCGTAAACAGGAATTTTTTTGTGTCCCAATCGATTTCGGCTTAGACAGATTTTACTGTATATTGCGCAAAATATTAAACTTAACGATTTCTGATCATTTTAAATAAATTATTATTTAATTTTCCTCTTCCTTTCCCTCATTTCTTTAAGGCTTCTCAAACTCATTCAATTAATGAAAATTGACATTATTACTCTCCATAATTTGTTTTGCGGCTGTTATCGAAGTACAACTCAATCGATTTTCGCAGTGGGTGGTTACGTCGTCCATATAGCTTAATTACTTTTAAAGATTGATTGGCGTCCTTCTCCAAGTTACTGATCTCTTTTCCTTTCTCCCTGTCTGTCTCTCTCTAGGCCCCTTCTCTCTTCCTGTCAAGATATTATGAAATCGATTATAACGTTTTGAAAGTCAAGACAAGAAATGATACCACATCCTTTCGTTTTCCAAAGCACCTATTCTATTTGCAATGACGTGCTCTACCACTTACATCTAGTTTAAATTGTTCGGCGTAAAGTTGAACAAAATGAGACAAAGAATATTAAAAGCAATAATATTTTTAAAAAACAGTTTACTTGATCAACTGTACATTCTAAATTTCCATTAACAAATATAATATAATTCTCAAATTACTCTAATTTAATCTAAGCTGTGTTTTATTAATATCGTTTATGTTTTTATTAAATTCTTCCAAAGAAAAATAACTTTGATGCTTTATCCGAAATTACAATACACTACATTAAAATCAAAACTATATTAATAGTATCTCGTATTTTGTGAGAAAACATTGCTACTAACGTGCTTCCTGTATCCTAGTCACTTTAGTACATACTCTTTTTGTGAGCAGTTTCGTAATACCATCGTCTTGAACCTTTGAGAAACCTGATGCCAAAATACAGAGTTCATAACGGCGAAGTATGCTACATCCTTCATCTGAAGTTCCCAACATTTTCCCGGAACGATGGCAGAAGTTTGACAAGAGCCCGGCAAAACGATCGAGTTGACACGCAGCCTGCAGCGAGATGGTTTCAGCTCAGGAACTTGCTATTGTGCTCTTTCTCTCTCTCTCTCCTCAAGAGCAAAGTGTGTTCCGGCGAGCGCTAAACCCAACTTTAACGCTTATGGTTTCAATACTGCAGCAACGTTATTCTCTTCTTGATACTTCCATCTGTTCAAGTTCATGCTTTCCATTTTCTCATTACCTTTCGGTGTGTGAGATTGCAGTTAATATTTGCCTATGAATTATGCTGTGAGATATTTTGGTTACATATTGGATTAGTACTACCGTTTTAATGTTCTTATTTTGTGGCATCATTTCTTGTGTTAAAACTTGTTTTTGTGGCATCCATCTTCTGAAAATATAACTCATATTTTTACAATTGTTTTGCATTAGTAGAAGTACTTCATATTTGAGGGAAAACAAATTATAATTTTATTGCAAGTCCCTCCTGTGAAAACAAGTTTTGATTGATATTTTGAGAATTGTCTAATATCTGAATACAAAACAAAACATTTTCGATTGCTGTAGAAATGTTCTCTAAGATGGACACATATCTAATATTAATATTTCTTACATATGGTTGGTACTTTCATTTACAGAGGGCGTAATTTAATTATTGTGTTCCCCATATAATATATTACTCGTTTCACAATAATTTATATAATAATTACACATCCCTACCATCGTAAGCATTTTAATAAATGTATCAACAGATTGTTTTGTATTTTCATTTTTTATTCCTTTATATATTGCTAGGCATAGCAATATATATGTGTCTCTACAATTAGGACAAACCACTGAACAAACCACTATTGGGACACGTGTTTGCACTGATGGATTGTAGTAATTTATTGTAAACCAATTGATTGGCAATGTCTAGTTGACAATTTAAATCGTTACAGGAATTATATTATGCTTTATAATAGCTATACATTTTCGAGATACATTTTCCTTTGTGTTATAAATTCTATACATTTTCCTCATATATTATTTATTAATTTCATAGAAATATTTATATATTTATGATATAATTCAATAAATTACTCTCGAGGTACTGGAACGCCGTTCCAACGCGTTTCGCCAGAAATAAAGCTCTGTATATATTAATAAAAGTTATCAGGTTTTACTGTATGCCAGTTTTTGATCGTGTATTTGTTTAATTTATCGCTGCTCACTTCAATATACTAAAAGTTGCTGCTCTGATTTGTATGGTGATTGAAAAATTGATGCGATTGGAAAAACGATGGCAAAATTGAAGTGTTTCAACATTTTAAGTGACCAAATACCTTGATCTGGAATATTGTTTAATAGTAATAAAGCTATTAGATTGCTCACTTTGAATTAATATTGCCACGTTTCTAAGTGGCTAACAATTTTCAAGCTTGAAAGATTTTTCATAAAGGGCATTCTGCTAACATAAGTTATTATATCATACAATAGTGTGATCCTGGATTATGGAGTTTTAATTGGGTTATTTTTTAATTTTTCATTTAATTATTTTCTTCCCCGTGTTAGTTTGTTAGTTGTGTAATATATTTCAGATTATTACGCAGATATTGACACATATTTGTGGCAAACCGTTACAGACCTAAACTTGTCATGAGACGTACTTGAACATAAATTAACTTTCATTCTCCAGCAAAAGAACTACATTTTCTTCCCTGAATTACACTCAACCGCAGCGTCATTTGAATTAACCATTCATGAGAATTTATCAGTCTCACAACGTTTCTCTCATTCTTTCATTCAGAACTTAAATAAAACACGTCTAACACGTCCAATATATATATATATATATATATATATATATATATATATATATATATATATATATATATATATACCGAAATGAGTAGTGTTTTTTCTACGGCTTTTCGAGAATAATGGACATAAAGACATAAAAAGCTGTGTAAACAATTACTTAGATTCTACAATAGTTCACTGCAGTCTATATCTCTTCTCCAACATCTGACAATTTAATCAATGTATACTAAACCATATATTCATAAACATTAGAAATATTCTGATTAAACAAGAGAAAGTAATTTGATTGATTCCGGGTGCTGTACGTGTTTCCGGGCGGGACAACTACTAGGATAATAAGTCCGTAATTATTGCATGTTTTGCTCGAGGGATTGCAATGGTCTTCCCCCTGGGGGGGGGGGGAGATCCGAACTTACCGTGGGCTAGAGGAGTTTTCCCCTACCAGGTATCTCCCAAGAGCGGGGTATGACTCCAGGCGGGACAAGCTATAAGCTCCTCCTGTCTCGGCATGCGCGGTAGAGTTGGTCATGTTAGTGTAAGTGTGTATAAGGGGCGAGGATAAGACAAGGAAGAGGTAGGAAAGATCGCGCGCGATCCATGGCCCGCTTGTTAGGGTACTGCTCCGGAATTTGCCTGGTGTGGATTGGACAAACCACGGAAACTTACCGATCACAGCAACCGGCCGCTAGAATTCTCTTCCAGACAGCGACTGAATTTGACCTATCTAGACAAGCGAGTGTCGAAAACCCTGCCACCGTCGGGACTCGAAACTCGGACCTCCCGGTCAGAGGTACTGTAATGACATCAGTTAATGCCCTGAGGCATCTCTCCCGGTGAAAGTAATTTGAAATAATTAAAATGATATACACAATAGCAACTAATTTAAGAGAGATATTTGTATGTACAAATATCATAAACAATATCGCAACGTTTAACCATCCGGTATTCGCCCGTTTCCCTTTTCCTTCGCACCTTCTCCCGGGGCAGCCTCTTTCCGGCGGCGTTGCGCAGCGCGGTTTCCCGCGAGAGCGCGCGCGGGACGTGAAGCGCCAAAGAAGCGACTCCGCGCCATTACGCGCGTAATGGCTTTTATAAGGCCGTATTTCGCGGCGCGTATGACTGCGCGCGCACCGCGCGCCCGCGAAGCGACGAGGTGGGGGGAAAGGGGGAAGAAGGGAAGTCGTGGGGGGGGGAGGAAGGCTGGTGCCACCCACCCGGCTGGTCTTCGGTCGGTCGACCGTTGTTCGCTCGCTCGGCCCGAGCTCGCGCCAACGAACGCGCTCTCGGCGCGCGCCAGACAAGAACTGCTATTATTATGCCGAAAGTAATTAGAAGTAATTTGGCCAGTCTATGCAGCAGCGATGTAATTAGAATGGAAACTGCTTAAGAGGTGGAGCTCAGGGAAAGCGCGAAGAGGAGAAGAGAAGGACGGAAAAGGGAGAAGTGGGGAGGGGCAGCACGAGGCGGGTGGGGCGACGCGAGACGATGCGGGGCTGCGCGGGGCACAGAAGGGCATTGCGAGTCGCGGGGTACCTGGTGTCAGTGTGATAGCTGGTCTGCCCGTGTCTGAGAGTGGCGGGGAGTGGCTGAGTGTGGCTGAGAGTAGTGAGATGTGGCTGAGAGAAGCGAGGTATGTGTGAGAGAGATGCAGTGTGACAGAGTGGCGGGGTGTGGCTGAGAGTGGCGAAGTGTGGCTTAGAGGCACGATGTGGCTGAGAATGGTGGGTCGTGGCTGGGAGTGACGGTGTGAGGCTGAGAGTATCGGGGTGTGGCTGAGAGATGGACTGGGGCTGATAGAGAGGGTTGTGGATGTGAGTGGCGGGGTGTGGCTAACAGAGGCGGACTATGGCTGAGCGGGCACGATATGGCTGAGCGTGGCAAAGTGTGACTGAGCTTCACGGGGTGCGACTGAGTGTGACGGGGTGAGGCTGAGGGTGACGGGATGTGGCTGAGCATGACGGGAAGTGGCGCATCGTAACGGGGTATGATGCGAACATAACGGGATGTTGTTAAACTAGGAGGGATATTGCTAGTATTGAATGCTTGTGCCCAGTTATAGCGGGATGTGATGGAGTGTGACGAGATCTGACAGTGTGTCGAGATGTGACGAGGTATGACGGGGTGTGAGTGCGTGGGATGGGGAGTGAGTGCGTATGACTGGGTGGAAAGGGTGTGGCGGGGTGCAGCGAGACAGAACGCAGCGCAGAACTAGAGACCGTAGGGAGTGTAGTGAGGCAGGGCAAAATGAATCGTAGCGGGACGGATCGGTACGATGGGGGTGTGCCACATCGGGGTGTGGCGGGGCGGGTTGGCGCGGTCGAGTCTAGCCGGGGCCGGGCGGGCGAGGGGAGAAAAGGGGCGGTCCGGGGCGGGGTGCGGCGTGGTGGGTTGGGATGGGGCGGGACGAAGCGGGTTGGCACGGGGTGGGGCAAGGCGTGGCAGGGCAGGTTGAGTCGAGGCGGGGCGGGGCGGCGAGGGGAGGGGCGGGCGCGGTGGGGTGCGGCGGGGCGGGGTGCGGCGGTGTGGGGCGGGGCGGTGTGGGACGGGGTGAGGAGTGGTGGGTTGAGGTCGGGCGGAACGAAGCGGGTTGAGGCGGGGTCGAGTGGGGCGAGGCGTGGAAAGGCAGTTCGAGTCGGGACGTGGCGAGGCGGGACGCTGTGGAACGAGGCGGGGAAACGGGCGGAACGGCTCCGGACGGAGAGGGGACCCCCAGAGGCGAGGAGAGGTGAATGGCTGGGGTAAACGAGATGCGGGTGGGGCGAGAGGGTGCAGAAAGGGCGGCGACGAGCGGAGGTAGCGCTGCTCTAATGGACCGCGGTTGCGCGTGGAGGGGTGAAGCGCTCCGATGCGTCCTTACCTGCGCGAGATTCTCTCCCCCCTCCCCGCCCAACGGGTAGTGCAATGGGCGAAAGGAAATTCTAGCGGGACGTGCGTACTAACCCATCAAACGTTCAATCAAATGTAACATATTTTTCTCCAAAGATGTTTCACACATTCAAAACTTAATAATGATTGTTTACTAATACTATTAATTCTCTTAACGAGATTGTTTAAGCCATAGATATTACGTAACGCAAATTTGAAGTATTTTGAATACCCCCTCCCCTCACAGTAACGCGCACTAGAACTCCCCAAAATGATTACGTAATTCTTGTGACTCATCCTCCCCATTTGCAAAAAATAAAAATAATTTATATCACAGTAAAAACAATTTTTACTAATTTTATTTGTGTTCTTTTTCAAAATTTATGGTGATTAAAGTCAGAATTCATTGGCAATGATATTCTGACTTCTTGTAACAAAAACATAGGGAATATGTGCTATGTGAAGGAAGGACGCACAGACATGAAAATTTCTTACAAGCCGTGCACATTTTGTGGACGACACATGAGCAACAATCCACTGCACAAATTTAATTAGATTCTAGAATATGCAATTGATCAATTTTGAATATTTTTTTTCGTAATCTTACAGATTCTACAAAAAATTATGAAAAAATACTTCGATTTATTGTAACAAATTACACAATAACTTTAAATTATGTATGCTTTTTAAAAAGTAATTAATATTTTTAATGTTTTGGTATAAGCCAAACGGTATTGTTTTCACCAAATATCGAAAAATTAAAAATAAATCAATGTTACGTAACATTGAACTATCACCACTCTACCCCCAAGTAACGCAGCGTAACGCTGCCTGAAACCCCCTCCTCATTAGCGTTACGTAATTTATGGACGACCCCTAATGATATTAAATGTCTTATTCTTAACTCAGTAATAATTGTGCCAGGTAACGTAAGCGATTATATATTGATCACTTGTGCATAGGTTTCAATTATTTCATGAGAAATTGTTGTAATATTTGCACATTGTTATAAAAAGGCTTCACGAGCCATTAATATTCAAATTAACACTAACATCAATGCAGGGTCTACAAACGCATCGTATTACATTTGTTTAAGTACGACCAAATATGTTTTGTACGAAAACTGTGAATAATGTTCGTGTTACTTTAGGGAACACGCGTGTTTTACTTTAACAATAAAAGTATATAAGCATACAGTAATAGCTTATTATGGCTCATGAGATTTTATGTTCCGACGTACTGTGCGGCCCTTCTACCCTGCAGCTTTAGACGTTCGCTGCTGCAACCGCAGCCGTTAGCCTTTCAGCGAAGAAGGGATGCATGAGCAGGGGTGCCACCGTTTAGCAAGATTGCACCGAGTACGAAAAGTTTGGCAACGAAATTAGCTATAAAAATCTGAATTCCATGAAAATGTATTTGAAACACGTTAAGACGATGGACACGAAAATTATTTATTTTATTTTACTCCTATAAAAGCGGAAACAAATTCCAAATACGATTTGTAGTTATTTTTAATAGAAATGGTACAACTGATCAAGTTACTTTGACATTAAGGGTCTATAAACGTTTGCATTTATCTTACTGTAAAATTTGTTTGAGTGACAAATGGTTTTTATTCCGTCTCATTATTCTTTGATAATTTCGCAGAATTTCAAAGAGTCACACTTATTTTTCGGCTTAATCACATTACTTGCAACATTAAAAAAATCTCACATCGAACATTAATTCACATCTATATCTAACATTCGTGGTGAAAACTTTAAAACAGACAGTTTCCTTCTAGTGAAATATATATTAATTTTGCTCGTTTCATCTTTACATTGGTGATCGTTTATGAATTGTTGGTGAATTTCAGAAAAAAACAAGAACGACAACAAAAATGCAGAGAATTTTTACCATTTTTTATTTTTATTTGGTTAAATTTGCAATATTGTGTAAAATCTTTGAAACTATATCTGACGTAGGGGAAAAGTGTAATCTGCGTACGTGTTCTTGGGCTCCAGTATCCTTACCTCACCCTTCTACTACACAAACATAGCTCAATGGAATGAAATTAGAAACAATCCATAGTTAGATAATGTTGAAAATCAGAAATTTTCCCTCCCAAGCGGCAGAAAATGTTTATATATATATATATATATATATATATATAAATATATATATATATGTATATATATACATATATATGTATATATATATAAATATATATATATATATATATATATATATATATATATATGTATATATATACATATATATGTATATATATATATATGTATATATATATATATATATATATATATATATATACTGTAAATGAACTACAGACTTGATTTTGTAGTATTTTTAATAAAATATCAACCCACATCTCCGACTTTATTCCTACGACATCTACTAAAGGAGAGCTCAAAGTTAAATGTTTTTGTCCTTCATCCTAGAAATACAAGAGCATCAATTTTGAAGAGGAGTTGTTACAAATTGTTGTTATTTGTTAAATATTACATTATTACCATGGTCCCGGGATAGATTCCCGGTCGGGGCAAAAATAGTTGTAGCTTTCCGCTGTGTGCGAAGAAAAGCTCAGGTAGGCGAATCTTGCTAGTTAGGGAGAAGGAAATATATCATGTTCGCCAAATGGCGCTCTCTCTCCCAAGCATGGAAATTTAATTAGGACACAAATGGGAGAAACCTTTAGCTAGGCGGCGAATTCGAACTATCGACCCAAAATGCCACATACATACATACTTTAATATCTGTTTTACAATTAACGTAGAAATATGTCAATTTCGTTTCGTTTCTTCGTTTAAATTCTTTACAGAAATTCAATTGTTATAATTATCTAATTCAAATCTGGAACATCTAATGATTCATTTTAGAGTATTATTTTGTGCACAAAAGGGATATTTGGGTCCCCTGATATACATGCAATTCATGCACTCAGGCAACATTTTGGAAATCTTTCTGAGAACAATCATTTTTGGCGAGAGAACATAGGATTCCCCGACTCCCCAATCAACAATGAAATATTTTTTCCATGAAATCAACTTTCATCTAAAAAGGCAGGGATGTAGGTAACATACTACCGAGAAAAACCGTGACGTACATTCTCTTCTTCTCCAGGAAGTTCATTAAAATAGCTGCTCCTTTGGGGGCCTAATCTGGTAAGTATTCGATCCTTCCAATTATTTATTTCATTTCAACGCCCACGTTGTGACTCGTTTCACAACTGTAACTGAAAACCGCGCAATTACAGTACAGAGCCCCACGTTGAGAACGGTAAAAGATAAAAGGGTAGGACGGACATTGAAAAGTCTATTCGAAAAAAATAATTATTACAGCCTGTTGAAGGTATTGACAAAGCATGAAGCTGATACACGACAAAACAAAGGGGGCTTTAAAAACCTTTCTCCGGCTGTCGGATTACTCGAATTTTCCGTATTTCCCGTAGTTCAATCCCCGTACACTGCTTCCGTTGCTGTCAATTATTCACGGGATTTCGACACCCACAAACACGGCGACGAGGGTCCTTTCTCTTCAGCAACCGGGGTGTCCACACACAAAGAGCGCTGGTGAGGCAACCCCAGGTTCGAGTACTCTGACGATGCGATAAAGTGGCGATGTGCAAGCACAACACTAGTATTTTTTGTTTCAAATGAATATGAGCTTCGACTGAAGAAATTGACTGAAGCATGTAGTTGCAGACAATGATGAGTGACATAATAGCGAGAGATGAATCATAATGAATATGACGATAGATTAGTTGTGGATCGTGACGGAATGAAGCCACAATCAAATCGAAGAATGACTATTCCCTAAGTGAAAGTCGGAATTACGCCAACAGGCTTCATATACCGCGTTTTTAGTCGTATCTCTTACCATTTCCGTCACCAAGACAGACATTTAGCAGATAAGACAAAAGAAGCTCGACAAACATTGTTACTTCTTTGCATGATATTTCAATGGAATCGACCACCTGTAATAGATTTTCGTCATTCACTTAAATACGAAAATTATGAATCCTGTAATAAAATTCAACTGACTAAAACACCATTGTGCAGGATGAAATATAATACGACATTTTGCAGTTAATTGTTTGTAACAAATAAAAAATAATGGCATGGTTTTCTCAAAAGTTAAAAGGAAAAGAAGAAAAATACAAAACTATAAAGAAATTTTAATGCATACATTATGTATGAAATTGGAAATCATATTAATGAAAAGACTTCTTAATATTATTCAAAATTAGTAACGTTGAAGTAAGCGCTGACTTCATCCTGACTTCATCGCCGAGTGGCGATGTGTAAACTAAGCCTGGTAGACACCAGGTCCAAATCACAAGGTCCAACTTTAAGTGGAAGTCCGGTAGACGACTTTAATAATTGAACTAAGTTTGTAGCTTTTCATTAAAATTGAAACTGAAACTGAAGGAGATATACAGTTAAACCTCAAAAAGAAGAGAATCCAAAAAATCACAGTCATCTGCTGCCTTACTGGACATACCAACCGCATTTCTCACTCTCTTTCGATCCTTCAACCAACAGTCAAAAAGATCGCGTTAGCGCTGCAGGCTTTGAGATCCCATACGGTGGTGATGGCAGGAAAAGTGCAAGTCCAATAAAAGTAATTATTATTGATACAACCTAACTAATTTACAGTCATGACAGAGAAGACTTGACCTAAAGCAAGTAACTCGCACGAACACTCAATAATATGGCATCAAAAATCACGTCTTTCCCAGCTGCCCGATTGGAATCACATCCCTCTGTCCCTACACGTGTCCAACCCTTTCAATTATTCACCTCATTCCACACCCACAAACAGTCACCGTCTCCGCAAAGCAGCGCCGGCGAGCTGGCAGCGTTGGAGTCCCCTGATGCGGGGGCGCTGAAAGGGGAAAGTGTGAGGCGGGCTTCAGCACCGGCGACCGGCGGCCGGCGCTGAGAGCCCAGCCAGCACAGCCGTGTGATCCTTGACCCGGGCAACGGCGCCACGCGCAGCCTCCCTCGCCGCCATGGTGCCACGCCGCGCCGCGCCGCGCCGCGCCGCGCCGCGCCGCGCCGCGCCGCGCCGCGCCGCGCCGCGCCGCGCCGCGCCGCGCCGCGCCGCGCCGCGCCGCGCCGCGCCGCGCCGCGCCGCGCCGCGCCGCGCCGCGCCGCGCCGCGCCGCGCCGCGCCGCGCCGCGCCGCGCCGCGCCGCGCCGCGCCGCGCCGCGCCGCGCCGCGCCGCGCCGCGCCGCGCCGCGCCGCGCCGCGCCGCGCCGCGCCGCGCCGCGCCGCGCCGCGCCTCGCCGCGCCGCACCGGCCTCTCTCGTGCCTGGCGACACCGGCGCGATCAAAGCGCGCTCTCCTGGGGCGTTCGCCGCACCGCCCGCCAACTGCTTGTTTGAACGATCTGCCGTGTTGGGCGCCGCCAAACTAACGGCTTTGAACAGGCGAGGAGATTTTTTTTCATTCCTAACGGTGTGGGACTCGCTCATGCTTTTCATTAAATGGAATGAACGTATGTCAAACAAACTGCTTTATAATACTAAGTGAAGAAGGAAAAATAAATAATGTTGTGCACAATTCAGTGATATGATATTAGAATCACACTTGTGGTATTTAAAATTTGAAAGTTGTTTTCAAAGTGACGTATCTTAATTTCCGTTTTTTTCACCTACAAATATTTCGATGCTTTTCGGATATGCTGTCACACCTTTTGTTTAAAATTTACGTTTTTCCTACGTTCAATGTTTTCCAAAAATAATCGAATCCTATCTCGAACTATAAGACTGAAATTAAATACTTTCCTTTCCTAAAAAACTGTCCTTTCGGATACGCCAGTATGGAAATAATAATACACGCGAAACTTTGCGCTTTATCGTATGTAGTTGTGGACTTGTAATTTTGTCATTGTAAATCGAGAACTAGTGGATTAAAATCCCAACGATGTAGTATTGACCGACACTTACTACTTACTAAGTTAGTACGTATACTTACCAAGTTGTTTGATCAAATCGTCATGCAGACTACCGCATGGATGAGAAACCTAAAGTCTTATTGTGTGGTCGTTCGATTCTGTGGTCAGATTTGATTCATTCTAGGGGAAATTTGTAAATACGGATCTAGACCAAATGCGATCTTTCCTCCCTCATGATGCGTTCATATCTCCTCGTTCCAGTTAGAGCAGAAGAAGAGGAAGGAACTGAAGACAAAAGGTGTGCTAAATGTATCAATCAACCTCTTCACCTCCGTCAGAAACAAAAGTATTGCAAATTATGATGGAAATTTTCCATTCGAATGTCTGTTGCACTTTATATTTTACAATTTTCCACATTTAATGCAGACGATTAATGTTCATCGCCTGTGAAAAAATACTAGTTACAGACGTTTAGTATTTAGAACATTAGAAAATACTAGATCACAAGAAAAATGTATTATGGAAATTCAGCAAGTTTTTTACTATAACTTTTTTCCATGCTGCGACATTTAGACATGTACAGAATTTATAAAAGTTGAATACGTAACACTACGCATAGAACGAAATTTGTGAGTCATCTACGCAAAGGGTGGTTTCTAGTCATTTGCTTATTCAATATCACTATGAAGAACCTTTTGATCTGCATCCGAAAGGTCATATTATATGTGAGAATTCTCTTGAAATTTCCGCGATTTATCCGTCAATCACAACATTAATAAACATAACAAAGTTCAAGGCAAATTCGAAACCTTATCCTTGTTATTCCATGGATAAAATTGTATAGACTTAGTAAAAAGAGAATTGGTCACGCTTTAGAAATTCGAAGTAAAAATGAAAAACATTAATATAGTTAAAGTAAGATATGGTTTGTCGATTCGTTTTATAAAATGTTACGAGAAAATTTTAAATTAATATCTCATTTATTCTCTCGAAATCCATCAGTGAACTCAAAATTAATGAGCATTTAAATTAATGGTTCGAAAAATACAAAAAAAATATTACAGAATAAAGGAAAGGATAAAAAATTAGAAGAAAAGAAGAAAGTTAAGGAACAGTATTCTTCAAGAGAAAATTGCCTTAAGAATGATACAAGGCATTATGATAAAGTTACACAATAGTCCAAGAATGTCTAAAGAGAGATCTTCAATACAAAAACTCAGCCTATGATTATGCATTCAAGGCGTGAAAAGGTTTCACGAGAATCTTTGTGAAAAGGGGTTGTGTGGGAGTTGGATCATCGTTTGTGGAACAGTTGTCCCGCTATTGTGATGAACTGACGTTCTGAGTGGTCGTTAAATTCAAAAATCTTCCGACACGAGGGTGAGAATTTGTAAAAAATAATCTAAGAAAAAAGTGAATGGGATACGCAAGAAAAAAAATTGTGAAGGGCAGTATAAAACGAAGGTTCGTTTTACTATACGCTTTGGTATTTTTTCGATGTGTTTTATATTCTCCCTCCAATATTGTAAATGTATCCTTTTGTTTAATTATCAGCGATGTATCTTAGTATTTAAAGTAATTTAACTTCTAAAAAGTAAATAAATTCTGATAGAAGCGACATCAATTCAGTTCCGAGGTTATCAGTGATGCTTTCAAAAAGCACCTAAATAAAATATGAAATTTATATAATGACTTTTTCATTACATATTATTATAGATATTATATAATATATTACTACCTTTATTAACTACTTGAAATTTATTTGAGAATTATTGCAATAACATTATCCGTTTTTAGACACAAGTTGATAAATATATTTAACACAAGGACGGGCACTGAGAAGAATATTAAACAAGGATATACTTTTGGAAAGTTCAAATGTATTAAGGACAAAATATTTGTTTGTAATTTCTCGATTACAATAATATAAAACAAACTAATCTTGCCTTCTGAAAACCGCCCAAATTTGACGATAACTGACAATAAAATTCACAGAAGTGACTGTTTCATAAATTAAAGATTTTATGTAGTTTTCTGGGCTTGCAACCCCTATTGCTTTTGTCACAAACATGTACACGTACTACGGGATAAATTAAAACACTTTGGGTTACAATGAATTTGTTTAAAATAAGCTAAATCGTGAGTTCTGTGCATTTTAACTGATCTTAAAATAATGCCTTAAAACATTGTCTTCGATATGCTAGCACTTGGGGCAAATGAAGCGGTAAGTGGATCATATAGTTCAATTTGGTACAAATATCAGCGAAATTTCATAGTGCTTTAAATGAAAATATAGTCAACTTCTTTGGTTAATGAAAATAATAAATTTTAAATGAAACGAAAAACGAATAATGAAAAAAAAAGAAAATTACGACAATAGAATATCAAATATTCCGATAATGAAAAAAATAATTTTAAAAATTTTATGAAAATTGTTTATCCTCGAAAATTCAATCATAATATATAAGCATAGATTGCGTATGATTGCCTGAATGTTAGAAAAACCTTTGAACCGTTGTAGTGATTCCTCGAACGTTTGACATGAACACTTTACAGGTGCCTAGGAGAACGTGGAGAGTCCCAGAGCCCAACATATTATCCCAAAATGTGTTGAACATCATATGTTTTTTAATATATTGTTGCGTGATCCGCAAGCTCTCAGCAATTGAACACTATTTTTCGTTCATTTTACATGATTTCTGTAACTAAATGAAATAAATAATATTTTATTAACGTGTTAAAATCCATGTCGGGTCACAGTCAAGGGCGGCGGGTAAAAATGACGTGTGAGTGTTTTCGTTTCTTGCACGTACGGTGATGAGTTTTATTACCAATTCAATCAACGGATGAAGGAATCTGGTAGATATTTGAGATAGACTCTATAATGAAATAGGGGGAAAGTTAAAAAGATTAGACTACTGCCGAGTGAAGAATGCGATTGGGAATTTGATATAATCCAGATAGTTTTCGTAATAGTACTGAGACATTTTTGAGAATCTAGAGTTTGGAGAATAGAGAGAATTTGGCAAACAAGGTGTGGATGGAATATACATAAATACTCAGGTAACTCCGGAGTTCCTTTGGATAGTATAATTTAAAAGTTAACTTGTTTTATTTTGGAGGAAATATTCTCATGTACCCTCTTGTAAAAAGTCGTTTCCTCACTACAGACCTTTTGCATCTACTACCAAATGAAGACTGTTGCCGTTCATACCTGCAAATGTCGACTACGTTGTTGGGCGACAGTCATTTGACCAGGAAGCCTAGCTGCGAGTCTTGCTTGGAAGGTTTGCTGCGCCCTGATGCCTTCCTCAGAGCAGAATCATCAGAGAGAATCTTTTCATGGCATTTCTCGCCCAGCAGAATATTTTCTTCCAGTCACACACAGTCTTTAGACATGAACTTTGCTGCGATGGAGAGACCCATGGGACTTAACACAATTTGACGAAAGCGTCAAAAGCGTAGGCTTGTTTCTTGTTATTTAAGGTCGCAACACCTAGGCCATTAGCGACCACTATTGCGTGTAACGATATGGTAATTGTGAGGATGACACGATATGATGATGATAGGGAGTGAAAGAACGAACACAATTCAACCATGCCCGAGGCGGGACTCGAACCCGCGATCCTTCGGTCCGAGATTGCTACGGCACTACTGCCATTTCGACCGGTAGCGTAGGCTTTGAGTATATGTTATGTATGTATTATATATATTATATAAAATACATGCGCTTGATCTTGCTGCATTCTAACGTTGTAACCGCTCCGTGTTTGTTATTAATGTTTAACACAAAAATGAACTAAATGTACATCGAAACCATCATGTATTTAATCTACAATCTCTACAAAATTATTATCAATTCTTAAATGACAACTCTGTTCTCACGACAGTAGCAGTAGGTCGCAAATATAGACCGCTCCGGTTCACACCTGCGGCGGTCGCGTGGCCGGGCAAGCGCAGCGTGGCCGACGGCTCCCCGCGCTGATGCCTTCCTTCCCGGCACCGCGCCGCGGGGAACGTGCGTGCGCGAAACAGCAGCCTTCACTCCGCCCCCTCCCCACTCCACACCAGGCACGCCCCGCACCGCCCTATTCTATCCCGCGTAATCCCGCTCCAACTCGGCCTCCCGACCCTCCTCCCTCGCTCTTCACAGTCCCGCACCAACCCACCCCATTTCGCATCGCTTCCTCCCTCCAGCTTGTTTCAACCCGCTCCCACCGCCCTGTCCTGCCACGCCGCGCCCCGACCCGACCCGACCCGACCCGACCCGACCCGACCCGACCCGACCCGACCCGACCCGACCCGACCCGACCCGACCCGTCCCGACCCGACCCGTCCCGACCTGTCCCGTCCCCATCCCGTCCCATCCCGTCCCATTCCGTCCCATCCCGGCCCGGCCCTTCCCGGCCCATCACGGCCCATACCGTCCCATCTTTTCCCTTCCCTTCCCTTCCCTTCCCTTCTTTTCCCTTCCCTTCCCGACCCGTCCCGTCCCGTCACGTCTCGTCCCGCCCCACACCGTCCCGCCCCACACCGTCGCACCCCACACTGCACCGCCTTCTTCCCCGCTCCACTCCGCCGCCTTCCTCGCACTGCGCGACCTCTGCGCCGCCTTATGACGGCGCGGCACGACAGCGCCCCCGCCCCTCCCCAGCGCCGCCCGCTGCGCACACGTGACGCGCGGCGGGGCCCCTCACGCCGCTGCCCTGGCACCGCCTCCGACGGCGACGCTTTACAATGCTACTACAGGGGATGAGTTAAGTCATAAACTCAGCAGCTGCGCAAATAACGGTTATGGACAATGCAGCTGCTAGGTGCCATATGGCTGTAACGGAGACTATTAAAGCGATTGGTAGACAAGATCTACAACTCCATGACAAGAATTTGAGAAAAAAATATTGTTTTGAGAATGTAATGCCAAGGAGGCTTCACTTATACTATTGGCACCGCCCATGGCGATAACGGCGGTGACTATTCCAAAAATAATGGCGGGTGTAGGACTTAAAATGTTAGTGTAGGGAATGCGGCGACCATAAAATCAGCAACTGGAGAAATATGGTTAAAGATATTGCAGCTGCAATGTGTAGAATGGTGGTGAGGACTATTAAAGTGATTAGATCAAAGAATCTTCCGCCCTTTTAGAGCAATTTGAAAGTGTATTTTCAACGATAATGTACTTATGAATAAAGACTAATGGCTTCAGTGGTTTAGAATTTGTGTGTCAAATATAATAGTGGCCAAAAAAAGATCGGATTGAAAAATCGGTGATCGGAAATTTTTGGCAGCTTTTTGGCAGACCCGCATTGCATGATCTGTTGAAGCTCAACACTAAAATCATAAATATGTGCGGCAGCTTATAGGAGTTTCAGTACAATGTGTAAGGAAATTCTGATATTCCTCAATATTTATTTCAGTTTTACGCATTCAAGAATATTCTAGCTGATGTGTAGCAAGTATTTATGCAGAAATATTGCATATAAATATTGAACATTAAAAACATGATAGAAACCTTTCATTACGTTTCATTAACTCATTACACCAAAAAGCCAGCGAATTTATTTGGAAAATTATAGAATCAATGACAAGCTGAAATCATTCGTTCCTATAAAAGTAGCACATAAAATGATACAGATTAATTAGTAATAACTAGTTTAAAAGTACGTTGCTGTTGAAACAAATGTTGAAAATCATATACTCTAAGAGTAGTTATCACAATTACGTGTAATTTATTTGAGCATTCACTACAGATATTTGTCTCGTTTTTAGTGCAAAACGTAGTAAATATTAACGTTGGATTTTAGAATGAAGATTTCAGGTCAGATATAGTTGTATTTTCAAAAAAATATTATTTTTAAACTTCGTTTAAGTGAAATATTTCTAGTTATTTCAACAAGCAAAAGATTTGAATATCACAACAGAGATTAAAGAATTCAATTTCATGACTTCTTACGAATGAACGACTTCAAGAAATTAGATAAAACGAGACAAATATTTGGTGCACTCATATTCAACACTTCAATAATAAACTCAGTTATTTGAATATGATATTGAATTTTACTTTAAAATGTCTGATGGAAATTTTGTCTCAGTCTAAAATAAATGATGTAAAAGTAAGAAACCACTGTTGAATATGAGAAAGATTTATTGATTGATTGTTGATTTTGGCTGCGTCAAATGTTAAATGTCATTATTCCCAGAAGTGTTAGTATGCGTTTTTTTTTCGTCGGGAGGTGGTGGTGATGCTGGATGGTGAGATCCGGTGCCGACTTACCGCCGGTTAGCGGGATTTTCGCCAACCGGTATCCTCCCAACAGCGAGATCCGGCCCGGCCGGAACAAGCTCTCATTGACCTCCCGGCAAGTGTTGTGGTGCAGTGCATGTAAGTGTAAGTGTGCGTAAGGGGTGAGAATAGGACAAGGAAGAGGAAGGAAATATCGCGCGCCGTCCGTGGCCAGTTTGCTAGGGTACAGCTCAAGCATTCATCTGGTATTGATAGGAGAAACCATGGAAAACTACCGATCAGAGCAGTCGGTCGCTAGAATTCTCCTTCACACAGGGACCAAACACAACCTAGCTATCTAGCTAGTGGCAAAAATTCTGCCATCGTCGGGTCTCGAAACTACGACCTCCCGGTCCGAGAGAATGATTTTACTGAATAATTAATGTCATTTCTCCATAATACAAACGAGAATCAAACATTAAAATAATATTTATTGTCTTTAAATAATCTAAAATATTATCTTCCATTTGTATTGTGAAGTATTGGGTTCTGCTTCCCAACCTCATATCTTCCGTCAGATTTTCCTTAAACCGTTTCTTGAAAGTTGAGATGAAATAGGTGCCTTGCGTGCTTCTGAACACTAAATGTAGTTCCCTCCACCAAAAAGTGTCACACAGTTTTAACATTCTTTGATGTTAAATAAATTGAAATGTATGTCTTTTATCTTATGCTTTTCAATGGGGCAGTCGACGTTCCGATTGGCCGCCGGCTGCGCGCCGCGAAAACCTCCGCTGACTCTCCGCACGTCACATCGCTCCGTCATCGCCAGCGAAGACGCCGGCCAGCGGCAGCGGGGACGGAGGCTATGGTGTGCAGAGGTGGCGGAGAAGGAGAAGGAGAAGGAGAAGGAGAAGGAGAAGGAGAAGGAGAAGGAGAAGGAGGAGGAAGCGGAGGATGCAGAGGAGGAGGGCAAGGAGGATGCGGAGGAGGAGTAGGAGGGGGAGGGGGAGGAGGAGGAGAAGGCGGAGGAGGAGGAGGAGGAGGAGGCGGAGGAGGAATATGTGGCGGTGGCGAGAAGATCGTAGAGGCAGTGACAGGACGCTGCTAGTGCTGCTGGGGCATCAGGATTGTTGCGGCGACAATGGAGGCGGTGGGGCGGCAGTGGTTCCGAATAAGCGGAGGGTGCGGAGGGGCGATATGGTGAGAGCAGAAGCTGAGCGAGCATTGGGGGAAGTGGGGGTGTCTCGGGCGGTGGGAGCAGCGGGGGCTGCAGGGCGGCTAGGCCGCAGGGAGGCGAGGCATCAGAGCGGTGGAGTTGGTGAAAGAGGCGGGGGCGGT
Organism: Gryllus longicercus; assembly: GCA_038098605.1. NCBI lineage: Eukaryota > Metazoa > Arthropoda > Insecta > Orthoptera > Gryllidae > Gryllus > Gryllus longicercus. Next base: position 2,253,838 of record JAZDUA010000138.1, on the reverse strand, counting down.
GAAGGCGTGCGAAGGGACGCTGGTGGGAGTGGAGACCGCTTGGCAGAGGGGCGTGAAAGACGGCGGGGTCGGAGATGGGAGGGGGAAAGTGCTGGATAGGAGGGGCGTCACGGGTGTCCGAGATGAGGGTGGGAGGCGGTGGCGATGGTGTTAGTTTGGGAATTGGGCGTCCGTGGGAGCGAGGCTGATAGGACTACACGTGTGTCGGGGTAGACAGGGGGACGGTAGGTGGGCAAGGTCGGCGGTGGCAGAAGGGACGAGTGTGGCGGTGTCGGCATCGTTCTCGGAAGGAGAGTTTATACGAGGGGTCGACTAACCGCGTCCGACCGAGGAGAACTCGACAGACGAAGGCGACGGCGCGCCGCGGGCCGAGAGATGATCGTGAGGCGCCAGAGAGCGTCAACCGCCGCGACGCCGCGGTTCGAATTCGGAGAAGCGCCGTCGTGTGGGGACGCCGCGAAAGAAAGTCTCCAACAGGGAAGAGCACTCAGGATTCAACCTCGCGAGCAGGAAAAGATGTCTCCGCCATTTGCTTTTCACTTCCAGTTCTGAATTATGTTCTAGAATTTTTGCATACCTCACATCCAGCAGTGTCTGGGCGAGAGAATAACTTTTCACATATTTTTTTAAGTTTTAAATATATCAGAAATATCAACTGAGAGTTCAGCATTCTATAACATTTTAAAATTATAATAGGCGTAATGCAGTGCGATTAATTGTCTTCAATAAATATGCTCATTTAACTGATGAATTAGCAAAATGTTTTTTTTTACTCAGAGCGAGGCATTAAACAAAACTAGTAATCATTTATTGCGTACCACTTTTAAACCAATAGCATGTTTGATATTAGCGTACTCGCTGTAAAGGAAATTTATAAACATGGATGAGACACATTTTGTAAGAAATTGATATTTTATTCCTGATATGTGAAAAAACATTAAAGTAGCTTCCAATTAATCTTGAAAGCTACTCGCAGTTATACATATTGTCAATTGTTCTTTCTTTTCTCCAAAATAAAAATTTAATATATTATTTACAACTGGGCACTAACAGCTAAGAAGTGCTCTCGTTTGGGTGTTAATATCATCATCATTATAATGAAACGTGTGTGTTAATGTTAATTCACAATATTATTGTTACTGATTTCAAGAAATGGCGAATTAATAAAACGAAGTCGTTATTATCGAAACGAATATATTCCATGTCTATCTGTTATTTAAGACACAATGAAATGAAATGAAATCTGCTATTGAAGCTGCTGCATTTGGCTTTGCTCCTATCGCTTTAGCACCAATCAGGTAACATATCGTTCTGCAAAAGCGATGCTCGTTTCATCACGTGCGTTTCATTGATAACTATTATAACATCAACATTTAATTTCTATCTCTGGGCGCTGTTTACGCATGTTTTAAGTTGTTGTTTTTTTTTTTTGTTCATGGCATGGATATTCACTTAACGTTTCATAATACCACGGAGAACAAAACCTGCAAAACCTGTGCGAGTTGCACAGTTAACATTAATACTCATGGTTTGTTTTGAATGACCTATCGTACACTCATACGCACGTAAATCAATCACCCATCTCTCTCTCTCTCTCTGTCTCTCTCTCTCTGTGTGTCTCTCTCTCTCTCTCTCTCTCTCTCTCTCTCTGAAAACTTTCTATATAAATTACGTCCATCTTCATTTCCATTTGCAAATTGTAATTTAAACTATAAGCCAACGCCGATTCTACATCGCTATTCCCCCACAAAGACCAATAAACGATCCCTCCACTCAAAGTTACTGTCAATACTGTGACACTGAACTGTCGCCTGTTCACTGGATACGCGTTCAATACAATACCTATTACCAATAGTAGTTTCGAAAAAAAAATTAACACGCAGTAACGACAGTTTAAAATCATGGAGGCGCAGGCACAACCAATTTACACTTGCGATTCAAATATATACATTTCTAAAGTCCTAAACGTTTTTGCCCGGGAAGCGGACTGTACTTGTCAAGCTCTCCGAGCGCAGATTGAAAATGAACTGCTCTGAACAATTCGGAATTAACCGCTGCAATCAACATTCCACTGCGCGCGCAGACGGGCGCGCGGGGCGGCTGCGGTTTCTGCGCAACGCGCGCGGGGCCGCTCCTTCAATTATTTGACTTTACCGAGGGAAAAACGGTATAACAACATTTATTCCCTGTTTCCTCGCCAAATTGACAGAGCGCGAGGCGCGTGGGCGGGCGGGCGGGCGGAGTGCAACGCGGGAGCGGAGCGGCGCGCCGACGCAAGTTATTTGGCCGTCACAGCTGCCGGCTGTTGCGGGAGCGGCGGCGGCGGCGGCAGCCTGGCAATTTGCAGGCCCTCGCACGCTGCTCGGTTGTCCGCCGCCCGCCGGCAGTCGCTGCAGTTGGGGCTTGTCCACGTGGCACGGTGGGTAATAACGAGAGACAGAGAGAGACAGAGGGAGGGGGAGAGAGAGAGGGAGAGAGAGAGAGAACAGACAGAAGGAAAGAAAGAAAACAGAAAAAAAGAGTGAGATAATGACGGAGATAAAGAGATAGAAAAGAAAGCGAAAACGAAAGCTTAAGAAAAGAAAAATATAAAAAGAACGAACGACATACAAGAAAGAGCGAGGTTTAAAAAAGGGAGATGAAAGAAAAAGCAAGTTGAAAGAAACAGCGAGATGAAAGAAACAGCGGGATAGAAGAAAAAGCGAGATGAAAGAAAAATTGAAAAAATGTGAGAGAAAGAGAACTAAAGGAAAGAGATAAAGAAAGAAAGTTCGAAAGAAAGAAAAGCACACTAATGAAAGGGAGGAATACAAAATAAATGGAAAAGAGAGAAGATAAAAAAAGAGATCTGCTGAACAAAAGAGACAGATTAAAACTAAGGACAAAAAGGGGCAAAGAAAGAAAAGTAAGAACAAGAAATTCCATCTCACACATATCTGTAAGAGCATCACATTCAGATCTCGCTAATGCTGAGATTTGTGTGAAATAATTGAAAAAGAATATTTCAACATTTTCACTTGGAACTGCATTGAAAGAATCATACAAATACAGGCAGAAGACCAAGAAGGTATTTTAATACATAAGAAGCATTGGCTTCAAACGTTTCGTGGGTTCAATTGTCACATCAATGAATTAAAACAAAATATTATTTTCCCCTCAAGACACAATCCAGATTGAAAGATTATCTTAGAGAGGGTTGGCAAAAACGAAAGCCGTTTGAATGCTCGAACAGTGAAAATCTTTGTCGTCTCCGAGATGCTCTCAAGACTTGTCACTGGTGTGCCCAAAGTTATCAAAGTTCTCCCAATCATAACTATCACCGAATTAAAGAAGGCCGCGAAAACATCCCATTATGTGGATTCAGAGAATGCCTAATGACAGCCTACAGAAACTCGGGAAGAAGGCTCGACGGGATTTCTCGTTCCTCACCCACTCCAAACTTCCTCTGGGGCGACCTCTCGACAGCCTCGGTCACTCTCCGTCTCCACATCCACCTCCACCACCACGACGCCGAAGTGGAGCTGACGGAAATAGTAGGGAAGGCACGAGAGAGATGGTCAATGGACCGGTCGACGAACAGACTAAAGAGCTGGACAATGAACTGTAGAAGGAACGAACGGGGGGAGGGGCGGTGGACGCAGCGGTAGACCGGGCAGTGGACGTAGTAATGGAAGAGGCGATGGACGGGGTGACGGAAGGGACGATGGAAGGTGCGATGGAGAGGCTGTTGACGGAGTGAGGAAGAGGGCGGTGGACGGGATTATAGTCGTGACATGACAGTCGAAAGAGCGATGGACGGGGCAATGTACGAGGCGATGAACAGGGCTTTGAACGAGGCGATGGTCAGAGCAATGGAAGGGTCGATGGAAGAGGCGATCGAAAGAGCAATGGAAAGAGCATTTGCGAGAAGTTGACGGCAAGAGGGGTGGGAGGAATGTGGTTGACATGTTGACAGACCCAGGGAGGAGAGTCGGGGAGAATGCAGGGTGCTGGAAGAGACACGAAGGAAATGATAGATGGGGATAGACAGAGCAAGAGATGAGATAGATGAACCGGGTGAAGGCAAATTTTATAACAGAAAATATGGCAGAAAATGTTAACAGAAAAGGAATCAGAAGATAACTGGAAAATATTGGTACAGAAAAAGTATTTGCCGTAATGCAAAGTGCGCACTGAACGAAACGACGGCAGATTTCGTAACTTGGGAATGGATTCCGAGAAAGCGGCGTTGAATTCCGCACCCAATGACAACGGCGTCCGGCGAGGACGACGGCGCTGGCGTCCTCACGAACTTCTCGCGGGAGCGGCTATAGAGAAATAAAACGGAGCCGTTTGATTTCTCTCGGAATCAGAGCCTCTCTCCCCGGCAAGTTTTGATCGTAAACAAACCGCCGAGCGAGCCGCGCCGGGGCGGGGCGCCAAGTTTTACAAGCGGAAGGAGCTGACAAACTTGGGTTTACGCGGAGCGAGTGCATCTCCGAGCCCCCCGCGCGGCGACTGTCAGCGGCAGAGCACTCGAGGGTAATTCCGCGGAATGAAAACAAACAACGCAGGCGGACGCCGCGGCTGAGGAGGTTAAGTTCCGCGAAGGGGGGGGGGGGTAGGCGTCGGCCGGAGATCGGGGGGGGGGGGGGGCGGAACGGGACGGAGTGGCCCTTCAAGCGGCTGAAACGGGTGGGAAGGAGCGCGGTGGAGATGGGGCAGTGGGGTGGCTGGGGAGAGGGAAAGATGACGGAAGGAATGGGGTAGGACAGGCGAGTACAAGGATGAGAGTGGACGGGGGGTGGGCAGTAATGATGGGGGAGAGGGGTGGCTAGAGGCATAGACTAGGAGGGGAGAGAGAGAGAGAGAGAGAGAGAGAGAGAGAGAGGAAAAGCGATGCGAGCCGTCGCAGACGGATTTCTCGGGAGAGGGAGGGGCGTTGGCCTGTCGGCAAGAAGACCGCTGGGGCGAGAGATAGCACGCGGATTCGCGCAGAGGAGGCGTAGGCGTAGGCAGCGCGGGTGAAGATGGTGAGGTGGGAGGAAGCTTAGGCTCCGGCGTTGCCGATGGCGGCGGCAGGGGGCGAGATGAAGAGGGTCGCGCTTTGGGAAAGGGGAACGAGGCTTCTGAGAACAGAATGGGCAGAGGGGTTGTGTTCCGGAATGAGGGCGGAGATGTGATCAAGATTATGAATGGAATGCGACTGGGACGGAATGTAATGAACAAGCGACACAAGTTGGAACAAGATGTCACAAACGGAGGACAATGTTCGTCAAAATAAAATTGCGGAAGTGTAAAAATGCAGAAAGAGACTTATAATTAATGTTAAGCAATGCGTATTGCTAGAATATCACAAATGTATTACCAAGCCAAGGAGAAAGTTTCATTGGAGATGTAATACTGTAATGGTAAAATGACACATGAAAGGAAAATAAATTTTATAGATATGTAAAATCTGTTAACACATTTGTAATGTTATATTAAGTTACTGTTTAAAGATGGTGACGACGAGTAAATTTTTAGCTAAGCGTCAAAGAATTATGGAGCGAAATTAGAGATTATGGCGGCCCATAAGCGCATTATATGTTCCATGGTTCTAGCTTCTCATGTATTGCCTGCCCAGTACAGTGCAGTTTAAGCTCTTCCATGACATAATTATGAAATTATTTTAGACTCATTGTTAATTTGCTGAGCGTAAATAAACATTACATTCACGATTGACCCGAGATGTTTTTCTACGTGATTTGAGGTTTATATCACCACGTCATCGAGATATTTAACATAAACTAAACACATATTTTAATTATATTACAACTGGCAATATTGAAAAACATATGCCTTTATATTTATGACAAAGAATGCATTTATTTATTAGGCAGTCAGCGTAATGTGAGGATTCAAATATTTTAATTAAACAATATAAAAATATCAGTGTGAGAATCTCTCAATTATTTTCATTTTCCTCCAATATTTTTGTTAAACTTCTATAACGACGTGAATCAGCATAAATGTCTTAAAAGCATTTTTGTACGGTTTAACAAGTAGGGTCTGTCCCGCAGGGTTTAATGTAGTGTTTGTATTAGGAATGTTTTGCAAATATTAAGCTATTTCACAATTCATGCAAGGTATCTATTAGGAAAATAATAAGTTATGTAATATATTAATCTATTTCAAAATTTAATACGTGCCGCTGTTCATCTCAATATAAAATAGAGGAAAATTGGTACGATTAAGAAGTTTCAATGTGAAAAGCAGTACAGAGCAGTACGGCGGGTTTGTATACCAAGATAAAATTAGTTCATTGTGACGGTATTTTATTCTCCCCTTCCCGTTATTAACTACGTATTCAAAGTCTCGTACCACACACAATCAGTTCAAACAATAGTACAGTATTGAGAGAGAATTACGAGGGGGTTACTACTAAACGGCGTGGCAATCAGGAAATTTCCCCGTGTACATGATGGGATTTGAGGGCGGGACCCTTGGGATCGAGTGCTTCAATCAGTTCCCAGTCTAAACATACAATGGATAGGTAATGGGATATCATTTATCATTCCGAATGGTGCATATAAACAGGATGATTGACCGTGAAGGATTAACGTGCCTGCCAATAGGGGAAGGGTTATAACTTGTGCCGGATTCGTTCCTCATTTACATTCAATACGAGTCTTGGCCGAATTTGCATAGGTCATAAAACGAAATAAAATCTTTCCTATTTTTAACGTGGAATGATTATTCCAGAGAAAAAGGCGTATTTAGTTACAAAAGTGACGTAGATTTCCTTCACTGTATTTTCATTTCTCTGGCAGTGGCCACGTTGTTTTGTGCACATTGAGCGCTTTGATATTCGATAAGCTACATCTTCCATGGAGCTAGTAATATTTCGAAGAGGGTGAGGCCTTGCCGTCACAAACGTGAATCTACCTTTAGGTTGCGGTTTAGGTAGCGCCTTTAGGTAGTTAACATGAAAGAGGTTAGCGACATCACCTCCACGACCCCCCTCGTAGTTCTAGCCGTAAAATAACTACAATCAGGGAACGCCATTCATAGGTTGTGAGTGAAACATTACAATGGTCCCCATAACCTGATTTCACAATTTGGCATATGCGTACCACCAACCAAGCTGCTTGAAATATAACTTAACGACAGAAATGTAACATTACAAACTTTGAGTGTATAGCAGGTTATTCAATAACTGGAACAAATTAAATATTGCTTGATTTTACCTTTCGTACAATCACGTACTGAAGATACAACCTGCAAACGGCCTTAGGAGGTTGGATATAGCCGGATAAAAAATAACCAGCTAAGCTGGGGTATCAACCATGATTCTTCTGTTTTGCAAATACATTGCTAGCCACTACATTGTTACGACCACTTAATTAAAATATTTTTAACTCAAAAAATGCGGTACCTTTTTTATTACAAAAGAAAGATATGGTAATTTTGCTCACTGTTCCTCTACAAAGTGTAAGGTGTATATTCATTATTTTTCATGGTTTTGGTTATTCCATTGTCGTAAATTTACGAATTTCTCTTAAATATACTGCTAATATTCGTGCAGACTCTTATCGTTAACCAAGACAGTTTGGTGAAATCAGTATATAGATGAAAGTATTCATTTTTGTAAAGGCATGGATTCCGACAAAATAATTTTAAGAGCAAAATAAAATCACTTTTGCAGCTGTGCCATACACTACTTTGAGTGTCCCAAACTTCATTTTCTTTTAATCCGAGTATAAAAACCACTTAACATTTAAGTAAGATCAGCAGTATTTGATGCGATAAGACAAAATTATTTTGTTTTCTTTGTTAAATTCACAGATTTATCGGAACATTTCGTATTTTTTTTTCTTTTGGCACTAGTGCTACAAATTGAAATTTTAGCACGATGTGCATGCCTCGAAAGAACCGGTTTAACTAGTAGCTGTATAAAAACAAATTATGTTTCGTTAATTCATAAATAAAACAAAAAGCAGTTCAATATATTGTACTATCAGTTAAAACTAGAGTTTGTAAAAAGCGAGATGTCTGAATCATATGTCGTGGTCACGATTGTAGAGTTTTACTAGAATACAATTTTTTCTTCTTAAGAAGAAATACCATCCAAATCGCTTCATTTTACTTCCGAAATTCCAATACATTTTTAATATATGAACATCATGACAAGAAAACGAACATATGAGCTAATCATCTTCAGCTTTTTATTGAAGTATTTTGACAAACAAATTATTAATTCACTCCGACATGTTAAAAGTTTTGAAAAAGTTCAGGTGGATCCCTTTAAACCTTTCCCAAAGCGTATTATCACGGTATTGTTTCATCAAATGTTTTCAAGATGGTTATAAAAAGTACATAAACGGGAACAAGAAACACGACTCCGACCACAATGAAGTCAATACTCCCCAAATCTCGTCTCAGGCGGCGAAGATTCATGGGCAACGACGCATTCCCACAATCCCAGGCAATCGGGGAGGCACGTGAGGCACGCGTTCCCCACTCCGTCCCTTCCGCCCTCGCCCCGCGTGGGGGAGAGGTGTCCCCTTGAGGGCGAGGGGGGATGAATGGGGTTGACACGTCAGGAATTACGTGTCCCCCTGCCTCCCCGGGAGGGGCATTCACTCGGGCGGAAGGGCGAGGAGATGACGCGGAGAAAGAAACCGCCCGAGGAATGCTGATCGGGGCGCTCGCTCAAAGGGCCCCAGCGCGGAGACGCGGCGCAGGAGAGCAGAAATGGGATGTGAGGTGGGGTGGGGTGGGAAGGCGGGGCGGCGTGAGGGAGATTGGGGCGGAGATGGAGCGCGCGCTGCGCTGGGGTGATGCGGGATTGGGGCGGGGCCGGAGCGGGGTCAAAATGGCACCCGAGAAGTGTCGGAGTAGTGTCGGAGAAGTGTCGGGGCAGTGTCGAAGAGGTGTCGGAGAAGTGTCGAGGCAGTGTCGGGGCAGTGTCGCGGCAGTGTTGGGTCAGTGTTTGGTCTGTGTCAGGTCAGTGTCGGACCAGTGTCGGGGCAGTGTCGGGGAAGTGACGGAGCAGTGTCGGACCAGTGTCGGGGCAGTGTCGGAACAGTGCCGGAGAAGTGTCGGAACAGTGTCCGAGCAGTGTCGGGGCAGTGTCGGACTAGTGTCGAGGCAGTGTCTGGGCATTGTCGGGGCAGTGTCGGGGTAGTGTCGGAGCAGTGCCGGAGCAGTGTCGGAGCAGCGTCGAAGCAGTGTCGGATCAAAGACGATGGAGGCCGAAGGGAGACCGGACGGGCGGGGAGGAGACGCAGAGGGGGCCGGAGGGCGGAGGGGGGCGAAGCGGGCCCGTAGTGGGGCGGGAGCAGGGCTGGAGCGATGTCGAAGAGGAGCCGGATAGAACTAGGAACGGGGGCGGATTGGAGGCGGGGCGGTAAGGGAGCGACGCAGGGGTGAATGGAATGTGGTAAGAAGCGGGATGCACTGCAGCTGGGCGGAAGGGAACGGGACCCCAAGGCGCGCCGTGAGAACAGACTTCCCCTGAGGACTTGTCACACGACGTTCCTATTCGTCAAATCATCCGTCTCGGTTTCGCCTCCTCGCGGTGCATGGAAGATGATCCCAAGGTTCACGCTATGAATAAAGGTGCACCGTTGGGACGAGAGAGTTACTTTATTTCAGAGAAAAATAGTTGAAATACTGTCTTTTCGGGTGATTTCTGTTTCAACGTACATAATATTTACCAAAAAGAAGTTGGGCGTCAATTTTTAACCTCAGATGAACAAATCTAGAAAATTGTGCCTGTGGTAAAGGGGTATAACACTGGTTTTCGAAACAAGTGTTTGCGGTTTTAATCCCAGTTGACGACGGCGAATTTTTTAAGATCTCAAAATCCAATTTGTGCCATGGTACACTCGTGGTATGTAAATATAACAAATGCCAAGGGCGCGGCGAAATCAAATTCATCGACAATTCCTGTTCCGCTTGAAGTCCGCATTCATTAGGACAGACAACGGCAAACGACACACGTAAAAGATTCAGACAGCTGCTGTGTAGTTACCCTGTTCCCGACTATAGGAGTGAGAAATAAGCCCGTAGCATTGAACGCCCAATTGGTGTCTTTCTCTACAATGACGAACATATGAGCTCACGCTGGAGTGAACGGTAATGTTTTCAGTTATGATATTAGAAATAAGAGAAATCTAATTCGGAAACATGATTACAACTCCAGGACTATAATTCTTTCATGACATTTTCTACATAAAGTAGTGTTGGTACAACAGCACATATTTTCTTGCACTAATTCTAAACTCGTAAATTTTCGAAAATTCAGAGAGTTCATTGAAAATGATACGTGTGTCATTATTTTAAGCGTTTCTTCTTCAATCCATGGCAAAATGTTGAAGAAAACATTTGTAGTGTTTTTTGAGAAAAGAATTGTAAAAAAAAATTAATGTCTATATTTCGCACAAAATTACCGGTAAATTGTTTATATTTTCGAAAAATTGAATTTGATCGTCTTTCAAATTTCTTATATTTACAGAACAGAATTCATTAAGAAAAGACTCTGTTTTCAATATAGTTGTAGCAAGACGCCCCAAAAAATTGCACTTTTACAATCTTAAAAAAATTAGGAATTTAAACATACCTGAGACCTGAACCAGTTTCTTACGCTATCCGAAGACAAAGTTAAATAAAAAAGTTGGACCCATTATTGAAAAAAAATTCTTCAAATTTATTTTTTAAGTAATTTGCAACAGTTGTAGTAAAATTAAGTAAATTTTTTATTCCAATATTTATAAAGACGGCATTTTCAAAAACGATAAATTTCAATTGAATATTTTTTCGTTGTAAAAATTTTTCAACAGTTTAAATGAATATACACTTTTTTAGCAGCATTCCAACACATACTATCTTTTCAATGAACTTATCCAACTCTTTACTCCAATTTTATGCCTTTAAGCCCCACTGCACAAACTGTTTGTATCGTGTTTCATTACCACCATGTCTACCCTTCCAATATATCGACCTGCCTCGTTTTTACCTACGATCGATAACAGTTTACAACCTCCACCATTGCCTTGCACCTGCAGCAACGCCTGTATCTATGTTTAATTTACGTTCTCACTTCTTCTGTCCCTTCTCCTCCGTTTCTCTTCACGTGGCTATTCAGAGCCCGCCGCCACGGGCGCCGGTGGGCGTATGGAAATGTAACGGGAGCGGAGGAGGTCTGTTGGACAATTTGAAAAGACAAATGTTATGATTTCAATTCGGAGGGACGTCTCGCTGTTTTTTTCCATCGGCAGGCAGCGGCGGCGACGTGACGAGCAGGGCGGTCCCGTGCCGTCTGTCACGGCCGCCATATGGATTCGCCGTCGTCGGCGCCGCCGAGCGCCAATATCGGCCGAGGAGCGCGGACGGGAGCGAGAGGGACGGCCGAGCACGGGTGGAGGGGGAGGTGCTGAGGTGGATCTCGGGCTCTGGTGACAACGCTTCTTCAAGGGCGACAGACACGTTGGCCGACGTGTCGACGTGTGTGTGGGTATGTCTGTATGTGTGTGCGTGTGAGTTTGTGTGTGCGTGTATGTGCCTGTCTGTGTGAGGAGTGCGTGTGTAGGTGTGCGTGTGTAGGTGTGCGTGTGTAGGTCAGCGTGTGTAGGTGTGCGTGTAGGTGTGCGCGCGCGTGTGTGTATGTGTGTGTGTGTGTGTGTGTGTGACGAGTCGTTTGGAGTAAGAACCACGAAACCTCTATGGCCTTGGATACGAAAGAAAAAAATATAATACAGATAACGAAATGATGTCTGTTAAACTGGTTTTATGAAAGTTAACAGTGGGATAATGTTCAACAAAAACCTATGTAAGGCTTGTAGTGATGCGAATATTGAATGGTGGTGTGATAGGTAGTAGGTATGTGTTTTCAGAGTGATCTTCCACAAATGAAAATGCTCAAGATACAATTGAGCGAAGGACTGAAGCAAATAACCTGAACAATAGACACAGGGCTGCAAAAGACGAACAGTAATTGGTAAATTAATAATAAAAAAGAAAACATTGGGTAATAGTGACAAGAGACTGCGGATAGTGACAAGCACTGCGGATAAAGTTTTCCAAGTCGAGGTTCGGTTAGAAGTGACGTGTTCCAAAATAGGTATTGGACTCTCGGAAGCACATCGCGGCTTTGTTAACAGCACCGAGCCAAGTCAGAGGTAAAGAGGTGGAGGGGATCTGGCCGCGCTTACTGCGGTCAGCGGATGGGCCTCTAAGCTGGGAACTGTGGTCAGAAACCCTGAATTGGGTACCAAGTGGCATAGAGCAAATTACGGGATGCGTAATGCGGTGCACGCGCAATGCGTTGTGGGGAACAGGTGAGAGATGGAGGTTGCGGCTTGCGGCGAAGGGGTGGGGGAAGTACCGCAGGGAACGACTTGCGGAGAACGGCCAGATGAAACGCGTAGGCGGGTCAGGAGGGAAGCGGAGATCGGGGGATGAGGCGTGGGGGATGGGGCACTAGGGTGCGGGAAGAGGCGCGTGAGGTGATTGGACCAAGGGGGCTCAGAAGATGCTTGTTGGATGCTGGTTGACGTGATCCTACGAGACAGACATCTGGCAGTTCTCCTCGCATTTTTGTGATTTGTAAGAGGCTAGCAGGGTAACGGTACCGGAGATAGTTAGAACCAAGAAGTAGGGTGCAAGTATTAGTTTCCTTCAAAGGGCAGTGTGCGGTAAGACGAGGGAGAGGGAGCTGTGTACGGTAGGGAAGGGAGGAGAAAAGAGTGGGAAGCAGCAGGCGGGCGGAGAGAAGAGGAAGACAAGAATGATGCTTTGATAAGGGAGCTAGATGCGAGAAGGAAATGAAGAGAAGGGGTCGGGGAGAACGTAGCGGGAAGTTGGGAGGGGGAGAATAAATAGGAGGTGCTCGGAGAAGGATGCAGGGGAGATCTTCGGTATGCGATGTAAAGAAGCATCGTGGGAAGAGACTACGTAGAGTTCTGCAACAGTTTCGCCGGAGAAAGAGCAGGGATGGGCGGAGAAGTAAACGAAAAGGAGGTGAAGGTTGAGAAGCGATGTCGGCGAGAGCGGGCCCCTCGAAGACGTGGCGAGTTTCTGGCACGGCGCCCACATGACAGCGAAAACGTGACGGACAAAGAGCTACGATGACGGCACGGAGACAGCGGGGGTGTAGGGTGGGACGCTGATGATCCCAGGGAAAAAAAGGTCCGAGGGCGAAACACGAAGGGCGAGATGTGGGTGGTTGAGGGAAATTGGAAGGCAACCAGCACGTAGGTGCGAAGAAAGCTGAAGGACGTTGATGAGTCCTGCAAGGTTAAAGGAAACGTGACGGACGCGCACGAACCTCCACAGAAAGCAGCAGAGCGGTCAGGTCTCGACAGAATGTTCCTGTGTGATTGGAACGAAATATTATTTATCTTTTAAAAAAACAATTTAAGATAATATTCTCGTATATTATTGTATATTTTCTCAGTAGTGCTAACTGAAATCTTACCGTACATTATTATTAATTGACATGGCTCCTGATTATGAGGTATTACCAAAATAAAAGTGAAGTGCAGTTGAACAAAAATTCAGTGCGAAATTTGATTCTAATGTTTCTTTTTTTAAAGTAATTTTAAATGTTTTATGAATTAGACAGTTTTAAATCATCTTTATTATTATTATTATTATTATTATTATTATTATTATTATTATTATTATTATTATTATATTACATAGTTTGCATGTTAGCTGCAATATTTTATTTATGTAATTAGCTGCCACCGGGTTATGCCCATTTGCAGTTCAAATAAATTTTTCTTTATCTTTAAACAAGAATATACATTTTAGCACCTGAAGTCATGAATAGTTCTCCAACTGTATTAATACGAATGAAAGAACTATACAGCGCTGAAAATATTTGGCGTATTCTTAGGTGAAAGTAGAAATAGTAGTAGAAGTAGAAGGCAAGTTGAAATATGTGTGTTTAAAAATAAGTGGAAAAAATACAAAATAAAGTATGCTACTTATGGAATAATTTAAAAGTAGAAGCAAAACGTGAACATAAAATCAATACAACTTGCGTTTATAAAGGGCACTGGAAATATTTCCGCAAAACGGTCTCAGGAGGCAGCGTTTTAAACAATTGCATTTTGGAGATAAAAATACAAACTCAACTTACTTAACTTATACAACTTATTGGATCAAGCGAACTGAAACATTTAATTGCAGATATAAATAATTTATTTACACTATCTTCTTATAATTATGCAACTGTTGTGAACAAGAATTTTATGGTGAAAGAGAAAGGGAATATTGATCTAAAAGGAAGGCGTGAGGAGAACATTTAAGAGAGAGGAAGTGAGGGTCAGTATGAGCCAAACATGGAATTAGAAAAGAAACTGCAAAAAGTAAACACTAGAAGAAGGGAAGGAGAGAAGAGAAGGAAACAGAGAGAGAACTTGAAACGCAAACACACGCGTCAGGATTCAGTTAATGAAAAAGCAGGATAACCAGAGACAATGAAAGGTTAAAGAGGTCTGTTGACGACATCACGCACTTTCGGAAACGAAACTGTATGTGTCTTCAAACGTTACTCAGATCTGGATACGAGTCACTCTCATTTTGTTATCATCTTTGCTTCTATCCGCGCAATGTCTTTCTTTCCCTCTTTTCATTACACTCTTCGAATAATTGGCTTTCGTTTTCCTTTCATTCTGATATTCATAATGATTTATTACTTACTAATTTCTTTGTGTTTTTGCTATATATACTGCTTTGATATATTTGCTAAAAATGTAATAATATTACTATTGCTCTAATAATATTACCGTCATATATTTGCTAAAAATATATATTTTATCATATTTTTAATAAACTCTTAACATACCACTAATTGCAAACCCTGTTGGAACGAGTTTACTCCCGCGGAAAAGTAAATAAACTAGTTTGCGTTAAAAAGTAAGAAAAAAATAAACGTAGACCATGGGATATCCAAATATCCCACATTAATACTGAAATGTTAACGAACTTACGATTTTCATAAAATGTTCTCCTCAAACAAATTCTACGTTTATCTCACAACGAATTTCTCACTCAACAAAAATTTCATATCTCTAATACTGCCGGCACATACACTACAAGTATGTATTATGTATAAGTAGTATATTCTTTGAAAGAAGACTACTTTTAAGCGCACACATCGTGCTGTGTTAAAAAACATTATACTTATCATTATATTCTTTCATTCTTTTCTCCTTCTTTGTATTGCTGTTTTTCTTCTCCTTTCCTCTCTCTTCCGCCGCATTCTTTCCTCTCTTTCCTCCCATTTTTCTTCATTCATATTTTCCAATTTTTCATTTTCCTCGCGTTTTTTCTTTCGCCCCTCTCCTCCGCTTCGACTGTGCCAATTATATAAATGTTTACTCCACTCTTGAATGAATGTGAGGTAACGAGAAGGAAGATGGAGAGTTGGCAGGTTAATATAAGACGGAGCAATAATGGCTCACGTGAAAACCTAACTAGAATCCTCTTAACGTCCATTACGATCTCCTCGGTCGAGAATAGAACCTGGCTCTGACCACTGCACCGCAGAGCCCGTTATCGCCCTTTGTCTTCCCTTGTATCCTTACTACCTCAGATTGGTTAATTGATTAGTGTATACGTAAGCTTCCGCGGCACGAATCCATGAATTCTCGGCTATCCGGGAGACGCCGCGTCGTTGGCTGGGGTGCCCGCGGCGTCTCCCGGATAGCCGAGAATTCATTAATTGATTAGTGATTCCTGGCGCGACGACAGCTAAGGTCATTCGTCCGGTACTTTTAGTGGAACAGGTCCCTGTCCCAGCAGGTCCAAGTCTAAACTTCCGACAAGTGTAGTAGTGTGGTGCATGTAAGAGTAAATGTGCGTATGTAAGAGGCAAGGATACGGCAAGGATGAGGGAGAAAAGATCGCGTGCGGTCCGTGACCCGTTTATTAGGGTACTGCTCCGACTTTCGCCTGGTTCTGATCGGAGAAACCACGTAAAACCACCGATCAGAGCAGCTGTCCGCTTCTAGTTCCCTCCAGACAGCGGTTAAACTCGACCTACTAGCTACGAAGACAGTGTGGAAAATGGTACCACCACCGTCGGGACTCGAACCCTAGGATCTCCCGGTCAGAGGCACTCTAGTTACTTAAGTTGACGCCCTGAGCTAGCTAAGTCGGTATACAGGTGGCGATGTAATGGGTTAATGAAATATGATGGAGTAATAATAGAATTAAATGTGGGCTTCTCGCATGAAAACCTTCCGCGAAATTTCTTGTGTCCATTACAATCTCCTCGGGCGGGGATCGAAACCCGATCAGACCACTCCACCACGGGTCGTGCGCCTCGCCGCCTTCTGACGTCCCCTGCTTCCTTCCAACCTCAGGCTCCATCTCATCCCTCCCCCCCCCCACGACGTCTCCAGCTCCTCGTCACGTCTGCCCCGCCGCGCCGTCTCCGCGCGCGTGGCGCCACCGTCTGCGTCGCCCGAGAGGGCCTGGGCGAGTGGCCCGCGCGCGCCCTTGATGAAGTTGGGGTAGACAAGGCGCGCACGTCGTCGCAAATCTTGCCGCCCCAATCTGACTTACTCAGCGCGCCCGAGACACAGACCGCATGCCATCCCTTGATGCATTGCCCGACTACACTCAGCTAATTGTGCGACTGACGCGCCGCGCAGATGCTTCGCGTGCGGGGCGGTCGAAGCTGTGTTTGCGGAAGACACAATATAGAAGTGTATAAAGTTCATAGTGGGATGAATATATTC
Organism: Gryllus longicercus; assembly: GCA_038098605.1. NCBI lineage: Eukaryota > Metazoa > Arthropoda > Insecta > Orthoptera > Gryllidae > Gryllus > Gryllus longicercus. The sequence goes on along the minus strand of JAZDUA010000138.1, from coordinate 2,237,120 downwards.
AAAACTAATATTTTGTTTGAAACATGATAAAATGTACTTCTATCAGCGTGAAAAATGTTAAGAAGAAAGTATCGACAAATTATTAACTCAAAGATTCCACTCCATAATTCATGCAGGTACATTCCTGTAACGTACTTGGTGAGTTCTTGTGTTATATTTAAGTTGAAATTAAAACAAATGTTTAAAAATTAGTATTAAGGCCAAGAGTAGCTATAATGAGAGAATGATCAAAGAGAATACAGAATAATCTGCGGAACTGTTTTATTATGTTGATACACACACAATATGCTTAGTTCTATTATTTGTTCACTACATCGTTCTCATCTAGAACGTCGAAACTCATCCTAAACTCCAAACTCATCCTCAACTCCAAACTCAGCCACTACGTCAAACTCATCCAGAACGTCAAACTCATCCACAACGTCAAACTCATCCACAACGTCAAACTCATCCACAACGTCAAACTCATCCACAACGTCAAACTCATCCACAACGTCAAACTCATCCACAACGTCAAACTCATCCACAACGTCAAACTCATCCACAACGTCAAACTCATTCACAACGTCAAACTCATCCACAACGTCAAACTCATCCACAACGTCAAACTCATCCACAACGTCAAACTCATCCACTACGTCAAACTCATCCACTACGTCAAACTCATGCACTACGTCAAACTCATCCACTACGTCAAACTCATCCACTACGTCAAACTCATCCACTACGTCAAACTCATCCACTACGTCAAACTCATCCACTACGTCAAACTCATCCACTACGTCAAACTCATCCACTACGTCAAACTCATCCACTACGTCAAACTCATCCACTACGTCAAACTCATCCACTACGTCAAACTCATCCACTACGTCAAACTCATCCACTACGTCAAACTCATCCACTACGTCAAACTCATCCACTACGTCAAACTCATCCACTACGTCAAACTCATCCACTACGTCAAACTCATCCACTACGTCAAACTCATCCACTACGTCAAACTCATCCACTACGTCAAACTCATCCACTACGTCAAACTCATCCACTACGTCAAACTCATCCACTACGTCAAACTCATCCACTACGTCAAACTCATCCACTACGTCAAACTCATCCACTACGTCAAACTCATCCACTACGTCAAACTCATCCACTACGTCAAACTCATTCACTACGTCAAACTCATTCACTACATCAAACTCATTCACTACGTCAAACTCATTCACTACGTCAAACTCATTCACTACGTCAAACTCATTCACTACGTCAAACTCATTCACTACGTCAAACTCATTCACTACGTCAAACTCATTCACTACGTCAAACTCATTCACTACGTCAAACTCATTCACTACGTCAAACTCATTCACTACGTCAAACTCATTCACTACGTCAAACTCATTCACTACGTCAAACTCATTCACTACATCAAACTCATTCACTACGTCAAACTCATTCACTACGTCAAACTCATTCACTACGTCAAACTCATCCACTACATCAAACTCATTCACTACGTCAAACTCATTCACTACGTCAAACTCATTCACTACGTCAAACTCATCCACTACGTCAAACTCATTCACTACGTCAAACGCATCCACAACGCCAAATTCAACCACAACGCCCAACTCATCCACAACGTCAAACTCATTTACAATGTCAAACGAATCTACAATATCTGTTTGCATCACAAGGGCAGTCTCATCCAGAATCGCACCACAACAACTACCCGAGCATCTTCATTTGCACTGAACAGGCGATGAAATCTCTCTCCTTCCTTCTCCCCTCCTCTTAAGTGTGTTTCCGCCTACGCAGTGCGCATCCCTCCTCCGCCTCTACGCCTTCCCCTACCAGCCGGTGGCGGCGGCAGCGGCGGCGGCGGCAGCTCGTGTATTGTCGCGAGGTTTTAGAGGCTGCGGAGCGAAGAGAACAGCAAAGATCTCGGGGTGATCTCGGGGTGATCTCGGGGTGCGGCCCTACAAGGCAGAGGGCAAATATACGGGCTCCTCGCCAAGGGGCCGCACCACTGTCGCGCGCCGCGGCATCCAGAAAGGGCGGGAAAGGGTGCGGAGAGGGAGTTGGCGGAGAGCACGCACAAGCGCCGGAAAATTGAGGGGAGAGCTAGGCGAGGGAGTAAGTTGCGAAAAGTGATAGGGATTGATTAGGACAAATGGTTCGCAAATTATAGGAGGAAGGAGATCGAATAAAGCAATGGAAATATTGAAATATAAGTGAATTGAAAGTGACTTAAAAAAGTTATAAAATCAGTGCATATGTGTTTATCAAATTTCCTTCAAAATGTAATAATAAGAATTACGATAAATATTGAGAAACAAAGATATTCTCATTAGATGGATTAAGATACATATATACATCACAAAATAGTGTAGGGTACCAATGGTAATAATGAAAGTATTTTTTCAAAAACGCACTTTTGACAGGGAAAAACTGACAAAAAGTGAAGGCGAAGGAAAGGGTGAGTCACTCCGTCCATCCGTCGCCCTACGTTCGTACGCCGTCGCCCTCCGTCCGTCCGTCCATCTGCCCGTCCCTCCGTCCGCCGCCCTCCGTCCGTCCGTCCGCCACCCTCCGTCCGTCCATCCGCTACCCTCCGCCCTTCCGACCACAGCCCTGTACCCTCCACCCGCAGTCCTCTTCCTAGTGCCTCGTACTCTCTGGCGCGCCGCTCTGCCGGGGTGCAACTGCGAAGCGCTGTACACTCCGGCTTACGACTCCGTTCTTTTGCTCTTACTCAAGACGTTGTTGTGTCGGCGGCGCCGTGTGTTTCTGTTCCGCAATCCTCACGCCCCCTCCCCTTTCCCCTCCCCCTCCCCCCCAGGAGCTCCTTAGTCGCGCTTACGACACGACGCGGCGCCACTCCAGCGCCCGGAGGAGGCCTTCCGTTAACTTAAAGAACGAAACGGGCGGCGTCGCACGAAATATGTGGCGCTTGCGGAGCAGCTGGGTTGTAATGGCAAAAAGCAACGGAAGCTGTTGCTGAATAAACACTGCAGCATGGGCATAATATGCCAAATACAAACATGCCTAAATATGTATTAGGAGAGAATAATTTTCACAATTTGCACATTGAGATTTTTTTACTATCCCAATAGGTGAATGAAAAAGGTTTTCAACACGTGCTAAAGCATTTGTCAGTGTTGTGACTTCGTACATGTTTAACACCTACAGAATGTTCGATAATATAGTATCGATCAGAGAATCCCAAATAACTGAATACAACGAAACAATCGGAAGTTTACCTTTTAAATGAGTTTATTAAAGGTTTTTTAATTGAGCGAAAAATTTAAACTTTGATCACAAAATTAGTACTAAAATAAGTTCAATTTGGATCCGTACTCCTGCTTAAATATTTAATCAGAAGAACTAGACATTAAGAAACTGAAGAACTTTGACAAAGTGAAGGGTGAAGTTCTTTCTTTGTATGTGTGCATTGAAAACTAATAAAAAGTAGTATCATGGTTCATATTTATTGAAGTTTAGAAAAATGTTTCTTGGCTCTATCGAGAAACCAAGATATATTCGAGCCAGCGTGTGACCCACATAATTTGACTGAAGTACGTAATATCAATGGAATGATTACAGAATTTTAAATGGTTATATTTAGAACATTTTATTTAATTATGCAAAGTTTTACTTTATAGAATTTAAGTTTTCAGATTGAATAACATAAACGCACTACATTTGACTATTTAAATTATTTTTATCAGAAAATATATAATTCAATTTAGTGCTGATTGTTTTATACAAAAATGGTTCACTTTTTCTGTAAAGAGCGTAGAAAATTCAATTTATTGGGAATTACATTTTGCAATCTCTTTGTGTAAAATTAAAATGTGTTTCAAATGATTGTAGGTTACTTCTATAACATCATTCTAAAAATGTCTTCACCATTTTATAGTGTACTGAAGTGTCTTTCGTGTGAAGAACTTTTTTCTGCGGATAAGAAACGAAGTTAATTTAATTAAATAATTTTACGACAGGAAAAAGAATCTTCTACACTACAATTAAATCTTAGTTATAATATTTTTTGGATCTGAAATAGAATAAATAAAATGTTAATATACAATGCAGTTTCAATTTAGTTTAATTTTTAAAGTTGACATCTTTCGAAAACAATTTGCAATCAGTATTACACAGATATGTAGATTGTATTCCATACATAGAATAATATGAATATACTGTCCGATTGATGAGAAGGTAACGTAGTTTGTTTGGAAACACAAAAGTTTGTAATCGTATATTCTCTACATCCTCACTGACAAAAAGAATACTTTATATTTTAACAAGGACATAAGCAAACTAATGCTTTTACTAAATTTAACGATAAGGTTATACATTCCCATTTATTTTCTAACATACATTTCCTCTTCAAAGAGTTAATGATTGATTATATGTACGCCACTTTGTTTGTAATAACAGGAAACTGTTTGCCTGTACGAGGCTACCTGTACGCACAACATTCACGGTAAAGTGTGTTTTGGATACTTTGTACATTCTGAAGCTTGTCAACAGTTGAAAACTATTTCTGTGTACAAACGTTAAATGTGGATTATTAGCATAAAGTTTTTGTATAAACATTGCAATAAAGAGTAACTCAAAAAGTGTACAAACATCTTTTCAACTTACGTTGATGGGGCATAAAAGCATTTATGTGTTATTCTTATAACTACTATATTCAATTATTCAGAGGTAATTTCAAGTAATTTTCTAAGTATTTTAAATGTTGTCCGTTTAATACTTTTCCTCAGTATCTTTGTGTGTTGTGAAATCGTAAGAGGAATACAAAACCAAAAAGGGATTCACTCTTTTGAAGAACAAAATACAAAAGATAATTTTGAGCAAAACTGCCCATGAACAACAGAAATTCAAAGAAAAGCAGTGAAATAATTCATTTCAGAAAATTACACGAGCAAAATACAATGTTCCTTTTCGCAAAAGACTACGGGGCTCAAAGCAGTCGCTCTTAGGGATTGATTCCTACCAATCTCGTGATTCTCATCCCAATTGTTCAAAAAGCTTAATACCTTCTACATCTTTCATAACTTTTGAGAATAACCCTGAGCGAAAAGAAAAGAAGTTAACACCCAAACCTTCTTATTGGATTTCAATAGGATACTCCATTAATATTTAGACGTCTTTTTAACTCGAGCCAGACACGGGAGACGGCGAGGTGAGGGTGGGAGCGAAATAATTTTGCGGCGTGAAATTAAGAGAGACTGATCGGGACAGCTCAATAGAGCGCGCCTGTCGCGGCGCAGCGACAGTGAAACGACGCGTCTCTATTCGCGAGGCGCGGCGCTTTTGTCTAAGCGTCGGAAACTAATGGAGGTCCCAACCCTTGTGCGAGTTTCCGAACTTTGCTGGCGGCGCTCTCTCAAAGGCGGATCGCGTCAAGAGGGTGCGGAACCGTGGAGAATCTGCTGGAAGAGGGAGGGGGACGGGCTAACACCACGAAATCATTAACACGAAGCACTTTTTTTCTTTCTTCCGGCGTGTTCCTTTGCTTTGGCTCGTGGATGGTAATCCTCCTAGAGAGAAGCTCTACAGACACTCCGCAGACGTCTCCAGATTTCAGGCCATGATGTCATAACGTGCGGTTTTTTTAAAGGTGGAGGATTTCGAAAGTGAAGATGTTTCACTACTCATATAGCCTTGAGAAGAAAGAAGAGGAATATTATGCTTCAGTTTTACTCTCTCGCTACTGCTTACGCAATATGCAGAAAGTATTGTCAACTACGGAAAAAAAACAGCAAATTTTTGCCAGAAAAACTCTTGTAGCATAGCCCTCGTAAAGAAAAAGTGGATAAATCTTGTCTATTTATACAGTAAATTACTTTCTCTACCACGTGGAGTAGTCCAAATCCATGTTTTGTGGGTTCTTGATACCGACAAATCGATTTGTGACAAAACATCTGTTCATCCGTTGGTCTGTGAACAACGATATAAAAAAATATAATTCCAATATTTTTCTCGATTTCGTCTCTGACATTAACGGTAATAACGATCATCCTTTCACTTTTTACCTAACAATTCCTCTTTAGGAGTCTTCGCGGCTGGCACGAGCACCTAGCAAATCCAGGAAACGGCGTAGAAGCTCTTTGTAGTTCGCTTGCATTGAAACCAACTCTCAATACTTACACGTGTGCATAGCGTAATTTCGCAACGATTCCTTCTCAAAAGCTTTTGCTTACAATGGAGGCAGCGCCAATTGTTAGCAATGAAGTCAATCGGGCTACAGACGCGTCACCGTCGCAGCGGTTGGTAACACTGTGTGAAAGAGTGTGCGCGTTTGCGCTCGAGTAGGAACGGGGTGGGGAGGGAGTGGGAGGAGGGAAGAGGACAAGGATGAGGTTTGGCAGTAGGAGGGAGGGGGGAGAAGGGGAAGATTAAGTGGGGGTGTTTCCGGGCACACACGTCTCAATGAAGCGCGTGTAAAGAGCGCTTTGAAAACCTCGACGATCGGAGCGAAAAATGGAGTGAAGAGGATTTGGGAGAGGGAGGGGAAGAGGTGGGGAGGGGAAAGAGGGAAGGGGAGGGGAGGGGGAAGGGAGGAGGAGGAGGGGGAAGAGGCGAGAGGCGCATTCCCGGCGCGCAGTCGAACAGAAAATGGAATCGTGAATCCCGAACTGCAGACCCGCGAACGAGCACGGCGCAACGAGTACGAAAAGCACGGGAAAGGGTGTGAGTGTGAGAGAGAGAGAGATAGGGAGAGAGAGAGAGAGGGAGGGAGGGAGGGAGGGGGTAGAATAGAGGGTGAGGAGGGGTAGACCGCGTAAGCGGAATTGGAACCGTGGGTTAGGTTCGGCGCATGAGTAAACTCAAATGCGAGGTGGAAGCTTCAAGTGTTTGAATTGATCCATCAAGAAGACTGGAAACAAAGTGCGTGAATTAATGATCTGGGGCAACCTCAGAAAAATGCGTGAATAAGGTAATGTAAGCCAAGTCACAACAAGAGAAAAATATTTTTTAAATTGTAATCGGACGTTGTGTGCAAAACATACGTGACTGATTCAATCAAATGTAAAAAATCAGACTTAAAAATTCCGAAAGAATAAATAGAAAATAGATGCATTATCAAAATAGAGTAAGCTCTCCCAAAGAGTAATGTGGAAATGCGGCCTCATTCAAAGTGTGAGCTATGACGCAGGATGGGCAATGAAGGAACGGGATTCATACTGTCGTCGCCTGAGTGAAGCGGAACGGAAGTTTGAGGCGGCTTTAAAAACGTCACATGACGTCTGGGAAGGAAGTGGATGTCGTGTAATTCGAGGGAATGCATCCCGACTCAGGCGCAGGGAAAGGGTTCACGCGGGGGGGGGGGATAAACGAGTGCAGAGTGCAGTGGGCACAAACGCAGTGCGGAGTGGGGGGTAGGGACAGAAAGAAGCGGGAGGTGGAAGGAAGGGGATGGAACCGAATTGGCAGTGCGTTGGAAACAGGGCAGGGTGGGGACGGGATCGAAGAGGAGACAGTGTAAAGTAGAAGCGTGGAAAGGTAGTGGACAGAGAAGAACGCAGGGTTGGGGCGGAACAGGGTGCACAGAAAAAGCGGTTACTGAGCGGAATTGGGGCGTCAGCGGAAGCGGAGATTGAAGCTGAAGTAGAAGCAGACACAGAGCGAAAGCGGGGTCAGAATGGAAGTGCGAAAACAGTAGAAGTGGGTTCGGAAGGTGACGCGAGCGAGGTGAGGTGGTGCAAGAGCGAGTGCAAGCAAATGCACAACAAGAATGCGAGCAGGATGGCGTTTGGGGGAAGGGCGGAGCAAATGCATGCTAGAAAAGGGTAGACAGGACGGGGTAGACTGACGGGGTGGACAGGAATCGGAGCGATGCGGGACAGAAAGCTGAGCGGATCGCAACTTAGGAAAGTGAAGGATTGATATATTTATTAATTGATCAGTATTTCCAGGCACGTCGACAGATAAGATCATTAGTCCTGTAAGTGTAGTATTTTTATCGCGGGAGGTAACTTAAGCCTAATAGCAAGAACCGGTGCCGAAATACATGTCGACGTGTGAGGTTTTCGCCAACCAGGCATCTCTCATCGGCAGGCAGCGCCCCAACCGAGTCACGCTCAAAGTTGACGACTGGACCCCCGACATGAGTGGTAGAGTGGTCTATGCATATCAAAATGTGTGTAAGCGGCGAGAAGATAGCAAGGATAAGGTAGAAAAGATCGTGCGCGTGCCGTGGCTCGTTTATCAATGTACTGCTCCGTCATTCACCTGGTGCTGTTTGGAGAAACCCTAGGAAAACTACCGTGCAGAGTAGCCAGCCGTTAGAATCCCCCCTCCAGACTGACCGTGACCGTGAATTCGACATAGGTATGTAGCTAGTGTCGGAAAAGGAAACTGAAGCACAAAGCGGCGGCAAAAGCAGAGAGGCGGGTCCGTGACGAGGTGACGGCGGGGCGCGAGAAAGAAGAGAGGTGGGGAGAACACTCCCCGCCGCGCCGTTCGCGAACAAAGAGGCGTCTAGAGATACGAAGCAGAAGCGAGAGCAGAGGGGCAGGTGTGGAGCGCGAGGAAGGTGAGGAGGGAGGCGGGGTGCAGCACACTCCCCGCCGCACCGTCCACAAGCAAGGCGGTGACAAGGGGGTGACTAGAGAGCTCACTCCCCGCCGCGCTCCGCAAGCAAAGGGGTGACTAGATAGACGAAGTGGAGGCGATAGAAGAGAGGCGGGGGTGGGGCGCGAGAAAGAAGAGAAGAGAGGTGGGGAGAACAGTCCCCACGGCGCCGTTTGCGAACAAAGATGCGTCTAGAGAGACGAAGCTGAGGCGAAAGCAGAGAGGCGGATCAGTGACGAGGCAAAGGCGGGGAGCGAGGAAGGAGGGGAGAGAGCCGGGTAGCACACTCCCCGCCTTGCCGTCCGCAAGCAAGGGGGCGACAAGAGAGGCGAAGCAGAGGCGAAAGCAGAGAGGTGAGGACGTGGTGCGAGGAAGGAGTTGAAAGAGGCGGGGGCAGCACACTCCCCGCCTTGCCATCCGCAAGCAAGGTAGATAGACAAGACTAGATAGACGAAGTGGAGGCGAGGCAGAGATGCGGGGGCAGGGTGCGAGGAAGGTGAGGAGGGAGGCGGGGAGCACACTCCCCGCCTTGCCGTCCGCCAGCAGGGGGGGCGACAAGAGAGACGAAGCGGAGGCGAGGACAGAGAGGCGGGGGCGGGGCGAGAGGAAGGAGATGAAAGAGGGGTGCACTCCCCGCCTTGCCGTCCGCGAGCGACGGGGAGTGTCCGCCTCGCAAATTAAGATAAATCAGGTGTTTACCGCAAAGCGCCTGCCGCCAATTTCCTGCGGCGTGGAACGTAGCGCGACGAGGACTCTACCCTCGCGTCCTCGATGAACGTCGGTTCCGAGCGCGCGAGAGGACCCGCGGCCGGTGAAATGGTTCCGCTCAGTGCACCTGGCACGGAAATGAGCCCCTTCCGGATAGAGGGCCGTTAATTCCACCGACAGCCCCACGCACTAATTGCGGAGAGAAGAAGAATTAAATGGGTATGATTCCGTACGCCCAATGGGAGTTTGATTAATATGCGCCATCTTCTATTAAGCCCTGTAATTAGAGATTGTTCGAATTTTTGTGCACGATGCTGGTCTCACCGGGCTGTGAGTGACGCAAATGTATTTTCATCTGTTACTTACACTCGGCATATGTAACGAGAAAGTCAATTGTTATAAAAAGTAGACGAAGGAAATTTCTATATAATAATAATTCAACTTGACACAATTTATATAGAATTTCGAAAGCTTTCCATTAAATAAATTATTTAATGTTTTGTTATAATTATGTTTTGCAAATCTGTTATTTTCATAGGTAGAATATTGTCTGACCAATAGAACATAACATGTCTATGTACAAGGATGTCTTTTTGTAAGGAATCAAAATCAATTTACGTGACTCAGAGAATTTTCACCTTGACTTTGCATTTTACTTGTTAATGGTTTGCCTACGGTGATTAGATAGTCAAACATATTTATTTGAAGGTCGAAGGTCATTCCAAGTTTTCTGATGGTGAAGACGGAATCTGTTTGGAAGTATAATTTGCATAGTTGAAGAAATGGTGTACGGCTGACGCTATGAAACATCACACTGATAAATGTTTCTGTATCAGCATCTCACAAAAAAATAATTTTTAAGTATAACGTACACTAAAAACACAAAGCACTTGAAGTATGAGCAACCTCAAAGACATGAAAGTCATAGCGACCACTATGTTATTCTTCCGCAAAATGTAGTTTTTAAAATGTATGAAAAAAGGGGGAGGCTGATATTTTCCTCATATAACAATTTATAGTCAATGTCAGAAACGGCACACGTATTTCACGCTTTTGGTTTGAGCAAGATTGAACACGTTTGTATGTGCCAAGATTTTTAATTATCACTCCTAGAAATAGTTACGTAATATATCGTATCACTTAAGTATGTGTGTATGTACTTGGCGCGACAGCCCATAAACGGGCTCAGGCCTACCGCCGACGTCCATGCCTCACGGCCATGGGTTAAGGGGGTACGTGTGTTTAGCACGTAGACATCCCCACGCCGTATTCCGGTCTTCTCAACCTGAGAAGTGAATTTTCTCATCGTCACACAACAACATATAGTGGAACATTGCGAGGAAAACGCATACTACTGTATTGGCTTGGCGGTTGATCGAATCCAGGGCAGCGTAGTGGAAAGAGAGCACGCTGACCAACAGCTAGCCACGAGCAACATCACTTAAGTAGCTCAGCTTAATATTTTATTTAAAACGATTTTACCAGATTATTGATTCATTGGTATGCAAATCATTTTGCCACCTCACAGAAAGCATTTTCCGCGGTTAATTCAAGTTTGAAATGTTTTTTCTATGTCACTCCATCGCTTTATTTAAATGGTATTTCGTGCCCTTGTTTTTACCATAAAAATTAAAAGTCCTGTACGAGTTAACATACATCGTTTAATAAACTACAACTGCAATATTACTACATTTTATTTTGCTTCATAAAAGCGTGAAGGATATATCTGCAGGGCAAGTCCGGGGTTTGTAGGGTTATAAAATATATCAGCCACAGGTTGTCTGCGTTAATTCATGTGATGTTCCAAGTTACATGAAAGCATGTTTTAGCCCTGCTCGCTTTGTCTTGTGCTTCAAAAGTGTTTCGCTGAAATGGATTCCGAGATATTCTCGGAAGTGCTTTGAACTTGCAATGACGAATGTATTCATTTGCCCTGAATCAATGGTAAGGACCGCTGAGCGCAAGCTCTCTACGTTGCATGGACGATCCCTTTCATGCACATACAATCGCCACTACCACCCACAACGAACCCCCCCCCCCTACGCATACATCAATGCTAAGACCGCAATGATAAAACTAACATCAAAAGCAGAATGTTGTCAAAGCAATATGTAGGACCCTGTATGTTACTTTGTCACTCATAACTTAAGGCAGAAAGGGGATATAAACATAGAATGAATTCTCGCTTTAGACAAACCCTCTGTAAGCTTACCAGAGCTGAATAGGGCCATGTGAAAGTCTTTTAATGAAGTTGTGAATAAAGACATGTAAAATACAATTAAAATATGCAGTTTCCTTGATGTATTATTCTAAAAGTCATCAGACGAATTAATTTTAACATCGGAATTTTATACCAAACAATTCGGAGCGGATACAGATTTTTTTACAATTGCTAAAAATTATTATATTTTGAATGGTCTCTAGAGAAATGGTGACCAATACAAATATACAAATGTCTGAATTAAATATGTAAATTATCTGGTACACAAATCACTAAAGTTGATTTTCTTGTGAGTAAAATTCTCAAGAACCAACATTAGAAACTTATTTTGTGTCATGTTATTGAAATCAGTTCAAGAGCAAACAACAAAATTGAAATATTGTTTCTGTTATCGCCATTTCTCTTTTTTCCGCAGATCAGAACAAGATGCCCTCATTCTAGAAAAAGGTTCTTCCTACCATTCAATTTTTATTAGTTTTTTATGAGTATTAGGTTTTTGAGGCGTTTTTCAATTGGTTTTCTATAATTTTAATTTTTCTTACTACATTGTTTTCGCGTTTTTTTTCAATTCGCCACGCAATCCAGATATGAGCAAATATGAACGCATGCCGAATTTTGGTACGCGCCAAGACGTTGGGGAGGATTGGTAAGGATGCATGTTATGACCCAAACAAGTTAATTTTGTAAAACAAGTTTTTTATTTACAATTGCTGAGTGTATAGAGAAAGCCGTTAACATCTTCTGTCAGCAAATAACCAGTAGATTTACCGGGGACTTGCTTAATTCACTGAAAGCCGAAGATGGGTCCAAACAGGATGCCGAGATCACATTCAAATAGCCGAAGAGAAGTCTGTAACACTGGGCGGCAGCGTAGTCACTTAATAACTTCCACTCTCGTAACTTGCTCTAAGATGGAATGACTGGAACCGTCTTCACCGCTCGCCGTGCGCCGTTTTATACCCGGTCAGGGCTGAAGGCTCGTCGACTGACCCGGCCGTACGGCCGATGGCGCGCTCGGCCGCGCCGCCCGAAGCGTGACGGCTCCGCTGAGCCCGACCTCAGAGACCTCTCGTGAGTGGCGCCCTATTTTCCTGGGGCGCCACCGCCTCGCTGCTGCGCCCCGGTGCCGGTTCTTTCAAAGGAGCGCGGGCGACTACTACAGTGCAGATGCCCGCCAATAGCTTTAAGGATCAATGATCGCTGCTGCTGTCCTAGCAAACAATTCTGGATGCGGCTAGATATTAAGAGTAGACCCAATTCACATCTCTGACCTGCCGGGTTACCTCCGATGTAGGCTACAACTTCTGCAAAAATCTTTAATTGGAAACCTCCCTCCAACATCGAATGGCCACCGGTTTCCCGAAATCAGCTTCCTGGTGGGCGGTGCTAACTAAGACCGGTTTGAAAAGTATCTTCTTCTTTACCTAACATTTTTATGTTATACAAATTTCGGTAAAAGTCTTTCTAAGGCGCGAAAAAAACTTTGTATTGTAATGGACCACGCTGACGTGAATACTCGTGTCGCAGTGAGTTGCACTATCATAGGGGTGCCGTCACACTCAAGGTGCAACGGTAATTTCCAGATACCCGGAGCACGCGCTAAATTTATTTACGGGGGCGCCAAGCGTATGCCTACCTGTATCTGGGCGCCGGCGTTGAGACATCAACAGGGGTGGGCGCCCTGGGTCGGAGGTTGCATTTACTAACTAATTATTAAAAAAAATACATTTTCCTGGTAAAATCACCCGACCATAACGACGGGGACACGTTTATTGTTCGCGTTGATCTTCTACATTCGACGGTTAATTGAATACATGGACTTACAGTGATGTGATGGCTGGAATTTAGATACTTCACTCCGAAAGGATTACACACTCAACTGGCAGTCGGTGGGCAACAGATGGGACGCCGAATAGCCATGGACTTCTCCGGAAGCCGGCAGGAATCTGCGCCTGGTTGAGTCGGAGACCGCCCCGAGTCCAGTGGAGTTGAGGCCGCAACGTCTGATGCGCTGGTCACAGGCCGTCAAACGTCGCCTGGACCGCGTAGTGTTTAGCAGCCGAGAAACAATGCTGCACACTCCCTCGTGATGGTTCTAGTCCGACATTCGGAATAAATTCCGATGCTGGGAGTTGTCGAAATTACTGGCTCGAGATTATTACCAGTTTCTCTTGCGGCGGTAGTCGCCGTTAAAATTTCAAACAAATCTCCGAGCCGACCGCTCACTTCGACAGTCTATTTCTATCTGTCCAGACCTTCCAGCGTCCGTTTGCCTCTGCGATTTCCACCCCCACCCCTCTCGCAAGATGCCCGACCTATCCCGTCGCAAAACTTAACTGAAAGTTACATGCGGAAGATTTCCATAGGCCGGTCTTGATTTACAGTAGGCTGCTGTCGCCTCTTAATGCAATAGTTCTGCCCGTCCATCACCCACTGCTCCACAAATGGGTGGAAGGGTGCCTTTCGGGGACGGTTACGAGCAGGGATACCGGCACGCGTGCAGCTGTGTGTGTCTAATGCGCGAAGAAGAGCACTCTTTGCCTCGAAGTATTTTAACTCAGCGTGACTCGAGGGTCGCGCTTGTGCGATGAGCCTTGCTCATTGCAAGTATACGCACATAAAAACTAAAACCCTATAAAACATTTATCGATACTGTGTAACTATTATTACGTATTGCTCAAAAGATTACTATTTTTTCGAACAAGAACTTGCATCAAGGGTAAGATATTTATCTTAAGATTCAGATTCGAAAATGAAACCAGTGAAAAATAACTTATGACAGTTAAATAAATAACAGAAAATCAATGATAATATTCGGCTGAGTGCGAACAATGATGCAGTGCATTGGAGAAGAGAACAACGGTGACGGCGCAAGCCAGGTGTAAAGGAAGTGTCGTGACGACACAAGGGATGGAAGTTGGTTTCGGACAAGAGCAGAACTCCAAGTTGGTTATTAATGCCATTACAATACGCATGCCTTTAGCGCGGTTATCCAGTTTATTACCCAGCCGGACGTCGTAAGAAAGGGGAGTTGGAGTGACTACGTTGCTGGCAGGCCATCGTATGGCAGGACCATGCTGTGCTAGCAGATCCTGTACGCGCGTGACATGTCGCACACAGCGGGCACTTGCAGTCTGGCCCCCGGCGAGGTAGCCGTCTCCAGTACCCCGCCGATTATGATAGAAGAGAAGTTCGTCGGTCGCCGTGCACTTCATCAACATAACAGTGGCGACCATAAAGCCAAGCATTCCAGCTTGTTCGCAACACCGGCGAAGAAGAACGAGGGTCTACCAACGACAAAGTGTTTGGACGAGCCTTCAGCCCTGACCGGGTAGGAAAACGGCGTGCGGCGAGTAGTGAAGGCAGTTCCAGTCATCCCATCTTAGACCGAGCTACGAGAGTGGAAGTTATTAAATAACTACGCTGCCGGCCAGTGTTACAGACTTCTCTTCGGCTATTTTGGATTGTGGACCAAAGCATCGTGTTTGGACATCTCTCCGGCATTTTGTAAATTTGGCACGTCCCCCGATAAGTCTCCTGGTTATTTGGTGACTACTCATGTTAACGTTCGGCGTGTGTCGGGTGTATTGTGCCGGTCCGTTCCAGAGTCGTTCTATTACGGGTGCCTGTCGGTGCAAGGACGTGTGGGGGCAGTCATCTAAGAGAGTAGGGTCGGCGGTAGAAGGCAACTGAGTGGGCGGGGCGCTGGCCAACGCACATGCGGACTATCGGACGGTGACGGAAGCAGAGGCACAGTCCGCGGCTGCAGTGTCATCTTACAAACTCACCTCGCACCGCTCGGTCGCCGACATCATCGACTTCACCAAACATTCGAGTCTGCGTTTGAACGGTAGCACCTCGGTATCGGTGTTTTGAACGCCAACCCCTGACGTCACGGCTTGCCCAGCCCCACGTCGCATCTCTCCCGGGCGCGACCGAATCGGTAGGCGGGCAGTGGTGAATGATGGTTAACGCACGGGGCTTGTCTCGAACGACCACAAATTCTTCGATCGCACGTCGGATCCCCACACTTCGAGTACCACTGCCCTCGCAACCGATGCCCACGAGACGTTCATTTCATTATTCCAGAGTGACCGTGTGAACGCAGGAATTCATTCTGGAACTAGCGGAACTTCTGCGGTTACAAATTTGTAATCGTACACATATGAGAACTGTAGAAAGTCGCATCTAAAAGTACTACATTTGCATGTATGTACTATATACCTTCAATATTTATTTTATTCAATGACAGTTCCTTCAAGTTGATTATTGTACATAAAACATGTCTAAGTTTTCGCGTTTCTGATCTCTCGAGTCTCACAATGCACGCCGTGTACGATTAACATTTAACCGGAATACTCCTCGCTGGCGTCGGCGCACCATCCGCCGGCTGTGCGCAGCTCCAAGCAACAGAGCGTAAATTAGGCACATGCGAGCGAGCCTCTTTTTCCGAGGACCCAGATATCAAAGGGGAGCGCGCCGTATCTCGCCGCCGCCGCCGCCAGCGGGTCCGCGAAGAAGGGCGGTGCAGCAGGGCAGGGGCGAAGAGGCGGCGGCAGCCCTCGGAACAAACCGCGAGGGGGCCGTGCCCCCGGCCGCCCTTTGAGAACTACTGCTACCTGCCGGCATAAAGGTGGAGCCGTCGGCAGAATAATTACGGCCTGCTGCGCCCCTCCCACCCACCTCTCCTCCCCCGCGCCCTCTTCGGCCCCCTCAAAACTTTCTTTGTTCCGATGTAGGTCAAATACACTCCCGGTAATTTACTCTTGCGAGAGCGTCGACGGAAACTTTCGTTCCCAACTCCCTCCCGCCGTTGCAATCACAAAACTGGAATGAGTTATTATTCAAGTATGGAAATGCGCCCTACGAGGAACCTGTGTCCTAGTCGCCGTAAAGTGGGAGAGAGTGGTGGGAGGACGGGGGTGTGGTTGCGGGAGAGGGGGTTGTGGCCGGCGGTGCGAGTGAGATTAGCTTGAATTAGAGGTGCGAAATGGCGTGAGGGGTGTTGCGTAGGGGAGAGATAGCCGGTGCGAGACAGAACCTTCGAACATGATTGCGAACAAAGCGTTCGTGTCGTGTGCTGCCGAAAAAACGATATGCTAACGCTCCGGGCGGAAAAATGCATGAAGAGATTCGAAGGATAATTTTTATCGGAGTTAGTTATGGACGCGATGTCTGGAAATGAATGAGAAACGTGTGATTAATAACACTGGGGCAATGATTGTTATGACCTACTTTCAAATGTTTTGTTATCTTGAAGTCTAATTACAATATCACTCGTGTCAGTAAGCATTGTCTTGAAAGATAAGAAAACATATTCGATCACATAGGATGCATAGGATTATATTTTTGTCTTATCAGGCGAAAGTAAACTTCAGTTTCTCAGGTATTGCATATTTTTACATACCTCTTAAATATTACTGTGTTTAAAGTTTACATATACAGTAATAATTTTGCTGATGAAATTATGTTTGTGGACGTTCCTGCGCGGAGAATTAAAATCTTCGGCTTCAAATAGACATTAAAAATGCACGGAGAAAAAGAAAAACCTGCTCTTAACAAGCTGTGACTGATGTGGAATGATAATTTTAACACTGTCGATCTTGAAGGTCTCTCCAGAGGTTTCAGGAAACCAGTGGAGATATAATTTCTCACATTAGTGATATATTGTAAATATTATTCCATGTATTTTATTCATTATTTTCATTTCATGTCAATTAGTGTAATGTAACAATTGATTATGAAACATCAAGACGCATTCACCGCGTAAGAACGTTCATCAAGATCAACAAGGTAACTTTTAGAATCGAAGAGAAATATTCCATGAGTAAACGTATTGAATAAGATCCCAGTTTTCTTCTTCTAACAAGTGACCTATCGCAACGCACGTGAACTTTAGATAGTTTGGATTGTTTTAATATGCGAATTTAAAATAACTACCACGTCGTGTGGAAGAGTCTCCTCGACAACCAGCGTGGATTTATGCAGTTTGTCTGATCCACATACCGTTTGCTGAACGATGTGTGGATGTATGCGCCCTTAGGATGTGAAAAAATGACAGTGTCAGAAAGTGCAATGTGGAAAATGAGTGTACGAGTGAATGAGAGTGTTGGTATGTGTACGAGTCTTGTAGATTATAGGACAATGTGTTTTAATAGAGCATGTGTGAGAAAGTGAAAAACGTTTTCGAGTGTGTGTGTGTGTGTAAGTGTGTGTGTTTGTGCGTGTGTATGTGTGTAAGATTCAATGACTAAAAGGGAGAATTCGAGTTCTTCTCTGTTTTATCCT
Organism: Gryllus longicercus; assembly: GCA_038098605.1. Lineage (NCBI taxonomy): Eukaryota > Metazoa > Arthropoda > Insecta > Orthoptera > Gryllidae > Gryllus > Gryllus longicercus. The sequence goes on along the minus strand of JAZDUA010000138.1, from coordinate 2,219,311 downwards.
AAAATCGGTGTCTCAGTATTTTTTCTTCATTGAAAGTCCTTTTTAAAAATGTCCCTTTCATCTCATGAAAAAATGGCGAGATAAAAAAATGCAAATAAACATTTTGCTGTTGATGAAAATAAAAGCAAAAACCCAGTTTCATTTCCGAAAACAATGGAGAAATATAAATGAAGTCATTGCGAGTAATATAACAACATCAATATATCACTTTGTAGGTTAATTCTTGTGTACTCGAACCATCAACATTCTATAAACTATTTCTTAATAAAAATAATGAATTTATAGTCAAGGTAGTTTTTAAGATTTTATATGAATGATACGAACTAAATACCTCATATTCGTAGAATGTGGCGTCGCCGACGCTGTGAACGGTTTTAAAAATAGTTTCAACTGTTGAAAGATTATTTCATGCCCAGGTTTGTTTAAATATGTTCTCTCAGTATCAGGCATTAGACTTACTAATGAATCATAGTAGCTGATAATGGTATACACCCGTTCTAAAGGTCCCAACAGCCAATGGAATTGTGTGTTACCTCCATAAGCGATATGAACTGGTCGTATTGAAATTTCAAAATTATAATCACCGTAACAAAATACTTACAGATTGTGATGCTAATAGTTGAGTTTTAGTAAAGCAACACTTTAAGCGTATTTGCTATATACACAAAAATTCACAGAGCACATTTGCATTAGCATAAATGCTAAATGTACAAATGCAGATCATTTCGAATTAGTTCCGAAAATTCTGTCGCAACATTTTTTACACATACATTTGAATCATCCTATGGATTTCCTTAACACATCCTTATTTTTCTCCCATAATTTTTGAAGAGATTGAAATTTTAAACCTTATTTGTGTCACTTCTACTTTTGAAATGTCTCTATTAATAGTTTTATATGAGTATCTAGCGTTGCGTGCAAATCTAACATTAAAATGTGACTGTTTAATACGTTTATGTGAATAACGTATTTGTTAAGTTCAATAAACATAAGTTGTCAAATTCACTTGAAAGCCGGTATTTGCACACTTATGTAAGAACGTAAAAGTGAGAGGTCTAACATAAGAACGTTCATTTGTTCTGTAGCATTACTCACAGTTATGGTTTCTCCGTATTCGCTTGACATTCTTCAAGTTTAATACAATCCGAAGCAATACCGCTAGTAGGTTTTCGCAAATTTATTTTAAAAATACGTTAATTCGTATCTAAATTCAAATCAATCTGCAGCGGGATTTACTTAGTAATTCAATTGTTCACGCAAAGATGTCAACATCAGTGTTGCCAACGTCGTGAAAGAAAATAATGGCGTATTTTGCTAAAGATTTGTGTGAGTATGGGTGTTTAATCAATAACTCCTACTTGGATCTATTTAGGAGGCGTTGGTATAACTCCTGACGTTATCACTAAGATCGCAGGGCTAAACTCGAAAAAACACGTTTTTGAAAATTTATTTGAATCTTCTGGCCGTATCCGAAAGAAAATATCAGTTCACCATCAGGTGACCGAGTCGCGTCAAAAGACGTCTCGATGGTGCACGGAAAGTCGCCAGATACGAAATTTCACACATCCGCACACTCAAGAGTTACACTCGAGTACTGTATGCTGGCATTCATCTAATCTTCAAATCTAATTCATTAAAAAATTTAAATAATAATCTGCACACATATTCACTACGTTCATGCAACTGCAGAGTAAACAGATTTTTATTCCTTGTTGACACATTACTTATAAGATGATTATCAAACATGCACACATGCAAACACGGTTCACATTTATAACAACTAAGCAGGAGGTAATTCATCATTAGTGTCAACACAACACGCGTTATAATAGAACAAACCACCAACCACATTTATTTATACAGAGAGTCACAGAATGTTACTAAATTGTATGAAATGTAGGGAGATTGAAGATTATCATTATGAACGCTTGGCGAGAAATATCACCTAACAAAAGTATCCAAGTAACATTTTCATCTGGTTGGTTGACAACTCATTATGCATTTTGAAGACGCTTTTTTTAATTTCTAAGTCATACAGTGATCATTGTGATTGTTTTACAGACATTGGCAACTGTAAAGAGAATACGTAAAAACAACGCAAACATCCATGCCCGAGGTGGGATTCGTAACGTAAACCCTTCGAAACGAGGCAGATACGGCTCTGCAGCCTTAGCAACCTCGGTTCTCCAGGCCGGCGCATCATGCATTTCTGCATGGCGAAATATCTCTGACTGAGAACGTCAGAGTGATTGCGCAGAATTTCGGATCGTAAGAGTGTATTCTATGATGTTAAGAAAATTTCTTACACGTGGTACGCTTCGGTACGCTACCCAAAACCCGTTTTCCATCTAGAGGAGCATGTCAGCAAGAAGTGGAACAGGAAACCATAAAATAGTAGCGCTTGGCCTTACGAAGAGCACCCAAAGACTTTGCACATTTCAGTGTTCCACGAACATGTGCTTGGTGAACAAATGCATGAAGACGGTTTGTACTTGGGGGATACACAGTGTGTCCACAGTCCACATGTTCCCCAGTCACGCCATGCTCTCGTACAATAGACCATTGCTTTGAAGGGCGGAATTTTTTAAAATATTTTGATGCATGTGAACTGCGCCACCTGTCAATGGGACACATAATACTGATATTGTAGATGGTGAATTCTACCTCTGAAATCTTTAAACCAGGGGTCGCCAAACTTCGCGCGCTGGGAGGCGGCACGGAGCAGAAAAGCGCGCAGAACAGATCACGGAGAACAGAGCGGGTGACCTCAAGGTCCCGACCCGAACCGACCCATAGCGGCCGCTAGACGGTATATATTTACGTCAATATATTGCACAAAATATTGTATAATAAAATTGCCAGGCCAACCTGCGCCAAACAATATTTTTGCGCAATAAATGACACTTCTTCAGTCAAAGAAGAGAACAGCAAGTTTTGTGTCAATTTCTGCAGTGATGAGGGTTTGCACACACATTTTATTTTTGTTCGTTTTTGGATGATACATTGGACATCTTTGGGTGCGTAGAGAACTGAACAACCTGAATATCGGACATTTTCTGCCAGTGCCCTGCCTCCCAAATGGGAATATAACCTTACTGACCGCCCAAAACGAACACTCATTGACACTCGTCCTGCAGCTGCGCCGTCAACCTGCCAACCGCTCATTACAGGCCTCCCCTTCCTCCGCTTCTTAATTGCAAATGGGCCTCAATTTTCGCTGCGTGGACGGATGGATGCGCCGAACGCCCGCGGCAACGATGGGGATGGTGAGGACGGTGAGGACGATGGAGAGAGCTAGGACGGAGGGGGCCGAAGAGAGCGGTGACTGCATCGGTGGCGGCGGGGGCGGTTGCGGCGGTGGCGGCGGGGGTGGTGATGGCGGGGGCGGCGGCGGTGGTGGCGTTGGCGGGGGTGGCGGTGGCGGGAGTGGCGGTGGCGGCGGCGCTGGTGGTGGTGGCGACGGGAGCGGCGGCGGCGGCAGAAGTGGCAGCGGGGGCGTCGGTGCTGGTGGCGGGGGCGGTGATAGCGGGGGCGGCGGTGGTGGCGGCGGTGGCGGCGGTGGCGGCGGTGTCGGTGGTGTCAGTGGTGGCGGTGGCCATGCGGTTGCGGCGGCGACGGTGGCGACGGTGGCGGCGGTGGCGGCGTTGACGGCGGCGGCGGGGACGGCGGGGGCGGCGGGGGCGGGCGGGGGCGGCGGGGGCGGCGGGAGCGGCGGGGGCGGCGGCGGGGGCGTTGGCGGCGGCGGCGGCGGCGTTGGCGGTGGCCATGCAGCTGCTGCTGCGCCGCGTGCCCGGCGCAAATGAGTTCCCTGATTCCGTAATGAGTTTGCGGGCCGAGGGGTCTTCTTCATGGCGCGCGTGCGATCGCCCGGCGCCGCCGAATGCAAACACACGGCGCGACGCACAGTGAGCCAAAACGCGCGAAGTAAGGGCGAGATTTCCGCGTAAAAGCGATTTTAAATGTTCGATGAGAATCTACAATGATAACATTATGAAGATTTTTATTATCCGCTAAAGAACTGAATCTGATTGAGCCTCGTTACTAAATGAAGACATTGAATGGAAATTCTAATGTTAAAAATATTAAAACTTTTTTCATTATTATAACACCAGGTGATTATTTTACCCGGTGGTATTTAACACATTCATAGGCATGAGATACGCCTCGTCACCTGTCGTCCTCGCGTTCTTTCTCAGGCGTCCAGGTCTGTAACTCATGCTAATTGCTCGACCAGAACTGTCCGTTTTTCGGATTTTTTCAATCTTCTGGCTTTTGTGCCGCCCCCCCCCCCCCCGCCGCGCCACAGACGGATTGATGTTTGCATACTCATGGTACATAACACGCTTCTTGACCCTGCTAAGGAATATATTACTCACTAAGACATATTTTTTCAAGAATTTACGTTTTTTGTGTATTGAGTACAGTTGAAATGGCTCTGAGAGTTCCTGACATTCATGACATACGAGTTCGAGACATACGGAACATTCATGACATACGAGTTGAAATATTTTATAATGTATTTACTTCCGCGAGTTTCGTTATGACTGCTTTGAGAAGCACGAGACATAATCCGTAAGAACTGACGAAATTCAACACCTCCCCATTCTCTGATGCAATTTGATGTTGGTTTTTATTACAAAAGTACGGTTTTCGTTTTTCTTTAAACAGAACTTGTATGTGATCTCAATGTCTGAATGTACATATTTGTCCAACATGTTTTCTACAACTGAAAAGGAGAATTTAAGGTCGGCCTTAAGCAAACTCATCTGAACTGTACAATATAAGTATGAGCACTACTAGTACTCGAATTAAGAAGCATTTTCAGAGCAGAATAAGTAGAAGAATCTATCGAAAATAAATGGGCAACATCCAACAATTCGGATTTGGCATTCACACCAGAAATAACTTAAGTAACTCTTATGAATGACCAAAGTGATTAGGGTCATTTTGGACCGAATCCTTCAAGCATCCCACATTATGGGTGTGTTCCTTCACGAGAAAGGTTGTTTCTGTTTTATCTTATGTGACCGTTTTACTCCAAACATAAATGGGGTTTTCTAGCAAGTTGTACGAATCACACATTTGTGCGTACTGACATTAGCATTCCTGTCAAATTTTAAATTCATAAAATAATGGTAAAGGTAGATTTTCAAGCATTTTCGTGGAATAAAGATAGTTCACATTTATCCTTTGATAGGACGGCTTTTTCGATGTTGTAATGTAATTTCAATATTAATATATACATTATTAAACATTACCATTCACATACTTGAGTCCCCGATCAGTTTATCGAGTTATAATTCAGAGTTAAGTCATTGAATCGAAACCCAAGTCTGTGTGTGTGTGTGTGTGAGAGAGAGAGAGAGAGAGAGAGAGAGAGAGAGAGAGAGAGAGAGAGAGAGAGAGAGTACTTTCTTTCGTTACAAAGATAATTTAATGTTTGGCGAGACTATATCAGCTTAGGGATATCATAGCTAACTTTTAACTACCCAACTCAAGCTATGTCCGTATTACAGAACGTTTCACATTCTAAAGAAGTCCGTTATAGAGATAACGTCAACTGCGAGTACATGCCTTCGAATAAGTAGTGGTTTCCTCTTACATTGTTCAAGGCGAAAATGTTGAATGTTTCTACATTGAGATGTTGCTTTTGAAAGCATTATTGAAAGCACTCAACTGTTAAAACCCCAAATAATTACTACATTTTTATCTGCTTCCGAATTACATTGGTGGGATTAATAAATCGCTAATGGCTCGTAGAATATGGTTGTGAGTTGGATAATGGATGTCTACTCACTGGAAACCTCCAAGACAACGTGACACTCCGAGATGTATGTTCAAAAAGCCGTGTGTAGTCACCTCGTTGCATATTCGAAAAAAACATCTTCGAGAACGTAGTTTTGACTCAGAGGAGAATGCGCACCTTAAAGAAAGAATTTGGTTTCGACAAAAGGATTCCAATTTCTATCAGACATCACGATTCCCGAAAATTGCTAAGATAATTGATAGAAGAGCTAGATGATGGGCTATGTAAAAAATAGTTTATTGAACATCCCTTCAAGTCTGTTTTGTTATTAACATCAACAGGAATTTAGATTACTAGTGCTCCTTTTATCCGATTATCCCAGTAATTCTCATCAGTCAATTTAAGAAACGCTGGGCTTAGCAAGCTATTCGGAACCACTGTGCGCTAGTGAACTCTGAGCTTTGCAATTACTGTTTGCAATTGTACGCGTTTAAACGACGTGTAAAATACATTAAACATTCTGCTATTCTGCTTGATTATTTTAGGTATTCAATGCAAACACTGTTTACCATAATACGCGCGCTGGATATCTCTTGCTTAAAAAAGCCGACCTCTGTGGGTTCAGTGGCAGAGACTTTTAATTGCATGCCTCAAGTGCACACACGCGTTTGTCTTGTTTCAGGAGTTAATTTTAATTTTATGAAGATATCTACATTTAGTAAACATACCTATTATCCAGTTTTGCAGAAAATATTTTGTGAGTAAGAATAAATTAGGACGCAATAATTTTTTTTGTACTTACGAAAAACCGCTAATTAGTAATAGAAATGGTGTCAAATGAATAAGGTAATTTTTCCGTTCCCTCACTTTATAATAAATATCAGAATATCATTAAAGGATACTTGGTACACTTTCTGATACAGGAGATGAACTTTTATTGAAATATAATGTTATTGATAGTTTGGTGACTATACCTTATTTACTAAACAAAGCGAAAATGTAAGGTGTAAAACTAGCACATAAGTGAATTTATCGCTAGAGGATGATTATTGATTACAAAAGGTGTATTATGTAAAATAGTCCTAGATTAAGCATTTTATTTTTCACTACCAATCATACGTTTGTGTTAGACAAAACTGTTATACAAGTATAGTCGCAGATTTAATGAATATTTCATATACAAATTCAATGAATAGTTTATGTACGTTGTCTGATAAAGTTCGTTATTTGCGAAATAATAGTGCTAAATAATAATTAATAAAAATAAATATGACATTATTATAGATTAATAATTTGGAGTACGTAAAAGATAATTTATAGTAATATTAATTTTCAGACCAAACAAAAATGATACTTATAATGATTTAATAATACAATGATTATTATTTTATTTCATGCGTTTTAGTATTCTTATATTTTATATATTTATAACAAATGTACTGCTTTGTGTAATATCTAAATTATATAGTTAATGTTTATAATTACACGATCACTACAAAATTATATTTTTGAAATTCACATAGTGTGCATAAATTATACAATACGTATATTAATTAAACAAATCCTTGTAACTTCCCCATATAGAAGTTTTTCAAAATAATGTGTACCAACGTTTGTGTAAAATTTAAAAAAAGTTAAAAATTATGTTTCGCATATTCTTATGCAACCAACGTTTCAATATAAAATAAAATGTAATCAATTAAATATGAGGTAACTAATAATATGACATTTATTATTAATCGTAAATGTTTTAGAGTTTTTGCGTCTATCGCCTGGAGTTGATACAGCGTAAATATTCAATCTGTGTTCAAAAAAAAGAGATAAATATTTCACATTCCAATGCAGCACAATAAGTCAAAGAATAGAGCGTTATGGGCAGCAGTAGGTTCGCCAAACGCCATAAATACAAAAAGCAAATTCAATGTTGCGCCATCTACGTTACGGCACGTAAGTTACAACGAGTCAACACGCAATATCGTAGCGTATTCATGACGCATGCCCGATGTAACGAGTGCAATAAAATAGACAGTACTTCAACGGGACATATCCGGCAGAATTGCCGGATGCACAACCGAAGTGCAACTTCCAAATGCAGTGACACACGCGTTCCGCCGGATCGGATGTTCGGTACAGCTCCATCGGCGCCCCGCGCACGTACTGCTCGCGCACTCCCACACTTCTCTCTTGCCATAACCGACATAAAGCCACTTTTGTCACAAACACCACGATCCCGCCTTCACCACAGCCGCTCCTGCCCCCTCCTTCGCCCTCGCCCCTACCCCACCTGACATCATCAACCCCGACCCCGTCCCCAAGACGCCTCAATCACTAATGCCCTCACCTCCCCTCTGCCACTGCTGCCTCCTTCACCACCGCCGCTCCTGCTATCTCCTTCGTCCTCGCCCCCACCCCTCTCGGTACCATCACCCCCCTTTCCGACCCACCTCCATCTTCAACGCCGCCATCTCACCTCGCCCCCGCCTCCGCCACTGCCACTTCCTACCGCCCTCGCCCCAACCCTTCCTGACACCATCAACCCCGCCCCCGTCCCCAAGCCATCACTGATGCCCCCTCCTCGCCCCTGCTGCCTCCTTCCTCTCGCAACCACCCCACCCGCCCCGTCGCTCCCACTCCCAAGCCGGCTCCATCACAAACGCCGCCACCCCACTTCCTCCATTGCTACTCGGACCGACTCCTTCGCCCTACGTACCTCCGCCAAGCCACCTATGCTCACCCTGCCCCCCGGTGTAAGAAAATTACAAAAAGCACAGAATCATTGTTTCTGCGACTGCAAAAATGCAAATGAATTGTTTCACTAATTATGAAAAACACGCTGGCGTATTTTCAGCCTGAAAAGACCCATCTTGTAAGTACTAAAGTGCCCAAATGATGGCCATCATTTTACACGGTAGTACTACCTCTTGGTAGCTTTATAATAGTATGAATAAGTATAATTCAGTGAATTTACTATAAACAGGTTTCGTTCTCGGAATACGTTCAGAAAGGTTGAGAAGAAGTACTACGAATTTGTACGCGTCACTGCCACGTGAAGCCGATGTGAAGGATTTAAAAGGCTGTTGGGAGATGCCCCTCATTAGTCTCACAATGGGAAGTATAGAGAAATCTGCATGTAAGATGACAATCGGTGGAGGTTTTTTTTCTTGAATTAAAAGAGTAATAGAACTCAAATGGAAGTTTTTTTTGGAGAGGAGCACTCGCGTAGACATTTAGTACTTCACCAAAAACTCGGAATGACGCTGCAAGAGTTTCATGTGGGATGCTGTATCCTGTTGCATAGACTTCTGGTCTCTGACTGCGTAACCACCTACAGAGCGGTGAGACAGTTCTGTCACTCTTACAAACCGCGAGCCACAAGACCACAACCCTAGCTCTTGCGCTCATCTTTAGGACACAGAAGAGCAGCATCATTGCTGCCAAATAGCTATCGACTAACTTGAGATGCCAGATGGCCGGGAGATAATCATCACAGAATTGACCGGAATAAGAATAGTGGGATCGTTTTTAATTACTCGCCATTCTACGTAATTACGTAGGGAAAATAAAGTATGGTAATGCTGAGGCAAAGTTCGGCGATTTAAAAGCAGAAAAAAAACCGCTCCGTGGGACTCAGTTTGTGTAGTCATAATCTCGTTTTGTGGATTCTTCGTACCAAAAACAATTGTTAGCAGACATACTAAAACTAAGCAGACACGCACATCTCTGGAAACAAGATTACAGCAGAAATTGACGCTGATGGAATGCAAAGGGCTTACTCATAACATGCATGCCACCGGAAGCAGCGCTTCTTTGAGACTCGACGGAGTTAGAATCTTAGATTGAATTACGTATGTCAACTGGCAGCGTTTCCAGTCAGTACGGTTCGAGAGTCAGGGTAGATAACAGACCACATGCGTCAGTTTATCCTATTTTACAACATAGGCAGTACTACCTCATGGTGGCTTTATAGTGGTATGAATAAGTTAATACATAATGGTACTTTTAGTTATACTTAATGCATTATTCACTTGAAATTGCGTTGTTCGTCTGCATGGATAAAATATGAGACTTGATTTGTTCATACACGATTCAATAACAAATAAACTAACCTAATAACACGACAAATAAGCAAGATAGGAATGTTCTGCGCACTAAAAAGTTATTAGAAATGAAGTAAATAAGCAAAGTTTGTTCCGATCTTTGTTGTGACTTCTTAAGCATTATATTGGCGAAATAAATGTGATTTATTACGCCAATATATTAAAATGATGTATGAAAAAGCTCAAGAAAAATATTTGCGTAAGTAATAATAAACCGAATGAATATTCATATTAGCACAGAGAATGTGTTCACAAAATGAATGTGTTCACTCAATGAATGTGTTCACACAATGAATATGTTGTCCCAACACAATAAATGTGGTGTGTTGAGGAATGTAATTAATTTTCATTTACCTTTGTTTGTTCAGAGGGAAAACTGCTTTCGAGTATGCGTGCAACACAGGCATTTCTCAGGCCTCAACTTGGAAAAAGAAGGAGCGGGGGCAATGTAAACAGATTGGAATAGTGCGTCCCAGGACTGCAAGGATGAGGATCCGACGATAGGGAAAGTAAATGCTGGAAGTGAAAGTTGGTAAAGTAGGGAGCGGAAAGCAAGTGAGCTTAACGTCTGGGAGCTGTGGGTATGGGAGTTTGATGTAGAGCTAAAAATTGAAGAGATGTTCTAGTAGTGAGAACGTGGGGAGATGTGAGGGGTGAAAGGGTTATGGGATTTGTGAGGATTGAATCTAAGGATGTAGAAGTAGTAGGGGTTATGATGTGTGAGGATTGTTAGGTTACGGGAGTTGTGAGAGCATGAGATAGTAAAGGTGTGAGAATTATGATGGTGTGATAATGTGAGGGTTATGATAATGCGAGGATTATGTGGATGAGAGGATTGTATGGATGAGAGGATTGTGTGGAAGAGAGGATTGCGTGGATGCGAGAATTGTATGGATGAGAGGATGTATGGATGAGGAGATTCTATGGATGCGAGGATTGTGCGGATGATGATATTGTGTTGATGTGAGGATCGTTAGGGAGTGACGATTGTGATGACTGTACGAACGTGAGATTTTGGAGTTACAGGGATGTGAATGTGAGCTGTGTAGCACATGGAAACATGAGGTTCAGGACAATTTGTAAGTTCAAGGTTTGGAAATCTGCGGACGTGGAGAGTTCTATAAGTGCAGTGTACAAAGAATTTAGACTTCTTTAAAGGCAACATACATAAAATGAATAAATAAATAAGTACTGACGTAATTTTTCACAATTTACTACACTATTGGGATCAAGATGAAATTGTAATCGCTAGAATTTATTCAGAAGTAATAAAAACACCAAAACATTGAACATACAAACAAAACAATTTTCAATTAAAATATTTGAATTCGGAAATACAGAAATTCATACATTCTTAATAGAAGCTTATTGATATCTCTTTCAAGCTGCAAATAATGTGTGCTGCTCCATGTACTCATGGAGCAGCACACATTATTTTTGCCCATTTCCCACCATATCCCCACAAAACTCCTTTCCTCATTTCACTTCCCACAACTCTTCGATTTTCGTACGAATTATTGCGCAAGTATTCACCATTGATAAAATGTGCCAGGATAGTATTTCAAACTCTCTCCGCAGCGCGAAAAAAAGTGGATCCTGGCAACACCACGGCAAGAGAGGATGAGAGGAGCGAAAATGTTCAATATCCAATGTATTAATGCGTTTCACTCATTACTTAACTTCGCGCTATATAAAATTCATTAACACGGAGCCTGTCGTTAGTCCATCCAATACGGGCTAATGGTTTTTTAAGCAGAGGGGGGGGAATAGGTGGAGGCGGAACGCCCGCGTATCGAAACTTTGAACGATTCGTAATTTCGTTAACCGCGCTCTTTTTTTGGTACGCCCGCCTCCTAACTTTAAGCAGCAACCGCGCACGTGCCGCGAGTGCCCGAGGGGGTAAAGAGAAAGCGCCCCCCCCCCCTACCACACCGCCTGCGTGCCTGCCCTGCCACCCACGGATGCAGCACCCCTCGAAGATCTTCAAATTGCACAAAAACAGTTGAATCACTTTGAAAATTACCTTACAACTGCCAATAATTTTACTCGACTTCCAAAATAATAGTATCTCATAATTCTTAGAAAGAACAGAAAAATGAATTGGTTATTTAATTACATGCGTAAACCTCGTTTTAACAGCATGCACGCATATACAGCAAAAGTATTGACTTCACCCTTGAAATCTTGAAAGTGTCAAAAGTGACAAAACAAACAAATCCCACGTCTCTGAATAAACGTTGCAATCGAAGGTGATGTAAGGAACATGAACATATGAAATTGGAGAAGGTATAAAATGTAAAAACAGGACTGGCGCTGTAAAACACGCGAAGAAACAAGTATGGTAGGTCTTCAAAGAAGAAGAAGAAGAAGAAGAAGAAGAAGAAGAAGAAGAAGAAGAAGAAGAAGAAGAAGAAGAAGAAGATGGAGAAAAAGAAGAAGAAGAAGAAAGTATCAACAATAAGACGAAACAAGTCAAAAAACCAGCAGTGGAAAGCCAACTCGCTGAATACAGGTATCCGATCATATTTAAAGGACTTGAAGTCTGCTGGCACTCTTAAAGAACCAGGCAGTCTCTAAAAGCACTGCACTCACACTTGCTGCAATACATTACAAAAAATCCAAATTTTATTCTCTAGTCATCCGAACAAATGAAGAATTTGTATTCTTTCAACTCTTACTTTGCCGGCACCAACACCTTACTACGACACCATCACCTTACTACGACACCATGGCTATATTAACTAACTACTAATATAACGACCAAGAAATACGGTACAGTATTCGCTTGTCATTAACACATTCAAAAGTCATTTATTTTCTCTTCCGTTATCTGTTATCATTCTGTTTAATGGCCATCTTTTTCCACTCAACTACCATCGTCTCCATACCCAGCCTGAAGTCTGCCTTCCGTCCAACGACGACAGATCGCGTCGAAGGCTGCGAGAGTAATCATCGTAAAATAATTTGCCGCCTCCAATTAAACGATTCAACGTCTTTGATGCTGCCTTTATTGCTTTATGATAGCGGATTATAATTAAGGAAACGAGGGAGGGGCGGAATTGGATAAGGCGCGAGAGTCGCGTGACGAAGAGAAAGCTCTGGAAGACAGCCTGGTGGCGTTACAGTGCACTGTTTCTTCTTTCCCATGGCTCCTGTTCAGGCGTTCAACATGGTTGCTGTCGTCGACCTCGAGAATTATTTATTGAGAGAATTGTTATTTTGTGCACGTAATACCAATCTATGGCACAATTGTTCGGCAATATAATTAACTAAATAACTTTAATTATAAACCACAACAAAACTACACAAAGCCAGGTTTCTTAGAGGAAGAGAGAAAGAGCTCTCCACACATGTTCGGAGAAATTGATAAACATTCTTTAGTATCGTAGGAAGTATTACTGCTAAATGTCACGGCTAGAAGTTGCACGTGGTCGTAAGCGACCAACTCATGAAGAAAAGCCAAACAACACAAACGATTCGAGACGTTTTGTTTCCTCTAAAGACAAATCTCAAGTAAAATGGACACTTCCTTCACAAACACATTTGATGTTTTAAATTTAAAGTCTCAATCAATATTTATAGCAGACCAGTAGTCTGCAGCAGCAAAATGATCCTGGACCAAACCATTCAAAATGGTGTTCCAAAAACTACCAAGCACCTTATCAATAAAAACAAATAAAAAGATATCGAATAACACTACAATAAATTCAATATTTTAACAAAATCATTTTTTTCGCATATTGGTATAACATAGCTTAGTGTACAAAATAGTTCTTCATATTACAAGAATATCAAATCGAATAAATCACGTGTCCGGAAGCCGCCTAGTTTCCTTTCAATATCGGCGCGCATTGGAAATTAGTAATATTGAAGAGTATATCTTACTTTAATCTCACCACGTAATATCGTTGGAAACTAAGATTACACGATTTCTCACAATTTCACACTGACTTTCGGTCCAAACGTATTAGCATCTCCCCTTAGATTCGTTGCAAATTTCTCACCTCTCTTATGCACAGCCCGCTAATAACGGATAATGTTGGAACGGTTTCCGACCTTCTAGCTTTACTTTTTGTATTCAACACCCAGTATTTTACGTTTTTCGTCGTATTCGTCTGTCACCACTGTTGCACACTTCCTGGGGACTTCAGATACTACTGATTCCCAACTCAATTGTCACTCTTGTTATCAATATGTTTACGATCTGCTTGTATGTCTTTATGTCCATCTGTCTTTATGTTGAATATTATTATATATTGTATTATTTAATAGCGAGATAATTTTTAAATCGTGTCTTTTGCAATTTGAGTGAATATTCGTATGAACGTGTTTCCGATAGTTTTCTCGTTTAGTAACGTGGTTTTTAAACGTTTCCGTTATCTACATTGCATAATTTGCAAACTGTGTCTTCGCTGATCGTCAAGATTATCTTAATGACACAGTCAATAGCATTCCATATTTTCATGACATTCCCTGCTTTTGTAAAAGGGAAACTGTCTTTGTTACTCACTCATTATTGTCTCTCAATCATCCATATTCTTCCCTCTTGTTCTCCTAAACTCTCAATGGTTGAACTACACGTTTTCCCCCTTTTGACCTTTGATTTCTGGCTTCCGTTCTCTAGGGTATCTCCTCCAGACTCTAAACACTCCATCCTGCAACAACTCACTTTCTTGACAAATACCATCAGCTTACACACGTCCACGGCTCGCCCTCCCTCGCCTTCCTCTGCAATTTCATGACGGGAATTTTCTTCCCCAGATCTCTAACTCACCTTGACACCTTCATGCGCGACACTTCCGGATCCCCCCTTCCCTTTATATCCCCGAGGAATTCCCCTTCGGCCCACCCCCTCCACCTTTTCTCGCCCCCGCTAGGGCCTTCGGAAGCGAGCGCGCCGGGAACACGGCCTGGGACAGGCCTCGCATGCCACATGACGTTCCCGCGCCGCCCACGCCCCGCCCCCTCGCTCCACGCCCCACTACCGCCACCCCTCCCCGACCGTTTCTCTTCATCCCTTGTCCATGCCAACCACCCGTCCCGCAACCACCTCCATCGCCCCCGCCTCAATCTTCATCGTCCCGCCTCCGCCACCACTACGCTCTACTTGCACTACGCCTTCGCCTCCAACTCCAACTTCCACACGCCTCCGCCAACGCTTCCACCACCACCATACCTCAGTTTCCAATTCCACATCCATAATGCCTCCGCCAACGCTTCAACCACCTCCTCCTCCGCCACGCCTCTGCCTCCACTTCCATTGTGGCCTCCTCATTCACCACGCCAGCCGCCGCCGCCTCCCAACTCACGTGCATATCAATTACACGAGGCCCGCGCGCTGCCCGGCCCGTCTGCACTGGCGAGCAGGAGCTTCCGCTAGCCGCTGCATGCGATCCGACCCGCCGCCCCAAGGCGACCAGAAATAGGAACCCCCAGCGCTCAAAAGCGGATTGCGCTGGTTAGGGCGAGGATGACAATTGCTGCTGAGGCTAAAAGGGTATTAGAAATCAGGCCAACCAAAATACTGTCGGGTAGAATAAAAAGTATTTCTTTTATACGTCTGTTTGCCGATGACGCACTATCTAGTAAAATTATTCCTTTGAAACAATGTTAATATATAATTAGTATATACTTTAGGATTACAATCTTATAAAACATTACACGTAATTTTCTTTCCACATAATGGATTGAAAGTATAATATAAATGGTAACGTAATTAAGAAAATTTAACATAAATAAAAATACCAGAAAACAAATATATTTCATTTCAAAATATGTTTTTTATATGAAGAGGGGAAAAGAATTATAACGGCATTTAATTACACTAAAGAAGACATAAAGAAAGAAAGAGAGAAATACCATAATATAAGAAGTGTTTGAAAATTAAATCGCACGTTGTTATAATGTTGAAATCGCACGTTATCATCATTTAAGATATACTGACACATTCTTTAAATTTATTTTCCATATAACAATCACTATTCGTCAGCGAAATTTATTTCTTCATTTCAATCACACTAAGGTTAAATAGTAAGAGAAATTAATATTTTCCAGATTCTTACGAATTCCATTTAAAGGCTAAATTTTGTACTCGAAAATAAATCCAAAAGAATATCGTTTTGAGGAAGAAGTGGCACGCTTTCAGATATCATATCTGCCCCGACATCAAGCACTTGTCACCACTACTCCTCTGAGTGTCCGCCTGCAAAGAGCGGCTGCGTTTGGCCGAAACCTCACCGCCGCCACCGCAACTCAATCACCCCGCCAGCCAATTACAGCGATCACGGCGCCGCGGCGGCGCTCGCATACCGCATGGCGGTTTCCTGGAAAACAATAATTGTCCCGGGCGCCCTTCGCCCCCTAAACAATTTCCGCGCGCCCCGCGCTCCCCAGCCCTCCGCGCGGCCTCTCGAACGCGCGTCGCGCTGCACGCCTTTCCCCAACGCCCCGGTCGCCTCCGCTCCCCCTCCTCTTGGCGCCCCCGCTGCTCTAGCTGCCGCTACCACAATGGTAGTTCTCTCCCGTCACCCTCGCACCCATGCGCCAGCCTCCGGCATCGCTCCTACTGCCACTCTCGGTCCCTCTGCAGTTGCCCGTCACAGCGTCCACCAGCGTCATCGTCACTGTCATCATAACTATCACCACCCCAACTCCCGCTGCTGATATAGCCTCCTTCCCCTCCTCCTTCGCCGTTGACAACACCTCGTCCACCACCACCACGGACATCATCTCCACCTCCCATCGCCATTACACACCTTCTACACCCTTATTTACCACCCTTGCCAGCAATATACTTCGTCCATCACCACTCCATCGTAGGCTGTCGTCACCTCCACCCTCTTCGTCAAATTTCTTCCTCTCCCATTTCCACCGCCTTACGTTCTCATCCCTTCCCACTCCTTCCTACACAACAGCCCAATCCCATCATCACCTTTCCCATTCTCTCGTCCGCCACCATCGCCTCCCTCCACATCTTTCTCTACATCCCCTTCCTTCACCGCTCTATCGCCACCCCCATTCTTATTACCCACCTCATTCATCGACACATCATCCTACGCTGCAGTCACCTCCATTCCACCTTATTCCACCGCTTTCTATGCTTTCCCTCTTCCTCCTCCGCGCCCTCCGTCCCCACCGTCGCCGCCTAGCTGGCCCGCCCTGCGGAACGCCTGCCGCGCCGCAGCGCCCAGGTCGATACCATATTTTACGGCCCCGCCGGCGCTTGGGCTGCAGCTGCCGCCGCCCCGCCTCCACTTTTCGCGCCGCGCCGCGCCGCGCCCGCCGTCCCAGGCCCCGCTTCGCCCCCGCCACCTTCAGGGCCTTTTGCGTCGGCACCCGCGCGCCCTGCCGCCGGAAACGCCGCCGTTGTGCCACTTTTATTTCGAAAAAACAAACAAACAAAAACGACCACAAAAAACGAGGGTGATGAAACAAAACGTTTCGTGGAGTCGTGGGATCACACATTATAAGAAAATTTTTCAAATGACGTGTTGGCATGAATGTAAAATTTTATCAACAAGCCACATAATAAATGTAAGGTTCGTATAATATTCTTCAAATCTTTGGTCTTACTTGTGTGTATTATTTCTCTCCATTACCTCTCACTGTCTCTCTTTGTCTGTCTCTCTTTGCCTCTGTCTCTTTTTGTCTCGCTCTGTTTCTCTGTCTCTCTTTGTCTCTGTCTCACTTTGTTTCTTTCTTTCTGTCTCTCTTTGTCTGTGTGTGTGTCTCTCTCTCTATCACTATCTCTCTATCTCTATCTCTCCATCCCTCAATCTGTATCTCTCTCTACCTCTCTCTCTTCCCCTCTCTCTACACAATCACAAATTCTCTGCCACTCCCTACATCTCTTCTCACTCGTTCACGTTTCTCGTCTTTAATTTTACTTTTCCTGTGACATTTTATTAATTGGATGAATGGAACATGTGAATTAGGAGGAGGGAGGACAACAATACCAGTGAAGATTTTCCCTCTCTACCTTTGTTTCGTTAGGAAGGTACTGTTTCATCATTTAGACATTTTTAGAACCTCTTTTGAACATGTATATGACACTTCCGTCTTTAAGCAATTACCGAATGTTTAGAAAAAAATTATAAACCGTCGTCATGCATAATAGTTTCGTGGAAACTTCGATCTTCTCTTTCAGGTATATCTATCAATAAAGACGTTGCAATTTAATTTTGCTATATCGATGTAGATAACAGTTGTGCAATAGAAGAATCATAGAATGTTTATTTAGTTTTTCAAAAAAGGCATAGTTATATTTGTCTGGAAAGACACACACATTTGTGCGCAAAGACCACAAAATCAGTAAATGTTGAAAGAGAAACCTCTGGCATTGCTTTTCAATTACACCCGCTAATAAACAGAAAATCTCTCCTGAAAATCTCCTTGAAAATCTCCCGCTTCTAATCGTAGGTTTCTTTCATATAAAACTGTCCTTTGTCCAATTGATTTCCACGTATGCATGCCTCATGTACAGAGGTGCTAACTCTACTGTACTGAAACCTCTTCGGATGTTTTCGAATAATATTTTTCTTTCTTCAACAAAAAAAACTTATTTTTATTAATTAGTGACGATGTACTCGATTTACCTTTAACTTCCAATGTTCATCTCTCATATTTTAAATAAATTATACAAAACAATGTAGTCTTCTCCAGCGACACATAATATACCCTCTAAGAAGGTACTATACACAAGATACAAGAATACAATCCAGATTTCTCTTGGGCAAATTCAAACACTCGTGAAAACACATTTCCTCGCCTTACTGAACAATATTATTTCCACTCTACAAGCAGTATTCTCCATCTCACCATTTATGACAGCATAAAGTTATAATGAGCTTTACAGAGAGAGTTACCTTACACTCAATTATGCTAATGTAAAGCTGGCTTGGTAGGGGTTATTACAACAACACACCTTGAAGAGCGGTCGTCCACAAAGTAAGAAAATTCTGCAATAAAATATGTGTTTATTTCGCATTTACTTATATTATCAACCTTCCAGACAATTCTCCACTTCCCTTCTACGTTTGTTGATGGCACTGCAGAATGTGAGTGCTTCAAAAAGGTATACACAGTTTGAAGGCAGACGACCGACTTAGGTCGCTCAGGGCATCAATTGATGTCACTGCAATGCCTCTGACCGGGAGATCCTAGGGTTCGAGTGCTGGAGAGGGCAGAAGACAGAGAGAGACAGAGAGCGGGAGAGAGGGAGAGAGAGACAGAGAGAGACAGAGAGACACAGAGAGAGAGGGAGAGAGGGAGAGAGAGACAGAGAGAGGAAGAGAGAGACAGAGAGAAAGAGGGAGAGAGGGAGAGAGAGACACAGAGACAGAGAGAGACAGAGAGAGACAGAGTTAGAGAGAGAGAAAGAGAGAGATATATGTCGAATTCAGCCGCTGTCTGAACGATAATTTTAGCATGTGGCTGCTCTGATCGATAGTTTTCCGTGTTTCTTCCGATCGATACCAGGCGAATCCTGAAGCAGTACCAAAACAAACATGGCACGGACCGAGCGCGATCTTTCGTTTTTCTTCCCTGTCCTATTCTCACCCTTCATTTATACACGCTTTCACTTACATGCACTACTCTAGTCGTGAGCATAGAGTTTGTTGCGGCTGGCGAGGTGACATGCTGGTGGGAGGTAATTGGGGAAACTCCTCAAGCGGAGGTAGGTCAGAGCCGGATCTTACCAGCCAGCGGGAGAAATTACCGTCCCTTCCAGCGATTAAAAACATGCCTTACACTTTCTGGACTAATGATCTCAGCCGTTGACGAGCCCAGAATAAACACTCCAGCATTGATGTCACACAAAACCCGAGATTCTTCTGTCCATTTGAAAGGCGGAAAAAATCACATTTCACGAACAGAATATCCTCAAGAATGAGAAGCAAACATGGGGAGAGCAACAAGTTTTCATTTCAAAGAACATAACATACACATTCATATAATATTTCATTTAATTTTGAAAGATTATTATCTACAGTTTAGAATGTTTCAACAAATTTTATTTTTATATAAAAAGCCATACTTTATAAATACTTACAAACCTTGATATAGACGACGAATGGGGAGAGAAAAGTACTTACCTGCAACAAAAAAGATAAATTATTAACTCAAATTGCTAATTATTCAGTGATTTAAAAGTGTAATGTAATCTTTATGACAAAAAGGCCTTTAAATCAAATACATTTAAATATTTAATTAGTTTAAAAATACACAAGAAATAAAATTCTTGTGTAATATCTCTCACAAATAAGATTTTCATGAAATATTTTTACTTTCACCCGTACTGTTTAAGCAGTGTAGAGAAAGTATTGTAATTCTGCTAAAAAAACAGCAGCGATTTTTCACATAAAAACTCTTATTGGTGGGCTAGTTCAGTAGTAACAATAGTTAATTTTTTTTCTTCGAAATTGAAATCTCGAAAGCTTTCTTTGACGAGCTTTCAGTTCGCAACACCACGATATGGGAGTTTAAAATTCTTAGAATTCTTCTCATCATTGATTGATATGGATGGAATGGGAGGGAATCTTCATTTATTTAAACTTAATGTTACAATGTACCTACGTTCAATAAAATGTTACGTTCTATTTTGTAGTCGGGAAGGTTACATGTACCTATAATACAGATATTCTTAAAATGGACATTACGTTGTGGCACCACAGTTACGTGCATAGTTTGAATATATTTCACATCCCGGACCCAGAGAGACAATACTCACATGTCGAATTTGTGATAACGTATTTGCATTCAAAGAATTAATTTCATAGAAATGTTTCTATTGTTTTCGTTATACATTATTTCATTGATAAAAGGCGAAAGATTTG
Source organism: Gryllus longicercus (assembly GCA_038098605.1). Classification (NCBI taxonomy): domain Eukaryota; kingdom Metazoa; phylum Arthropoda; class Insecta; order Orthoptera; family Gryllidae; genus Gryllus; species Gryllus longicercus. Next base: position 2,198,633 of record JAZDUA010000138.1, on the reverse strand, counting down.
CCTTATTACTTTTATGTTTCCATAAGGCAATAAATTGGATGGCGTCGGCTCTGGATGTTAAATTTATACCCTTCTTTTAGTATAAAAAGGTTTAATCACTGAATATAGTATTAACAAAATTGAAACTTCGATGTAATCAAGGCAAGCTTGTGCGAAATTATACATGTTTGCCATATAATGTATCACTAATATTGTTCACTTGAGTGTAATTCATATTTGTTTGAAAAGGTGCGTGGGACAGAGAAGAGAAAAGGAAAAGGAAAATAAAAAGAGTCTGAGAAAACGGAAGGATGAAAATGAAATATATTGTGAGACGGAAAAGGGACGCGAGGCGAGGCGAGGTATGGCCTCGGGAGCCAGCAGACCTCCGCGTTCGCTGATTCTCTGCTGAATGATGGATAAATTCGCGTGCGGACAGCGCCACTGGTCGATGGAGGGCCAATCTCCTCGGTTCCAACTCTATCATCACCCGAGGCTATCATTATACTTCTTATTCATGTATTCCGCCGCCGCCGCTGACACCGCCGCGAGCGAGGCGAGGCGAGGCGAGCCAGCGGACGGACCGACCGACCGACCGACCGAGTGGGAGGGAGGGAGAAAGGGAGGCCGATAGGAGAGACAAAGGATAGGTGGGAAGGGAGTGATGACAAGAAGAGAGTAAGGGAGGAAGGGAAACAAGGAATAAGGGAGAGGTGGATTGGGGATAGGATGGGGAATGGAGGGAGAGAGAGCAGAAGAGATAGGGATAAAAATTCCAGCAGTGAGGAGATAATGGCAGTAGGGAAGAAGGGAGGGAAAGTAAGGAAGGGCAGAGGTGATAAGTATGCCAGCCGTGAAGTATGGAAGAGAAGTAGGGAATAAAGAGAGGCAGTAGGGAAGAAAGCAGGAGGAAGTGAGTTGTGGCAGTATGGATGGAGAGAGAGGGGGCAGGATGACTGGAGAAAGGGCAGGAGAGCTGGGGAGAGAGAGCAGGAAGGAGAGAAGGTTGGCAGGAGGATGGGAGACGCGTGCAAGAGGGAAGGGGAGGGGGCAGGATGGAGGGAGGTAGGGAATGCGGGCAGATGGTAGAGAGTGAAAGGCATACAACGCCCGGGACAAAACCCCACCCACCTGTCTCCGCTATCTCGCGTCCCCCCTCTTCGGTAGTAGCCGCAACCGGACGCGTTGAAATGGATCGATTTATACGTTAACAGCCCAAACATTAGCGAAGCAGAATTGAAACCTCGTGCATGCACGGAACACGGGCGTTAATACAATAAGCGGCGATATCGCGGGCGCGCGGTCACCAGCAGAGTGGCCGAAGCCAGTGGGGAAGGAGGCGGGCCCCACTGGTGCGACAGGAATAATGACGACGCCAACGTTTGTTTCTTTCATCAATAAATATTTTAAATGAGCATTATAATTATTTCAGAAATTGCCGATGAGTGTGGTGGTGGAAACAGTGATGACGATGGTGGTCATGGCGGTAGTAGTGGTAGTGGTGGTAATAGTGAGAGTGTAGTTGTTTTAATCGTGGAATTGATATTGGTACTGCGAGAGGTGACTCGGTTTCTCCGATCATCACTAGGCGAAGGCAGGTGCGGTACCCTACCAAACATGCTACGGACCACGTAAAACGCGCGATCTTTCCTTCCTATTCCTTGTCCTATCCTCACCCTTTTCTTACACTCAAACACACATGCACTACACTACCACACATTTCGGGAGACCGTGTCGGTAGACCGACCTGGAGCTTAGAGACCTGTCTGGGCTGGGGTGGGAGATACCTAGTAGGAGAAAACTCGGTAGCCGACGGAAGTTCAGTGCTGGATCTCAAAATTCAATGGGGGAAGAATACCGCCGCCTCCCAAGGAAAAAAAACACTGTTCTTAAACCACTAATGCTCAACACTTATGTGACTAATGACCTTCGCCGAGGGTGCGCCGGGAATCACTAACAATTAATAAATCAATCAATCAATCTTGCTGTAGTAGTCTTAGTGGTAAAGGTCTGGTTGTGGTTGTTCTGATGGTAGTGGTTGCTGTGATGCCTGTTGGGATTATTCGACGGTGATGAAAGTGATGATGGAAAAATAGAGCTGATAATATTGACGTTGGTAGTCCTTATGATCTTGTTGATGGTAATTGGTACGATAGTTGCGGAGAAGTTCAATAGATGTGATTTGAGTAAAAATGTTAACAATATAACAGTTAACAGTACAAGTTCACAAATTTGATTTTTGGAAATACAATTGTTAATTGATGCTGAACAATCGGATCAAATAGTATACAAATTCTGAAATATACTTATTTCCTATAGATAAAATCATTTGGATTTTGTCTTTTGGTGTCGGTAAGTAACAATGGTGATATTTCAACAAAAGCTTTAGTATCAATACAGTGTATGTTTACATGTATTTGTTCAGCGAAGATCTTGAAGTTTTTATTTGCTCACAAATATCATGATTCTGCAGAAGACCTCATTAATTTTCTGCTGGTTTAATTAAAGAATTAATACTCAACAGGATATTTGTGAAAGAAGGAGTGGTAAGATAACAGAATATTTTTTAATTTTCCTGGAAATATTAATGAATCAATTTTCCCCTTTGAAGTAATTGTTTCATGATGTTAAATGTAAAGTACAAAATCCGTTTTTATCCCTGGCTAGTGGCAAATGAAGAACACAAAATAATGTCTGTTCAGAAAGAAACTTGAAAGTAGAGAAGCCTTATCAACTTCCGAGTACTAAACAAACGATACAACAGTACGCACGTAAAATATTCAACAACAACAAGCAAAGAAAATCACCGCGTACGTCTTTGCAAGTTTATTTACAAAAACATGCTTTATTTTACAGTCTTATACGGATCACCTCCACATGTGTGAGTGAGCGCGAAATGGTTGCAATGCGAACATTGAAAGGCAAAACCCACCAGAGAGACAAGTTGATTAAATAATCCTGATGACACAGGAAACAAGATTGATCGACAAACATCGATGAAATCGCATCACTGGCAGAGTGATAGAACCAATGCCTGGAAAATTGTGAACTGCTGCATACAAATGCAACCTCATTGCAATTTTGTGGAAATTCGTTCTCCATGTCACTAGGGGACTGAACTTAGACACAAAGCAACAAATGCCAAATAAAATCTAAAAACACATCGGTTTTTATAGTCTTTTACTGGGAATGAATTTCATGTTTTGAGGGTTTTTTCGCAGTTGGTTACTTTTTGGTGACTAATTTGTGAAGCGGACGGTTCGTCACCTTCTCAGATTTCTGGTAGCCTAATGTCATCGATAATTCCACGAATGGAAGAGCATGTCTTCGTCGATGCGATGATTCGAAGCGTGTGGACAGCTGATAGTAAACAAAGAGAATGTCTGCCCTTTACGACAGTCTACGAGATCCGCGACCAACATCACTAAGTTTTGTGTTTCACTGCAATGAACGAGTCAATTTTTGCTAGTGTGCGGATAGTTCTGAAAGAATTCCAGTGTGTTCAGCGCTTTGCGGTGGCCAAATTCAGAAGACAGTGTACTTGTCACTAAGTGGCCATTTTTTAAAATTTTAAAGCTTCTTTTCGAAACGTAATTGTTTTTGGGAAAAGGGGGAAACATTTAGCCCAGTTACAGCGCTCGAGGGGGTTATTCTTAAATATCTTATCTGCGAATAGCATTCACATATAATTATCTATAATCAACCATACTAAGTTGCAATTAATTTTACTAATTTAAATTTAGTTACGTCAATCATTTTAAAACAAAAATTTACAGAAGTCGCGTGTTTCTACCAGAGGTGCATTGCAGTTACTTTATTTTATTCCTCCATGTATTGTATTGCCTTTCTTTATTCATTCAAGTGATAAACTAAGTGCTTTACTTATAATATAACATATATAAATATTATTAATAATATATAATATTTTATATATAAAACATAAAATTCTATATACAAAAAGCATATGAATTCACGGGGGGAAATATATTTTCAAAGAAGTAAGATAGAAAAGTGTAAGAGAAAATATAATAGAAACAATGAATGTTAGAGAAAATCTAGTGAGAAAAGTAGAAGTACAAAAACGTACGTTAGGTAAAAAACTATACAAAAGAAAGAAACGAATAAATGTAATAGAAAAGTGAGAAATGAAAACTTGATAAACACAATGAAGAGTTGATATGATCTACAACACGTGAAAGGGTAGCCATATTGTTTCATTTACAGAAACAGATAACAAATACTTGAGAAGTAAAAGGGAACAAAATAAAAATGTCTTTCTCCATTTCATCCCAACGCCACGACGAAGGGTAAGCAAGGATGGCGAAGGTAACAGACGGCTCGATAACCCACACATCCACTTTCTCGCCAATTCGTGTTTCCGCGCCGTTATCATAACAGCTCGATGTTCATGCTGGGTAACAGAATTCGGAGGCCATGTAATATTCATACCCATCGACCTCACCTCGCATGCTGTTCTCAAACGAGTTTTCCGCGCCTTCCGTACCTGGGTCGCAAAAGCAAACTAGACTGCCATAAGAAATTGGTCTTCACATAGAAGCTACCAAAACGTCCTTCGAAGCTAACACTTCCGGGGGAATCATGGGTATCGTTTCGGACACTTTTTTCGTTTATATGTTCGTTTTTGCTGCTCAAATAGCGACCCTCATTGAAAACCACAATTATTACACTGATACTTTCACATTACACACTATAATAAACGAGAAGTGTCAGATCTAAATGATTCATTTCCGCTTTTTCTTCACTGAATTCATCATTTTATGCTCTCATGTATAGGAAATTTCAAGAATGTGTGTCATATCATCTTATCCTCTATTAAAGTCATTCAATGGAAATTGGTGTTCGTCCCAAATTGACTTATTTCCTCAAATATGCACGTCGGAAAAATTATTCAACATCTGCAACAAAACGAACATATTTCCAAATTTAAATGGAAATTTATCAAGGTCCATGACTTTACTGAATACTGATTATTATTTCCTGGAATATTATTTCCTTTGCGCCAATTACTAAGTACCATTAGTATAGTAAATGTTTATTCCTAAAGATGGCGGTGTTCCTTCTCGGAGAGATAGTGAGACCCGCCTCCGACCTTCTGGTCGGCTTGCGGGTAATTGCCCTAGCGAGCACCACCACCCCAATCGGAACAACTATACTCCCAATTAATCTCACAAAAGGTGTCATAATGAAGCGCATGGAAGAGTAAGTGTTTGTAAGGGGAGTAGATTAGACAAGGAAAAATCGCATTCCATTATTTGCCAATTTAATTGATGAAGACATTGCATATGCCTACTGCAGTGAAAATGTACTTGTGTCATTGCTCGAAAAAAAGTAGACCACTCTTACAAACCTCTCTCAAAAGTGCACCACCAGAAAAACGGAGAAATGTAATTCTTATTATGTCAAAGACTACTCAGCAAAAAGTAACTGAACTGTATAAAACTGTAAGTGAATTGTATAAAACAAATGTAAAAAATGTATTCACTATTTCGAAAATATGATTGAATAGCAATTTTAGTATATTAAAAACAAAATCTAAATTCCATTTTATGTTCCGCTTTTTTATACACCTAGTACAATGATCCCTCTCCAACCAAGGTCCATTCTGAGATATATTTAATTCAATTTACAGATAATATTGTTTTCAGTGTTTAAAATATTATGAACTATGCATTTCTAGAATATAAAACACGTCAATAAAACAATTTTTGTTCTATTTCAAAAGATGGTACTTATTGGATTAAAGTTTGAAATAAGATCGTTTGAAACGACACTCCTTAACTATCTTCCGACCCTACAAACTACAGATAAATTAGTAACGAACATTAAGAAGTCTTACTCCCATACAAACTCATTCATTTCCATGGCACTCTTATTCTGCCTCGTTTGTCTCTTTATTTACGCCCGCATTATTACTACTCCCACACTTTGCCTCGTTCGATGTTAACAACGTTGTCAAATACAGTTCTGCTTGCATCGCGAGCTCTGTACATTTATGTCCACAAAACTCGTCGTACTTAAATGAAGTTCCCAATGCGCAATGAAAGTGTTCCGTTTGCATACTTTATTGCATACTGTTTGGCCATTAATTACGGCTAAAACTAGACCAGCTTTATTATTCAACAGTTGTAACAGAAACAATAGCTTTACCTCGAATGAAGAGTACGTATTACTATTTACACAAAGAAAACTTGCAAAATATTGTTTGGTTGTTAAAAACATTGCTCTGTATAAGCGATTGTTGAGAGCATTTCACTCATGTGTGTCTGTGAAGTAAGTAACCAATGCTAAGCAAGAATATATTCAAATTTAACTAATCCCTGATGTCTATCGCCATAAAAATATCACTTTGTTTACCTGTTTCTCTCCGCTGTAATTACTTTTTTACCTTTTGAAAATAAGAGAACAATTGTTTTTGGTCCATAATAGCTTGTCAGCATCAATATAATGTTGAAATATGTTGTATTGGTGACGTTTAAAACTCTGAAATATAACCAATTGTTGAATATTCAGTGCCGAAAAACAGCAAAAGAAACAGAGAAAGCGTGTGGAAGCAATTTCAAGAATTTTGTTAAGATATAAAATAAAAATGGGTAGCACAAACTACAAATGAAGAAAAAACACATATTGTGGGCAATTAATATGCAAAACGTAGATGGTGAATAGTACAAAGAATGTGATATCAAAGCTATGTGTAACGATACAACCAAAATTATACAGAAAAATACTTATATGAGTACACACAGGTGCTCAATCCATTCGAAATTGACAAATCCCGCTGCTAATTCAGCTTGTACATCTTCTATTTCAAATAATTCCACTGAATACCAAGACCTGAAACTCAACTTCCTACAACATTAAAAAAAATTATGAGTGTTCTTGGAAGTAGCTTTGTTATCATTTTTTGAAAGTTTTATTTTCATAAAATCGAAACATAATGGGAATCATTTTCTGCATTATACTGTTATTCATAGTTTACTTGATTATAAGCTATTACGGGAGGCCATGGTAACTGGGAGCTAAATGAAACTTTCACATATACCGGTAGCGATTTTGAGTAATGTCTCTCTCTTTCGTAATTCCTGTAATTTTAATTATCCATTCGATTTATGCAATGTCTTAATTTGTGAAATAGTCACAGTAAATATCACTCAAAGTGCTGTGTTATTACTTATGGTAAAATAACCGGCAATAGTGTTCAATGGTTTGGACTAATGAAATAAAACGCAACGTGAAGTTTCATTGTAATATCCCACAACATAAGAGATGATAATAAAACCATTAAACATTTCTGAAATTTTAAAGGGAAAAGTTGGTAAGTTCTACCCTAAATCTGTCTACTTAAGAACTTTTATCTCACGACCGCAAATGATGTGTATGATACACGTTAAACAGTTAGGGTCATTGAAGATAGCTACACAGCTCATTATAGCAAAATTATAATTTAATTAACTAATTGTCTTAAACGCTCATTTGTATATTACTATCATACAAATAATGTTTTAAATTTTTACCTCTAATTGTTATCCTGTAAATACATATTCTTCACGATCAATTGTTCACATCTGTAGTCATGATTTTTAAGCAGATTAATCCGAAACTCATTGTTATCATGATTATCAAAACCATTGTCAACACCGTTTACATCTCGCGAAATGCGAAGTCTTGATGTGTAATCCGTTAACACCTTTAACTACAGATAATCCCATAAATAACCCAAATAATTAAGCGAGTCTTGAGGAAATAATTTCGACCATGTGCATTCACATCCTCAACTCGGGCGCTGTACCAAACAACAGGGGCGCTGTTCCTACAAATCTAACCAAAACTGCACTTAGAACATTAATTGCCGTACATCTTTTATTTGTAAAACTTTGCAAATCATTCGCGTGTCATTCTTAATAATTATTGACAATTGCTTTCGTATAAACCATCTTGGCCGCGAACAGTTTAAATTGATTATAAATTTTCAGACCTATCGAATAGTCAATTGTTGATGAGGCTGCGAAGTATTGCTTAGATGAGTGGGAGAGCATTTGCAGAAACTGCATTTAGAAAGTCATGCCCATCACCATTCTGTGTTGAGATTCTGAATGACAACATGCAATCGACACGATTCGCACCTCGGCTTAAGAATCATTAAGTACTGAAACAGTTGTCAGTTACGCAGCTGATCGCGTAACGTTCGGAAAAGTAATGCCAACTTGACATAATAATACAACCTAAAATCTATTTTTTCGTTATTATACGTTGCATCGACATCTAGGTCATTAGCGACCACTATTGGATTTAACGTTATGGTATGATATGGTGAAGATAGGGAGTTAAAAGGTCGAACACAACTACAACCATGCCCGAAATGGGAGTCGAACCCGCGACCTTTCGGTCCCAAATCGCTAGAGCACTACTGCCTTAACGATTTCGGCCACTGGACCGACTAAAATCTCATTTTTGATGCAGCCAAAAGCGTGTTACATCGTCTTTCTTCACGATCGAAAGAGGCTGCTATGACATTGCCCGGCTTTTTTTGATTTTGAAGCAATTGACCGGTGGCGTCTAATTAGAAAAGCGTTTGATTGTGGGAAGTTGTTGGGAATGTACAGGCTGCCCCCAGGAGCTGGATGCTTGAGTTCCAAATATGGCGCCAAATTTGAATCAATATCAATGCCAAAGCAAAGTGCCAGCAACTGTTATTATCGAAACGTATTGGTGTTATTGGCATTATTGGTACTATAACTATTATGTTTATTATTATGTTGACTAGTTATTTATTATTATTTAGTTTTTTGAGTTTACAGACACGAAAACAGCTGTAGTCATTAGTCGTGCAAGAGTGGTGCTTGATATCTCCAGGGATGTGTTACTAACCTACGACTTGCCGGATTTGCTTCCTCAGGTATTGTCGCCGGTGGGGCACCACCCCAAACAGAGCTAGTTTTAAGCTCCCGACCAGTCCCCTGACATGGACTGACTATGAAAAACAACCGATGAGAGTAACTGTCCGTTGAAATTGTTATCTGTACAGTGGCAGAACTTGTCCTAGCTAGTGTAGAAAATCCACCACGGTGGGACTCAAAACCCAGACCTCCTGAGGTGACGTTACAGTGGCAACAGTTGGTTCCATGAGCCATCTCAGCCAGTTATTCGATGATAGGTTTTGTAACTCTCTTATTGCAACCTATTTAATTCACAAAGATAAACAATGAAATACAAAACCCCAACTAATGCCGCAGAAACCAGCTTTGGAGGCTCAGGGCATCAAATTATATCACTGCAGTCCCTAATCACTGCACTATCACTGCAGTGACCGAAAGATTCTGGGGTTCGAGTCCTGACAGTGGCAGGATTTTCGACACTAGCTAGATAGCTACGTTAAATTCAGCCGCTGTCTGGAGGAGGAATTCGAGCATCCGGCTGCTGTGATCATTAGTTTCCGTGGTTTCTCCGATCAACACTAGACGAATGCCAAAGCACTAGCCTAACTACCGGCCCATGAACCGCACGCGACCTGTCCTTCCTTTTCCTTATCCTATCCTCCTCTCTTAGTTACACACACTTACTCTTACATTCACCACACACGACGGGAGGCCAGACGGGAGCTTAGGACTTGTTCATACGGGAGCTAGGAGATGCTTGGTTCGGGAGAACCCCGCCAGCCAACGTGTAGGCCGGCGTCGTATTTCATCATCCAGCGGAATATCACCGCCACCTACCGAGAAAAAAAGGCATGCCCCAACCTTTTACAAAGCTAACGACCGTAGCAGTCGACACGGCCCGAAACACGAAACAATCAATCAATCAAACAACCGACTGCAGAAACGAAATTCCATTCCCCCACCCAGTAGGCCGCCGCCGCCTGGGCCGATGGGGTGGCAAAGAAAACAGCAGCCACGCATGCGGCGGAGCGCACCTGCCGGCGAGGCGCAGATCGCGAGCGGCCCGCGCCCGCGGCCCCCCTCCCACCCCTAGCAGCGGCGGCGGCGGCGAGTGTTAATTACGCCGGGCGATGTCGTTAGGCGTAATGGGGAGCGAGAGCGCGCCAGCGTCGCCGCCGAGCCGTCGCCACTACAAAGGTAATTAAAGCCCCTTTAGAGCGAACGCCGCGCCCGGGACGCCGCTCGCCCATCCGGGACTCGCGCCCGCCAGCCCGCCCGCGCCGTCAAAAATGGAGAGGTCGCGTGGCGAGAGCAGCCCCGTGGATAGGGGCGGCACGCAGGGCCGAGCCGGGCCCCAGTCTCTCGAGAGACCAATGGCGCTCAACGAGTACCATTGCTTTCATTATAATTTGAACATGCATTTCATTTTTAATCGTACCGTAAGTTTTTCAATTTTGCACGTTTAAATATTTTCTAAATTGAAATCACGCGTGGGGTCATAGTGCGCACGTCACGTTCTGAGACACCGCAAATTTAGAAGAGAGGACTAAGAGGCATTGTCGAACGTCCGAGAATACATCTTATCTAAAGATTGCAGGCTGAGAATTGGTTTATGAAGTCCAGATACTTTGCTTTTGCGATATAAACATTCAAATATTTCACAGATTCTACCACTGCATTTACCCCGTAAACATGGCATTGTCTTGGGCTCAAGAATGCCGTAGGACTTTCTTAAGATGTGTGCACTTGCAATTTTCTTTATCATTTATATATGACTCGTAATTAATAAAATGAAATAATAAGATAGAAAATGAATATTATTCATATATATATATATATATATATATATATATATATATATATATATATATATATATATATATATATATATCGAGAGAGAGAGAGAGAGAGAGAGAGAGAGAGAGAGAGAGAGAGAGAGAGAGAGAGAGAGAGAGAGAATTTATTTGTACAAATTCCTTATTCGTGCAAAAAAGTAGTAATTTTCTGATGTAAACCTTTAAATATGAAAATCGTGTAAAACAAACATCATAGAATAAATAACATCTATATACGACTGACTTACTCCACTTACACCGCTCTATAGTTACAATGCAACGTTATAAAATTTTGCCCTCTGGCGATACATACTTTAACGTAAGTATATCTCTTTTCTTCAAAAATGTGTTTTTTCTGCGAACCTTCCGAAGATTAGGAAATTTCGACACTGTGCAATGAGAAATTAAGTTGTCTGATTCTTGTTTGGCGTTTTAGTAAATTAACAACTGAAAAATTACACGTATCAGAAAAATTAGTTATGTAATACTTTCTTTATAATAATTTATTTCTTCTAACTCTCTATAAACGGCTTGTGAGAATTCATGTGAAGTTTTAATATCTGGAAGTAAAGAACTCTTGAAAAATTACATAATTTGAAGCACTTTGAAAGACATAAAAGTCCTTTTTCGACCGTTATTATTTGCATAGACTTCTTTGAAACTGTAGTAAGCTGTTTATTGTGCGTCATGAAACTGAGTGGACTGAATATTTCTATATATTTGAAGTACCTCTCTATGTTGCTATGGAAACCATCCACTTCCTGATTATCAGAATGACCTGGCTCTGTTTACTTTTGCATGATCACTTCCATGGAACGACATTTTTCAATAAAATATTTTAAAGCGATTGTCATTACCTTGTTTATGTTCTGAGTAATACAAGAATCTGGCCACATTACGATTCTTTCTCTATCAGGCTGATCCCTAAATACACATTTAAGTATTTTTAATAAAGCACACGATATGTATTGAAGAGTTTTTATAGACATTTTTAAAATCGTTCATTAATTTTATACGATTTAAAATGTCTTATATTTGAATAGTAAAGAGAAATGTTTGTAATGCTGCAGCAAATATTTGGGAATTTTCGATTAACGCATTGTGGGACCTCGAAAAAGTGGCTATATCTTGTTCCTACATATACAAAATTACTTAAACACGTTATATAGTCAGAAGTAACTTTTTGTGGGTCCTTAATCCAAAAAAAAAAGAAAAAAATGTTTCACAGCAAAACGTCTCTGTCTGTCGGCCTCTGTCCAACTGCCTGTAACTCTGTCCGACTTCATCAATGCTAGTGCCTTAACCTTTCAGATGATTTTCTTCAAAAGTGGTTGATGTAGATCTATCTAAACGAACACTATGACCTGAGTGTTTTAAATTGATATATTAATTTTTTGGGTTGATAATTTGAGATTTCTATGAAGCCTCAATAGTCTTTTCAATTTTTTCGAACATAACGACATTTCTTTATTAAACTTTTTTTCTTCGGATAAAGCAAATATCCCAGATTCATTTTCGTTAAACTCTTCAAATATTCCACAACTGTGTCAGGTTTTCCTCCAATTTCCTTGATCTTTAATCAAATGCTGAGATGGCTCCTTGTCTTGCTTCTGGACATAAATGTAATTTAAAATTAACTTCTCCCCATGGCCCATAGCCCATCACACACAGTTTTTAACTGTTTTTGACGTAAATGAATAAATAAACAACATAGTTTTTAATGCGTCGGAAAGGTAGAGCTTAGCAGTGATGCTGGTTGTGTAGGTTAACTTCTGACTGAAGTACGTGAGTGGGAATTCCAGTACGGAGAAAAATATTTGGTGATTAAAACGATTTTTGGAATTTCATGTAGTAGTATAATGTTGGGTATTCGTTTCAAATAATGAGAGAAAATATGTACTCTACTAACATGACTAGTTTCTTTTTTCTGTCTGTGTCGAAATTATTATATTTATTCAAAATTTTCCCCCAGAAAACGTGTACAAAATAACATTCTGGAATAATTGATATAATACATATGTAACAATAAAATCAAATTTTTTAGATGTGTGGCAAATGCACTTGAATGTTCTCTTTAAATATTACAAACGTACAATTTTATGTCAATATAGCATTTATTGTTTCATATTAGGGGCCATTACTACAATTGGCAGAAGGTCCCAACGCTTATCTCATCATTATTCTAGAAGCATTCCCATGTTTTGCCGCATATCTTCCCGAACAATTAACTCTGATTCCATCAAGAAGCACTATCTACAATTGAGATCACGACGATATACGTCGCGTTTAGTGTTTCACGCCACATGTACTCCGCTGCAACAAGATCAATTTCCCGTTTCCTCTTTCACCCCAACACCCTTCACCCCTCCTCCGTCCTTTCTCACTTCACCTCATTTCACCTCTCTCCCAGCTGCCCTCCATTAACCTCCTCACTCAGCCCTCCAGACGCAACCCCTCCACTTGCGTCGAGCTGCGCGGTTCTCCCCCTCCCCCGCCAGAGCGCTCCACTCTTCATTAGATGAGCGCGCCGGGGGCGGCATGCGGGAGAGGGGTTCATTATCACGTGATTTCTATAATTACGGGCCAAAGCCAGTAACGCGGCGTTATTTGTCTCCGCGTGCGCGAGCGCGCGCGCGCCCGCCGGCGTGGGCGGTGGCGGCCCGCTGGCTGTAACGAAGTTTTCGTTGGGCGGCGCGAGCGACGCCAGATCCAGAGAGTTCTCGCGCGCGTGGAGCGGCGTGGCGTGGCGTGGCGTGGCGTGGCGGGGCGAGGCGGCGCTCGGAAAAACACGTACGCGCATTTGTCAGTGGGACGCGTCACGCGAGCGTCGCGTTTGCGCGCATCACTCACTCGTTAACGCGCGCGCGCTCTCGCCCGCCCCGCCCCGCCCCGCCCCGGCCTCGCCGCTCCGCTCGGCGCGGCCCTGCCGCAGCCGCCGCCGCCGCCGCCGCCGCCACCGGCAGTGGGTGGGAATGCGGTGCTTCGAGGGATCAAGGTTTAAAAGTGACGAAAGTGGTTTTGGGAAATGGTGGTTTCGTTTCTTTGTCGTAGTGGAATACAAACCGTTGACGTTGAAAGTCCTGAATATGAACAATAGAAAGTAAGGAAAGTGATTTGGGGAAATGGTGCTTTCGTTTTTGTAACGTACTTCAACTCGAACTATTCACGTAGAATGCCCTGAATATGAATTATAGAAAGTAAGGAAAGTGATTTGGGGAAATGGTGCTTTCGTTTCTTTATCGTACTTCAACTCTAACTGTTCACGCAGACTGCCCTGAATACGTAAAATAGAGAATGAGGAATGTGGTGTGGAGAAAAGGTGGTTTTGTTTCTTTGCCGTCATGGAATAGAAACAGTTGACGTTGAAAGCCCTGAATACGTAGAATAAAAAGTGAGGAAAGTGGTTTGGGAAAAAGGTGGTTTCGTTTCTTTCCCGCAGTTGAATACAAACCGTTCGCATAGAATACATCTAGATACCGGGCTTCGAATCTTGGTTGATCTCAGTGGAATATGAGGGGGTTCAAAAAGTAGGTTTACGATACGTTTCTTCTCTATATTCTTCTGTTTCCTGTGCGTGCAAATTCCACCACTTCTTCGCCATCATTTATATCACACCAATATCATTATTGCACATCCAGAGAACTATCTCATCAATTCAGATGCGTCAAAATGTCTAACGAATTATGATCATAATGAAAGAGAAGTACAGGAAGGAAGGTCGTATAATACAAATCTCCGTTTTCTCTCACAGCGTTACAAGCTTCGTAAGTATTTAATAGATGAGAAAGTAAAAATGGGTCGGGAAAGGATTTAAAATATACTTTTATACACGAGCTCGATAGACGATGTAACAGTGGAATCCCCATTTTCAACGTAGGTTGAGTGTGGATAAATCAATGGCTGACAGGGCTATGGGGTGCAGATGCTGAAGTGCGGGTAGTGACAGAAGCAGTGGGTTGGTTTCTGACTTCAGCACTATTTGTACAGCACTGTTTTGTAAATTTAAAAATTGAGTTGAGAGAAAATGGAAATATACAATTTCTACAAATATTACTCCCATATATATAAACGCATTGCGCAGAAACTACGGCACTTCTGTCCGTTCTCTGACCAGCAATACTCTGTCACTCGAAGATATACCGTAATTCCTTTATTTGATGAGGGATACATTTAATACATTGCACAATCATATTTGAAAAATTCCGAATTCTAACAAATCCACGCAATTCTCAACACTGAATATAACTAGTTGCATTGAAAAATTATGCAATATGACATTTTGCACTATAAAACAGATTGCCTATAGCTCAGAATGCAGAAAAATAAGAATAATTTATATAGTAGCTATTTTGGCAAACATATGTTTAACTCCAGGATTACAATTTTGATACAGAGGGAAATATTTTAAGAATATTCGCATCTTCAGAATTAATAAATCGACAATTCAATGCCTTCTTTGATGGAATAAAAGTGTTTCACTATTTATCATGACTTGCTACATTGGAAACTTCTACAGAAATGTCAGAATCTCTCAAGAAAAAAGTCACATAGAAAATTTTACAGAATCGTTTCTATAAGCATTTTTTTCGATCTTATTAATACATTTCCCCCCTTATCGCACTGACAAAAAACACTTCCGTCAACGCGGAGTGTAATGTACAGAAACGCACGTTAACCACCGCTCCATCACTACGTCCCGTCGGAGTCACGTACTCGCCCAACGTCCCACTCGGCTGGTCCGAACAGGCGGGCGTGCGATCCGGTTCCAAGCCATGCTTAGTAATGCACGGGCTGTATCGGCAGCAGAGCTCGCGGCGCGGGCTCTGATCCAGAGATACCGCACCATGCGCCCCCGCCCCCGTCCCACTTCACCCCGCCCCACCCCGCCCCGCCCTGCGCCGCCTCGCCCGGCTCCACCCCATGCCACCCCACCCCGCTCCGCCCCGCCCCGCCCCGCCCCACCCCATGCCACCCCACACCGCTCTAGCCCCTGAGGACCCGCCCCCGCCCCCGCCCCCGCCCCCACCTCTCTCCCTGTCCCTGCCCGCTCCGCCTCCGTCACCCGCACCTCCTTCACATTCCCCTTCCCCTCCGCAACCACTGCCGCCGTCACCGCCCCCGCCCCCCTTCCCCTTCCCCCGCGGCGGGTCCACCGAAATATCTGCGGGTGATGCCGGTTGTAAACATGCCAAGGAACACTTCGCTGCGATAAGAACAGCAGCCGCGCCAGCCCAAGCAGGCGAGTGCGGACGAAAAATGTATCGTTGGCCCCAAAATACGGCGCGGAAGTTCGGAAGCAATAAAGAAATGTGAAATAATGGAAGACGTAAATGGTTCGTGAAATGGGCTCTGCGTAAAATTACGCACGAGAAGTAGATCAACGAACACCAAAAGGGAAATTGAAAATAAGATGAGAGAGGTAACATGTAAGTTTACCGAATTTGTTTTGGTTGTCAATGATGAGAATAAATTATCAGATTAATTAAACTAGAAACAAAAAATTATTAGTTGAAATAAACGCATTCTCTTCACGCAAATAAATAAGCTGTAGTTATTAATAAATTAAAATAACCATAACTTTAATACCCGCATCCCTTACAGAAAGAAACAACTGCCCAGTAGTACATGTTACATCCAAGTGAGGGACATATACAATTTTTTTTCAAAATAAAACTATTAACTAAAACTTTGTTTTCGTGGTTGAACACGAACCCAAGAACATTATTATATAAAAGAATAAATCATTTTGAGGGATTAAAAATGAAGAAAATAGGTTTCACATTTCAATTCATAAATCTCAAAAAAAAAATATTACACGAATCTTGTTATAACGTATCATCACATTGCCGCACGTTCTATGCGTTAATAACAACTAGTTAGACCAATATCTGCGCCATCAAATCACTTGTCTATGACGCCTAACAGTGTGAAAAACAACCGGATATGTAATGCATGTATAACGGAGTGGACATGACTTTATAAAATATTTGCTCGTGCATTAGCCGCACAGGCGTGATACGACAACGTTAATGAACCTCTCGTAAAGGATGGGCAAATTGGCTACTCTATTAACATTGCCGGACACGTCATTTTGTGATTATCGCTTTACGGCACATTTTAGAGAAAACAGCTAACAAACATTAATTTACATACCGTTTATGGCGTGAAATATATAATCAATGGTGCGCAATATTCAACCAATTTATCATCAGTCATTAGCTGCAACATGGAAACATGGAAGATACATATTCAACTCAACACACATAACATACACGTCACGGAAATGAAGTGATTTCACTTACATTGCCACCTAAAACAAACCGAAGAGAAAATTCTCTAGTGAACGCATAACAGACGACAAAATGCTCATAATTGTTGATGACACTAAACAGTAAAAATTTAATGGAGTGAAACTAGGAAACGGACGTGGGCATCTCTTGTATGTAACATTCAAATTAAAATGATTACTCATTATTATTAAAATACTGATAACTTAATAAAGCAGAAAGTAGATAGAAATTACATAGAATGTCACAGGGAGTTGATGTAAGCTTTGAAAATATGATTTTGATTGGAATAAATTAATACACACACATATTTTTGAAGACATATAATGTTAATGAAAATAACATTTACACCATATAATTCAGTGCAATGTGCTCTATCCGTACACAATGGAAAAATAAAAAAAAGATAATCATTTTCGAGACAGTATAGCTTATTATATTTATTTTATATATTATTATTATTATCATTATTATTATTATTATTATTAGCGTATTTTCCCAATAATGGAAAACGTTAAGCAAAAATTGACTCGTTTTTGTGGAGTTCTAATTAGTTTTTGTGGAGTTCTTCTTAATTTTCCAATATTCTTTCATTCTGTTGGAGAATGCCAGCTTTCTTTCTTCAGACCATTTCGGTCTGTAGGGTTTTGATTTTGGTTGTTCTGCTTTGACTTCCCATTTGTTCACTTTGTTGCGGAAGGTGTTTTTGTCTGAGGTGTCAGTTATGTCGGCGTGTCGCATGTCTTTTTTTGTTTCTTTCATCCATGGTGTTGTACTTTTAAGTGAGGATATATAGTTTAGCATTCTTTTAGTTAGTCGAGTATTTGGTAGCCTGTCTATGTGTCCGAAGAATTTCAGTCGTCTTTTCCTGATGACGACTTCTATGTTCGAGTACTTTTCAGTTGTCTCAATAGATTGTAATCTGTATCCATCGGGAGTGAGTCTCTTTCTAATGATTTTTCTTTCTTCTTTTTTGATTTCTTCCAGTTCATATTTCTTGCTGAGCGTGAATGTTTCGCTAGCGTAAAGAGCTGCCGGTTTGATGACAGTATTATAATGTCGAATTTTTGTTTTCTTAGACATGCATTTTTTGTTGTACAGGTTTTGGATTAGTCCGAATGCTTTCTTGATTTTCTGGAGGCGGGTTTGTTGTGAAATTCTTTCGGATCCGGTTGGTTCGATGAACTCACCCAGGTATTTGAAATGTGATACCCTTTTGACCGTTCCATACCTTGTGTGCATGTTGTCACCTTTGTGGGATAGGACTTGAGTTTTCTCGAAAGAGATCTGTAATCCTACCCTTTATTATTATATATATTTCTTTAATTGTCAAGTTAATTGAAAATACGAGATACCTGCTGAAGTTTTGAATGAAGTATAATTAAAATAATTTGGAGTACTAATGTTGAAGTAACAAACCCATTAAGGAGACATTCTTGGTCCATTAATAAAAATGAAGGACTGATACGAAAACAATGTAATTTGTTGTTGTTTACTGAATTTGGTATCTGAGTTTTTAACTACAGACAGATTTTAGATCATAAAAAAGCTTATTCAGATCTCCTGAGCAATCACATCATGAAAAGTTTATGGTTTTTCAGAACGACATGTCGAGGAATTCATTTTTCACCATTTTCAGGATATATAGTAAAGGAGAATATTAATTTAAATATGTTAAAAATAATATGAATAGAAGTTACACGAATGATATTAATAAAATTAAACTATTCGAATGGAAATAGCATTTGATAAAATCATAACATATAGAGACTCACCAATTCAAACAAAAGATCAAACAAAAAACAGTGATATATATAGCTGTTACAAAGAGTACAATGAAAACAATCAGCTAAGACAGTTGTGAGGAAGGGACGGAAGAGGCTTTAAAATACGTTGCATGAAATATAACATACAACGGAGAAATTATTATTCTTGGGATACTAAATTGCATTAGAGGAAATATTAATACATTTAAATGGCAACTTTCAGTTAACTAAACACAAGAAAATGTATCTGCGGCTAGCAACCATACAAAGGATTATTTATCTGAAAAGTTTCATTAGATAGAGTCAAACAGACACGCGAACGTATTCAATTCCGGCTGTGTATTGACAGAGTTTGAAGTTTTTATATGAAGCGTTTCGAGAACCAACCTAAAAATATTTCAGTGGTTGTGTTCACTGGCAGACAAACAGCAGAAGAACAGACGGACGGTTTTCAAAAACAAATACAATATCTTTTCTATGTACAAAAATGCACAACATATTTCAGCCACAATCTGGGCAACGCGTCACATACGTGACTTTTTCTCCACTATCTATTCGAGAAAGTAAAAACATTTTACACAATACGTTCTGAGTGAACGAAAATTACCAAGAATCACTAAAACTGGCCCACGCACACAAAATACTTGTATACTACAGAGTGAGACAGATTGGTCGTACTTTAAAATTCAAGTAAGTCTTGTCTTGAAATTAAAATATATCGATCTGAAAAATGAAAAAAATAATATTGGGTATTGGTTCTTATAGTATATTTTCGTAATAATTTATTTTCTGAAGACTTTTGTCATGAATTTTCTTGAAAATAAGGGAAATAATTCCAACAAAATATGTATAAGGGAAAAGAAAGTAGAAAAACAGAATCAAACGTAAGAACAAAGAAAAGTAAAAATGAAATGCGTAAACAAAAGAACTGGTAAAAATAAAAGAATCTCTCAAAATCATGTGTCTTTTGAGCAAAAAACGTCAGGGCGAAAATAAACAACCGAAGTAGAAAATAGGTGAGTTGCCGCGCAGGAAAGATCGAACCACGAAGTGAGAGAAAGAGATAAACCAACAGCTGAGCAAAGGAGAGACGTTCCCTTCAGGAGATCGAACGGTGGCAAACAGCCCCCGGCGCCTCTGGGGCGCAGGTGACGCTCCGCGGGTCGCCCAGAACGAGGCAGGGGGGGGAGCTTCGTTGCGTCACACCGCGCACGACCCCTATGCACCCTCGCCCACGAACTTCACCGCCCCCGCGCCGCCCCCGCGCCGCCCCCGCGCCGCCCCCGCGCCGCCCCCGCGCCGCCCCCGCGCCGCCCCCGCGCCGCCCCTGCCGGCCTCGCGCCGCCCCCGCGCCGCCCCCGCGCCGCCCCCACGTTGCCCCTGCACCGTCCACGCGCCGCCCCCGCGCCCAACCTCGCACATCGAGCACGTTGTACTCTACCACCTGTCCATCATACGCCCCTTCCACCCTGCCTACGCCACACCCACCTCGCCACCCATACTTTCGCTTCGTGCATCCAGCCTCACAGCCACGTCCTCATACCGGCTCCCGTCCACATCGCCCTCGTCCCCCCTCCACATACACACTCTACCCGTGCCGCCCCCGCCCTGCCAGCGACTGCGTCACTGACGGCAAATAAACAGCGAGGCGGCAAGAAGCGCCGGGCCGGACGGCGCCCGGCGACGCGCAAGAAAGCGAGCGACCAGGCCAGGACGGCTCCGACGCCACGGGTGTGACGTGTACGAAGCGGGGCGGGGGTGAGGTGGGGTGGGGGAGGGGGGCGCGAGTGGCGGAGATGGATCGGCGGCGGCCAGCTGGCGGGCGCGAGTGCGATTCCCGGAAGCAAAACAGCGCACTCGCGCCGTCCGTGAGCACAGCGCGAATTGCTGCCAGAGGAGATGTTGGCGCAACGCGGAGACAAGAGATGGGATCCACACCGTTGGGTTTGGCTCGAGCACTGCAGGGCTAGTGAACTAGAGCAGAGGTCTGAAATGTTTTCTCCATCTATGCGAGAATTCTTCTTCACACGCTTTTTAACTTAAGCATTCAAAACTAGTTATTAAATTGGCGTGGCTATTTTCCAAGAGTACCAAAGACGAGTGTTGCAGGAAGAATGAACTCTGACATTAATCTGAAATAACCTTTAAACGCTACTTAAATGTGCGAAGTGTTACGAGTGGCTTGATTGGGGACATAAGCCATGATATCCTACCTCACGTCAGCACTAAAATTTATATCCAAAACTATCTTCTGCGTACTTTATAATATTAGTATATTCTCGTAAATTAGAATAAGTAAATTTAATTTTACGTTAGAAAAGTGACTTTCTAATCCAAAGAAAACATATTTTTCATTTGAATTTAAAAATGGTAAGCCAATTTGTGTTTGATAACCATATTTTTTCGTATAATATGAATGTTTCCCCCTTTCATTTCAAATAATATTACATCTTGCTTCAATAACCAAAATCAGCGAAATATATAGAGAAATAGATAAAGCGCGAAAACGTTTCAAATGGCAGTTTAAAATAGACCGATGTGAATATAAAAATATACAAAGACGAACGTCGCATTTCAAATATTTTTCCCACATAATTTTTCAACAATATTTTATAAAACTACGATAAAATTGAGATGAGAGAGAAGTTGATTATTGGATCAGGGAACATCTCAGTTGTTTGACGTGCCTTGTTAAACGTGTTCATTGCTTAAGATTAAGAGATAACTTGGCTTATTTACAAATTATTATGCATAGGTTTTAGATACAAACATGATCATTTTATCTACATAATCGCTTAACAAATTCAGGCATTTGTCTTATACGTAGATGAGCTTATTGATCCCGACGTTGCTGCCAGTGATGCGAGAATGACCTTAACTTTGCTTTGAAGTTCACCATTGATCTGGAAATTTAGGTTTCCTAGCCGATTCTTCATTTTGAGGAGAAGAAAAATATTCGGCGCCAAGTCCAGGCTCTACACCGGGCAATCCAGTACAGCCCATCTGCTCCGGAAATAGTTTATTCAAAGCAGCATTGTGAAGGCGGGCGTTATTTAGAGTAAGGACATTTCCAAAAGGCAGAATTAATATTATTTTCTTTGAAAATTTACGCCTCATACTCATCTCATTCTTTGGAAAAAAGCCTGCAGCTGTATTCTCTTATTCTGTAGAGGGCAAATAACACTATGCTTCTCGCGCCGGGTGAGAGCGTCAATCGTACAGGCCACCTTGATGACCCGACTGTTCGGCTCAAACTGTCGACTTGTCATCGGTAGTTGCAGAGAAAATTGATCTCGGCTGAATATTATCAGAAATTTTAGAAGTTGACAATTTTCTTCTTTGTAAGGAGTTGGTAGATATGGGGAAAGACAAGCGTATACTGCATATCCTCAAATCCTCCCACTTGTCTAGCAGTTTGACGACTCGATCGGAGATTCAAAAAGTGACCTATTTGAATGACTAAAAAACAGAACGGAGCAAGTGACATTTTAATAATTCTGAGAAAAAATATATTTATTTTAGGCTAAATTTCAGTAGCAATGTATTTTCGAGGTTTTAATAAACGATTGGAATGCAGTGGTTTTAATGATGAAACAAAGCACCATGACTTTACAGTGATTTTGCTATAAATAAAGAGATTTCTCAGAATTTAAAATTGTCGACACAACCGTTCTGGTTTTCACACATTCATTTGTATACCTACAAATCTGAACGCATTATGGGTACGATTCCAATTATAATTCTATTTCGTTGCACATTAGGCTGAACATAGCTTGGTAACCACTTATCAGCATCTGCAGCGGTGAGTGTATAATCAATGTCTTATGGTTGAACAAACCGATAACGGAGGACTCGGAGAGGACGTGTCCTGAAGTGTTGGGTATGTCTGAGCCAGCATGGCGCCCGCTAGAATGGAATTTGAAGGTCGACCGCTTTGATGGAGGGGTTCGTGGTTTCCCTGTCTCTTGCATACGAATACCAGAGCAGCCTCCTATACAATGGGTCACGTGCGGCGCGAGACCCCTCACCCTTCCCTCCGAACCGCATTTTGGGACGCAGTGATGAAGTACAGTAGACCCTCGCTAATCTGAACCCAGCAAATCCGAAATTTCTATTTTGAAAATTCGAAAATATTCGAAAATTTTTATTTTGATCCTTTATAATATTTTTATGTTATCTAAATATTTTTAAATTAAGTTTTAAAAATTATTTTGTAAATTTATAAGTTTTACATTAATTGTAATAAAAATAATACTGATAAATACTTCTTATTTTTATTATCACTTTCAATTATTTACGTTTATTATTTTGTATTTTTATTTGTTTGAAAAGCAAACCTTCGGAACACGATTGACGTATTTCTCATGAGGTAACCGTTGCAAACATTTTTGTATATTCATTACAGACAATAACCAAAACAATAATAGAAACATATTATATTTTTCAATAAATCAGATCTATATAGCATTACTGACTCATGCCGAGTCTCCATCAAAAACAATGTAATTTCAAGCGCTGTAAATAGTACAAGTTTTCTTTTGTTTGAATAAGTGTAAACATTTTCATGAAAAATGCTGAGAATTTGCAAACAATTAAAATCAGTATATTTTATTTTAGTGATTAACAACTCCCTGATAATGCTTATACACTCAGTGCCATCACTTAAGAGTTAAATGCTTGTGTACGCGTTCGACATCTAGAATTATTTCATCCGAAAATAACATCAATACTTTGTCATCTCCAACTGATTTCGCCAAACAATTGTTTCATAATTGGGCCGGGAAATACAATAGGAGAACGTGATAAGGGAACTATTTGCAGAATCAGAGCCAGAGCTAGTAACACGAGCAATATATCACCATTCCTAAAGAGAAGGGTGAATTAACGCGCCTGCAAAACAGAGGTGAAAGGTACGGATAAAAAGCGCGCCACCAAAAACAACCTCGAACGAGTGGGGGGAGGGGTGAACTAGCGATTAACCTGACAATGGGAATAACGACCGGAGATTCAAACGCGCAGGCCGCCTTCCTGACGAGCCGTGTGACGTTCGATGAGCACAGCGGAACGGCGCGCTGTCAGACGAGGTAAAACAGGACAACGAGGAAAGGACGGGTGGGCGAGGACGGGGGAAACGGGATGCTTGCCCCCACCTCCCCCAGCAGAAACGGCGAGGTGACGAGGTCTGACGATGGGATGCGTTGGGAAAGGTGAAGGAAGAGAGACGGGGAAAGAGCAGCGCGGGGGCGACTGTAGGAATTGATTGGAGGTGAAAGGGCGACAGCGGAGATGGATCTCCACGAGCAATCGAGTTTGCGGGGAGAGGACAGCGGCGGAACCAAGTGGGTGGTTTCCAAAAAGGGGGGGGGCTTTCGAACGGGAAAGGGAGGGCGATGACGATGAACTTTCGGGTGCCGTGTAGTGCAATGGTGGCGGGAAAAGGAACAGTGGTGCAGCTGGGGTGGAGGCTCGGGTAGTCGCCGGAGAGGTTCGGATCGACAAAGGAGTAGGTTGTCATGGTGGGGTAAGATATAATGAAGAAATAAAGACGTGAAAGGGGGATTAAATGAGGCGAGAGCGAGAACGAGGGTGAGATCGAGGGTGAGATGGAGCGCAGATCGAGGGTAAGATTGAGAGTGAGAACGAGGGAGAGATCGAGGGTAAGATCGGGGTGAGATCAAGGTTGAGATCGAGGGTGCGATCGAGGGTGAGATCGAGAGGGACACCGAGGGTGATATCTAGGGTGAGATATAGCGGTGCGATCGGAGGAGAGATCGAGGTTGAGATCGAGTATGAGATAGAGTGTGTGACCGAAGCTGAGATCGGGGGTGCGATCAAAGGTGAGAACGAAAGTGATATCGAGGGTGAGATTGAGGGTGTGAATGAGGGTAAGAAAAAGGGTAACAGCGATGGTCGCGACGATTAAAATGAGGGTGGGGACGAGGGGAGAACGATGAAAGAGACGACGGGAGAGGAAAAGAAGGACGAAGGAAGAGGGGAAGGGGCGGAGACGAAGAAAGTAAAGAGAACAGAAACAAGACGGCGACTTGGAAGCGTGGGAGGATATCGAGGTGGGAGCGGGCGGGCTGGGGAGACGGCAGATGCGTGGGCGGCGGCGCGGGAACGGGGGCGGCGTCGGGACGCCCAACGCGGCGGGGACGCGTTCACGGATGACCGCGCCCCCGAACGCATTCCCGCTCGCCGGCTGATTGCGCAGGATCTTTGATGACGGCGGACAATAATTACGTCGGGGGGCCCGATTAGCCTTTGTCGCGGGGCCGTTTTTTACGAGCGCCCCCGCACGCGCGCGCCCTTCGCCGGCCGGATGACACAGGTCGTTAGGCGCGCGTTGGCAGGTCGGCGCGCGGGAATCCCTGCGGCCGCGTGCGCGTGCCCGCCGCCCAGCCGCGCGCGCCCGGAGCACGCGCGTGCCCGCTAGCTGACGCGCCCGCGGCCACTCGGCCCTGCCACCGCAGTTGGCTATTCCGTGCCGTTTCCCGGCAGATTCGCTATGAGGTGCGTTTGTCCTTTGCTAACGAAATTCCCCAGCCTCAATCGCTTACAACCCACCGAGAGTCTGCACGAGCACTGGCGTGCTGCCTACTACCTTTTCCTTCTCCGGGCTCCCTCGTTAGTTGGGCAGTGCACTTCAATATTTACCCGCACTCCCGTTTGTATTTATTTTAACGACCTACAAGCGAAAATCCTGAGTGGTTACACGCATTACGCTTTCTAGCATTTTCTTGTTTCTTCAACAAATACGGTTCTGTTTACATAAAATGTCTAGACTGCTTTTATGTGTCTCGCGCGCAAACTTTGCTAACGGTTGGAGAATGACTTCACTTGATATATTCTCAGCGTAGACATTTTTATAGACTTTGCTCCCACATTTTTCTGCTAATTCTGTTTTCCACTTTCACCCACGTGTTTAATGGTAAAACATAACGTATATTTAGCGTCTCGTGTTGGTTTTCTCCTGTTTTGTCCAAATCCTTTCGCTAGCTCTTACGTCTCCCTGTTCTCCATACGATTATCAATGTAATTATATTCGATGTTTTCTGTTTATATTCGAAGTCTGTTGTTACTTTTCTTTTCCTCTTTTCCCTCCAAACAAAACGTCAGATTTTCTCTCTCGTTGGTTTACATCCACTCACAGCGTTTGCAGTTTCAAGCGGTGTGATCCAACCCTACTATCTAGTTGTCCCCCTCCTCTCTTTCGCACAGTCGAACCTGCAAGCGCCCGTCCCTCCCCCACCTCCGCCCTGGCCCGCTTGCCCTCCCCATCGCCCACGCAGTTAGCGCGAGGGGGCGAGTAAACAAAGAAAGGATGTAATTAACCGAATGGAGAGCAGTCGTTCACATTATATGCGCCGCATACACACGTCCGTTTTGACGGCGCGTTCGACCGAGCCCGCTTTTCTTTTTGTGGCGCTCTCTCGCTATGACGCGCGCACCTAGTAATGTGAACATCTCTCTAAATCCTCACCAGCTACACTGCGGGATTTCGGAGAGATTTGATACCAGTAATACCGGATCTCTCGATATGGAATGTGGATTCGATATCAGAAAGAATAATTTATGATTGCGTGTGAAGCTTACCTCTTGATATCACGATGGCTCTCTCTACCGTTTTATCTCATCCGACCCCACAATGTACACAATGATTTTGACAAAAGAGGGTGCGACAAATCACGGGAAATAAAAAAAATATATTACCATAGATCATGTTCGTTTTTTAGGTTTGTTGGAAACGTATTACGCGCAGTATCAGTGAATGGTTCTTAGTTTACGTTCATGTTTACGGTTATTACGCCTCGCCGCAATTTTGTTTTGAGCACCGTACTAAAGTCCAAAAATTGCATCGCTAAACTTTCCTTAAGTAATCAGAGACATTTTTCAATTATTTCAGAAAACATTTCTATTTTTGTCTGTGAACCAAATTACAACATTTTTACAAGCCATTCCCTTAGCCTCTTTATAAAGCTCATGCTAATAAACAGCAACTGCCAATATTTGAACATTTGTCGAATGACTGAAATCAAATCCACCTTCCAATTCGTATACTCGTATGTTAAGAATTCCTACATAACAATAATTATATAGGTGGTTAAATGTGTATAGGTTTCGCATATGTTGATATGCGCTCTCGATGACGTTTCTATTTTATCGTCACAGCAATATCTCTGTGACAAATAGTGTAACAAACAAACCTGAAGTTTTAAAAGTTTGAGGGGATTAACATTTACTCCTTAGCATTTCACCTCTGTGTCACATTGAAGCGTATGGAACGTATCCTCCGTGTCTCCGCTCAACATCGTAATTACCAGCGGAAGAGATGCCATTGGGTAATAGCACGGGCTGAGTACAGCGTCACTATAACTTTAGCACATGGCCCTACAAAACTCAACCGCTCAAACGAGACAGCAAAAGGAACTTTTAAATGTCGGGAAATAGTGGGTATGGTGAGTGGGATTGACCTATGTGCTACAACGAATGGGTAAACTTCCATGAATGCAAACTGCGTCCCTACTAAACGTGTTCGCTACTGTACTCATGCCTTAATGATTCCATCAACGGGTTGGCAATTTGTAAACAGTGTATTTTATAACTCTACGATCAAGATCTTATTAAATACCCACCGTACTCCACATTGACAGGTAACGGTGTTTTGTCATTGAAATTTGATAATACTTTAGGGTTGAATTTAATTTTTGCCTTCAGAGAATTTATATTTATAATTTCTTTCCTTGCATTCTTTATCTAACTAAATGATATTATTAAACTACTATGCGTTGAGGATTTTTTATTTGTAGTTTTCATTACCACCATATAAACGATTGATGCAGCATCTGGAAAACTTCCATTATTAAATTATCTGGAAAATGCTCTTCGGATATTAATTTACAGTTTCCGCTTAAACCCATTTCTCGCTTTTCACACTTATTAAGCCAAACGCTTATTAATTAGTAAATACTGTGAACAAAGAATATTTAACTGAAACCATAACCACCCAACGTGAATAATTTATTTCTCCGTAAACGTAACCCGCTCTCTCCGGAGCATCTGATAGGCACCACGAGAACGCTGCGCGCATCCCTTCCTCCTGTGCCGGTTTCATTTTCCCGACTTCTCTCCGCTGGCGGGAGAGACTGCCTTCGCAGAAAAAATCGAAATGAAGCAGAATAATGGAAAGCATTTCCCTCCCCAATCACGATCCTGCGGTTCCCTTTATCCACAGCCAAGGATCGCGCGCAATTAATCCCGCGACGGCGCCGCCGCGCCGCCTGTCGGCGCGTCCCGGGAGCTCCGCCTGAACGCGTGCGTCGCGCGACGCCCATTGTGCTCCCGAGGCGGGCGTCGCCTGCCAGGCACGCCCCCCACGCCCCAGCCCTTCATTCCTCCTCACCCCTCACCCGTGCCCACCCTTCCGCCGTCCTCGAGGCCGCAATGGCGGAGGCGAATTTGGTGAGATGGTGGCGGTAGTACGGCGGGGTGCCGGAGGTGGTACGATGGTGGTAGTGGGGATGGGGCGACATGGTGACAGAACAGAGAGATGGTGGCAGTGTAGCGAGGTGACGACAGGAACTCAAATTGGCCGTGGTTCGGCGAAATGACGGTAGAGAGGAGAGGCTACGATAGAGTGACAAGATGGTGGTTGAGTGGCGAGATGGTGGTTGTGTACTAGGATGGCGGTTTTGTGACAGGGTGGCGGTAGTATGGTAGGATGGCGGTAGTGCGATAGGATGGTAGTGTGACAGGAGGCTGGTAGTGCGATAGGATGGCGATAGTGTGACCGGATGGCGGTAATGTCACAGGATGGAGCGCGTGAGAGGTTGGTGGTAGTATTACAGGATGGTGGTAGTGTGACAGGATGGCGGTATTGTGACAGGATGGCGATAATGAAACAGGATCACGGTAATGTGGCAGCAGAACAGTTGTCTGATAGAACGGCGGTAGTGTGACAGGATGACAGTTGTCTAATAGAACGGCGGTTGTGTGACGGGCGACGGTCTGGAGAAATTGTGGAGGTTTGGCGTCGGTATGACATGATGGCGGCGTTGGGGAGATATGACCGTGATTGGGAGAGGTAGCAATGGATGGAAATGGATGGGGGTTGGAATGGTGGTGTCATTTTGGAAACTAAATTAATTATGTTGTGGTTTGAACTTCACAAATGTAGGAAACTCTACCATCGATATTTACTCTGTCTGGAGTCTTTTTCTGTACTGACAATAAATAAAATTATAATGCTTTCTTTGAAAATTTCGATTTCAAAATTTTACATATCAACTTACTGTTCTCTAATATTTCATTTTGCTTCTGCTTAACGTATAATTAAGTTTCATCTTATTCCCTCATATGCACAAGAAATTCTGCACTAACAATTACTCAGAAGAGAGAGAAGAGAAAATTGTTTAAAAAAATACATACGACTATGAGTGATACAATTATGTAATGCAACTCGTTAGAGCTTGAAGTACGCCTATACGTCCCAATATCACCATAAATATAAATGAATTCGTTGTTATTTTTCTTTGTGATAATTTCTTTAGTATGTGATTTTTACCTTACGGCAGAACTTATCAAAATTGTTAAATGAGTTTAGTAGAAGAGAGTAAACAATATAACGCCACTTCGATAGACGAAAGACACCTTCACTATTTGAAGAGAGAAATTGTATCCGAGTAAGGGCTAAACAGGAGGCTTTTCAGTATGCAGATTGTTCCCTCTTGACTTCCCTCAGCCCTCAGCCCCTCGGCGCTTCGTGTTGCGCTCTTCACATCGCGACAGTCGCATTCCGCCCCGCCCGCCCCCGCCCGCCCTCCCCCGACCACCTCCGCCCCCCCCGCCCGCCCCCGTCCGCCTCCGTAAGCCCCCGTCCGCCCCCGCCCACCCCGGCCCGCCCCCCTGACCACCTCCGTCTTCCCCGTCCGCCCCCGTCCGCAGCGGTCCGCCCCCACCCGCCCCCGTCCACTCCGTCCGCCCCCGTAAACCCCCGCCCGCCCCCGCCACCCCCCGCACGCCCCCGCCCGCCCCCACCCGGCCCCGCCTGCGCCCGCCCGCCCCCACCCTCCCCCTGTTCATCCCCCACGGCCCCTCGCTTGTCTTTCCATCCCTCGTCCTGCCATTCCTCGCTCTCCCCTCTAGTGCGAACGTTCCCATCCGTTTTCATTTTACCCAAGGGCTGATAGTATTGCACCACGCAACTTTCATTTTCGTCGACGTTTCAAAGAAGTTCTCTCCCTTTGGAAACCGCTCTACCGCGGAGGCGGCGGTGTCGACGGCGGCGGCTCCCGTTGTGGTGGATGTTACACACAAGAAAGAATGTTATGAATTCAACAAGTTGCGAGGGGACAGCGGGGCGAAAGCCGAAAAACAACGAACAAACCGCGGCCGACTTCCGAAGAAGTTAGTCGCCTCGACCGGCTCTTATTGATTGTAGAAGAGTCGCTGTTTCCTGGAATGTTTGTGTCTGGTCTGGGTAACGTGAAGAAAATATGCGTATTGTTTGTTTGCAAGAAGTACGAGGAAGTATTACCCTCAAACTTTAAACAAGATATATTCATTGACAAAATGTCTTATGTAACCTTTCACATTTCTTAGATTTCTACTATTCTTTCAGAGGTTAAAAATAAAATTTAAACTTAATGAAATTCGTGAGCAGTTGCGAAGTTTATGATGGTGAATTATTCATAATAAAAAGCGATAATCAGACGTTTTTTCTAAATATAATTTCCAAAGCTTCGAGAAGAAATGAACATTAAGATTCAGTTCTCTTACTTATGGTCCATAATTTTATATTACGAAAAATTCTTTAGTGCAGTCTTTAAATAAAATGCATTGAGAAATTTTACTTTCGGTAAAACTTTTGCAATAAAGAAAATCAGCAAGGTCGATGAAAGGAAACTTTCTCTTTCCATTACAGGAAAGTATAATAATTCATTCACATTCATTCTTAGCGCAAATTTTAGAACAGTCGTGTGCATAATGTTGCCTCCAGGGGCATGCAGGGTAACCGACTCAGGGGAGACGCGGGCACACAGATTGCCATCGGGGCCACACTCAATACCTCAAACCGTGTCAATTCTGGAAAGACACGGTTCGTATATGTGTTTTTGCCACCGAATTCCAAGCAGAGTGAACTGGAAGAGGCGGCTGAGGGCATCAACTGATTTCACTTCAGTGGTTCTGATCGGAAGGTCTTAGTTTAGAATCCTGACAGCGTTATGATTCTCGACACTAGCTTGTCAGCTAGGTAGGATTCAGCTGCTGACGAGAGAGGAATTCCAGTGCCCGGCTGTTCTGATCGATTGTTTCCGTGATTTCTCCGAACAACTTTCAGCGAGTAGTACCGGAGCAGTATCGTAACAAATGGACCACGGACCGCACGCGATCTTTCCTTCCTCCTTTTTCTATCCTCACCCCTTACTTACACACACACTAACACACTACACTGCCAGATATGCCGGGAGAGCGGTCGGGAACTTAGAGCTTGTTCCGGCTGGGGCGGTGCCCCGCTGGTGGGAGGTACCTGGTTGGAAGAAACTCTGTTTGCCGATGGAATGTCGGCGCCGGATCTCGCCATCCAGCGGGGACACCTCTCGAGAGGAAAACATGCACCACACCTACGGGACTAATGATCTGAGCAGTTGACGCGTCCGGAACCTACAATCTACAAGTTACTAAAACGATCTACAAGCGAGTACGGAGATACAAGGAGAGGCAAACGTACCAAGTAGTTCCACCGAAGAGTGAAATGGCTAAGAACTCTTACATAGCTGCTAGGATGATTGAGGTAGTCTCCATTCAATGCAAGATTGATAACTAACAGCTATTAGACATTCTAATATGTCTGCTGACGTTTCTGTTTGATATGGCAAAGGAAAATTCTAAATCCTTTAGTAGTCTTAAAGACACTTGCACTTGTTTTCTTTGCAGATAAATCTTTATACAAAACTTGATCTTCACTGTATATACTTCCTCCTTAGAAAGAACAACACAATTCAGTACCTACTACATTTTTATTTCAAATAATAATAATTTATGGATTAAAATAAGAGTTCTTTTAAAATAAAATTGAAATGCACATTTTTTAAGGCATAAAGTTCAGTATTTTAAAACATTACAAATTTGAAGAAAAGCACATAACAGTTAACAACAGTGATGCAACCACGATTTCTTTGGGGTGCAGAAGGTTTGGTGTTCAGCCGACTGGTGTTCTCATAAAGATTTTTTTCATTTATCCTCAATTTCAAATGTACTTGTATTTATTGATTTATAGTTATTTATAACGTAATCAATGGAGATATTGAATTATTTTCAATAGTGTAGAAAATTAATAAAACATGTAATTGGGAATGTATGCCATCAGCCGCAGTGGGGAAGAACGTCTTATGAGCCAATCTCCCTAGGGTTAGCCGCTGGTTAACATGAATACGTTTATATGAATGTTATTCCATAACCCACGGTAACTATATTTTGCCAGCCAACACAGTGCCAGAAGTAGAAATCACCTACAATCGATGGGAGTTCATGGGAATGTTCCACTAAAAAATGCAATTACGAATGAATCCAGCGCGTTGCAGATCGTTACAGGATTCAAGAAGTGGAGAAAATTGACGTATCGTTAATTTCGTTTACCGTTGATCGTAGGTTAACTGACGTAATACGTATTTGGAAATAAAACGTTTCATTAGCCACAAAAGGAAACAAGGTTCATTATAGCCAATAATCACCAAAATAAATTGCTTTTATTTCTGTCAAATTTTCAAAATATGAAAGGTTAATAGCCTGTGTGTATTTCTTGTACCACTTCTCATCCACTGCATGGCATGTCACATATGACTGCATGACATGTCAGCAGTTGACACGCAAAGGATTGCGTTCTAATTCTACTTGCAATACTACAATAAGGCACGCACTATCACCCAATACTTTGTTCGAGTTCCGTATAACACTGAGAAGCATTTCAGCTACGCAGATTTCCAACTGTCACATATGACTGCTATTTCACACTATTTACATATATCACTACTCAGATTTTGTTCAAAGATCTATTCTGCGATTTAAATGTAGTGTTCCTTCAAGGACAAGAGCTCGAAGGAGAGGGGGGCGCTGTCATCCTAACAGGTGCTTCATTATTACAGAGTTTTGGTGTTGAAATTCCAGATTGGATGTCAAATTCCCCCTTTCCATCTATCTCCTGACCTTAAAGAGACATTACATTCCAAATTGAGTATAAATGTTGTGTGTGATGTAAACTGTTCACAATCCAAACTGACGCTATTCGGTGGTAGCATTTCGTTCAGTTTCCAACATATTGCAGGTTTCGAACATACATATTCAAGTAACCATACACCTTTTCTTTGCTAATGAATATCAACTAAACCATGAGATATGGAATGACCATTCTAAATACGAGTATTTTGATTGATTTGATTATATTTATTTAAATAATTACATTATCTTTGCGTAATAATTTCAAAATTAAAAACACCATTGGTTAAATTTATTATTTATAATAAATGTAATGAATGGTACTTAAATATTATACTGACGAAAAACTTCGTAAAACTCATGAAAACAATATCAATAATTCGTTTAAAAAACGGCAAAAAAAAAGCGCTCGCGTTAAAACTCCTGAAGGCACGAGTTTCTGCGAAAATACGGCTTCGCCAGAAATCCGATTCCAAAGGAGATCAGATGAAAGCACCTCTCATATGCTAATCACCGCCCTCCCCCCTAGCCGGAGGCGTAAGAAAGGGGAGGCAAACAGCGGAAGGGGGCGCGGCGCGGGGGAACGGCGCGAGAACGAGAGCGCAAGCTACGACCGCCCCGCCACCCGGCAGCAGCGCCGCCGACGAAGACGGTAAATCCGGTGGGTGACGAAAACTGCGCCGTAGGAGGAAGTGGCTGGGGCGGTGGGTGGAGAGGGTGGTAATGGGCGGAGCCTCGAGGTCGAATGACGCGGAAGAGCGGGGTAGCGTGACGCGAGCCCCCAGGCGGGCGCCGCTCCCGACGCCGCCGCCCCCTCCCCGGCCCGCCCCGCCCCGCCCGCTGCGAACCCGCTTCCCCTGGGGGTAAGTTATACATGCTCGTCACGGAACCGTGTGGCGGAATTAGCACCTCGCCTCTCCGCCTCCGGCCAGAGTGCCAGAGGCGCAGGCGCAGGCGGAGACGGAGGCGGAGGCGGAGGCGCAGGCGAAAGCGCCGTCCGCGGGCAGCGCTGGGGGAAGACGAGAAGGGGCGAGCGAGAGAACGCCCCGGCGGAGGAGGAGCCGTTGGTAGGAAGACGATGATTCTTGAATACCGGCCACAGAGAGAAAGCCGTTATATGACGATGATTTGTAATCAGTGAAAGATATGTGAGCGAATCCGGCGTGCTGACTATTGGCTCACAGATGTAGCGGAAGGTGGATAAAGGATAATTATTGGTTCATGGGTTGTGTGTGGTTGGTTGCTTGGTCGGTGATCGGATGAAGATTCAGAATAGTTGAATCGTTGGGTGATCGGTATGTCGGACGATTGACTTATCGGGTAGTGTGTCGTTTGGGTCAGGGTCGAGTGGCCGGGTTTTTGGATGGTCGGGTGGTGGTCTACTGGTCGGTTAATCTGGTGGTTCGGAATGACAATAAGGAAGATGAGCGGATGATGTACGTACATGTTAGAAAGATGAGAAGGTTCTACCAAAATTTGTGCGACAGAAGTCCTGAATCAACGCCGGGGACATCGCCAGGGAGCGTGGGTTGGATGGAGGGAGGGAGGGAGGAAGGGACGGACGGACGGAGAGAAGGAGGGAGGGGGTATTGATGAAGTACACACAGGTCGAATAGAAAATACATATTAAAAAGACTAAAAGAAATACACGTAGGTTAAATAAAACGACTGCTTCACAAGCGTCGTTTGGGTACGGTGTACGTAATAATGCAGGTGGTGGAAAAAACGGAGGTGAAGAATGAAGGTCGTGCCGTGTTCTACCTCTCGCTGCTTCCCTAGGCCTCCGGGCTCGCGCCAGTTGCCTCGTCAGACACGGAATGTAATGCCACTACCACTGCTGTTACTGTCGCAGTAGAAAGAGATGTTACGGCTTCCTCCGTCAGCATGTCTCCGGCCTCCGACGAGATGCCCCAGCGAGACGCCATTTATGCCACAGGACTTTTACTGTGCCAACCTTGCTTGTAATTCCAGTCGACGTAAACATTTCCATTAATGTTTGGTTATCATTCCCTTCATGTTATTACAGCTATATTATATTTATGTCTGCGTTGTGCCTTCTAGGATGGCTTCTGATAACATCCGTTTCCTATGCAGCGTTGCTGACCGTGTTTTTTTCGCGTTTGACTCAGAACGTTGGCGTGTTTTAATCTAGTAACGTATTATCTGCAAATAAGATATTTTCTATTTTCTTTCGATTCGAAACTTAACACAATATGAAAAAGTTCACAACGTAGCGAAATGGAAAGAAAATATTATCATCACGTTTTCAAACGTAACGAACTAGAAACGAATATTTTCGTTTCGTTATAGAACAAAACAATAATGTCAGTTAATTTTCTTTTTATAGCCTTTGTTCATACAGTGTACACGCTATTCTTCTTGCTTATTACAATGATATCTCATTATTTAGGTTTGATCACCGCAGTATTCAGCATCACCATCAACACACACACACATTGCACACACACACACATTATATATATATATATATATATATATATATATATATATATATATATATATATATATATATATATATAATTGCAACTCAACTACAAGTTTGGATACTTCGGTTCTCAGATTATATACGAGCGTCTACACAACTCTTGAGTCACCCAACAAACCTCGCAAATTGTCTCCGTTTCAGAAAACTTTCCCCTTTTTTATTCGCTCCCAATCTCCGGCGGGATCGCCGTAAGCTTTGACCTCCGCCACCGAACCGAACGCCCGGCTAACGCCTAAGACGTCACAATCACCATCGCTACCAACGCCTCCGGTGCTAACTCCCCAGGCGAGACAACGATATTGCCACGCTGGCCGCCGCCTCCACCGCCGCCGCTCTCGTCGCTCCCGCCCCCGGCACCAACGCCGCACCGTGACCAACGTTTCCACCTCCAACGCCGCCACCGCCGCCACAACCTCTTCCCGTCCGACCTCGCCCGGCCCGAGCCGCCGTTTGACACTTCATAATTCCTACCGGAACACATGGTCTGTTTGCGCCCGCGGCCGACTCGATATATTGCGGCGGGCGCGGAAAGCAGGGCAGCGGCGGCAGGGGCGGTCGAGAAAATCAAAGCTCAGAGTGGATTTCTTCTTTTTATTCGTTTTTCGCGCCCCGCTGCGGTTTTGTTTCCCGGCGTCCGCGCGCGGTCATATTGTGCTCCGAGCTCCTCTGCCCTCCCCTTCCTCCGCCCCCGTCGCCCTCACGCCATCCCGGCGAGGCCTCGGCCCTGGAAGAAACAACGGCCCTTCTAGGAAGATGAGTGGCCGGGATTTACCCGGGCGCGGGCCCGTAGTATTTTCGGGGCAGGGCGCACAATTACTTTGTTGTGCTACGTGAGAAGAATGCGAAGGCGAGGCGTCCGTTGGGGGGGGTGGCGGGGGGGGGAAGAGGGAGGGGGTCGGCGAGGGAGCGGGAGTGAGAAAGGGGGGAGGGAGGGGGCGCGGCCGATAGCGGCGTCCTGAAGCACAGCGGGGGCGGACGCCGGGACGGGACGCGCCGGGCCGAGTCTTCGTCGAGAAATCAATGAGCGATGGGCGAAAGAGTAGGGAACTGCATTAAAGTACGTTAGTTTGGAGAGAGGGAGTGCGCCTGACAGTCCTCTGAAATGGAAGGCTCGTCGCTTGTTTTCTCTTTCGGGAAAAGGCGTTACTTTCCGAAGCAGGCGTCTTAGGAGACTTCCCATGCCGTTTGCGCCTCCTGCTCTCCGAAATTGTCGGAGCCGATCGCCGGGGGAATCCTCTTAAAGCAGGTCGGAAGGCGGAGTTGTAAAATTTTGATCCACTTGTTCGTTTTCTGGCAAACGAACACAAAGTTTCATCGCCGGCTGGAATCCTAATATAATCTTCAATTGATGTTACAGTCGCTCTTGAAGAGTAATTTCAATACAATTCGAAATACATCTTCAAGGTATCATCAAGAGCAAAATCACAATTCAAGTAATGTGCGAAAGTTTAAAATAAGTTAAGTCAGAGTTGTAATAAACAGATAGCAAAGCACTGTCAGGACACGCTTTGGAAATATTACATATTTAATTCAGAGAGAAGTTTTAGATAAATGTCAGCATTTGCAGAGTAATTTCAAATTATATTTTTAGTGGATGTCCATAACCAAATTTGCCGTTAGCAATTTATGTTAACTCTTTGACTTTGGGGTCCTTTTTGTTTTGAATCAAAATATTTTAAACATTTTTTTACGTGTTTCACATCATTACAATGCTATGTCTAGTGTACTCGTTTCATTAAGTATCACAACAACGCAGTATTTTATTATAACAACGTAAGGTTGTTAAGGAGAAGGAAAAATGTAGTTTTATTTCAAGTACGTATTGTATTATGAGCACACAATTAAATAAGAACTTATTAAAAAACTGCGGAATTTGTAACTGAATGAAACCATAGTGCCACACATACAAATACGCATCAACCAATTAACTTGATAATATATTGTGCTGAGACTGCTTTCGGGCGTTTTGGAAGATAATTTACTCGGTCGTTCCGCGCTCTCTTATGCAAATTTAACTAGGCGATTTCCACAATGCCCCTCGACGGCAGACGTCACTTCAGTGCTGAGGCTCCTCGCGGAGAACGGTGGGCGGTGGCGGCTACGGGGTGGAGAGGCGGAGACTGGAACGGGTGCTGGGTCGAGCGCGGGGCAAAGCGGGGCAGGGTTAAGGGCGGGTGCGTGGAATGGGACGGTGGCGGGGACCTCGGAGGGGCGGGGAGAAGGAGAGGGTGGAGGCGGTGACAGCGGCGGGGACCGAGGCGACGGCGGCGGTGGTGGCAGTGGTGGTGGTGGTGGCGGTGACAGAGGCGCCGGCGGAGGCGGCGGTTGTGGCGGGAGCGGTGGCGGCGGCGATAGGGGCGACGGCGATGGCTGTGCCAGCGGTGGTGGTGGTGGCAGTAGTAGCGGCGGCAGAGGCGGTGGCGGTTGTGGCAATGGCGGTAGTTGCGAAGGTGGTGGTGGTGGTGGCGGCGGCAGCGGTGGCGGCGGTGGTGGCGGCGGCAGCGGTGGCGGCGGTGGTGGCGGTGGTGGTTGTACCGGTAGTTGCGGAGGCTGTGGCGGTGGCGGCAGCGGCGTCGGCGGCGACGGCGGTGGGGGTGGCGGCGGCGGCGGCGGCGGCGGCGGCGGTAGTGGCGGCAGCGGCGGTGGCGGAGGTGACGATGGCGGTGGTGGCGACGGCGGTGGAGGCGACGGCGGTAGTGGCTGTGGTGGTGGCGGTGGTGGTAGTAGCGGTAGTTGCGGTGGTGGTGGTGGCGGCGGCGGTAGTGGTAGTAGCGGTGGAGGCGGCGGCAGCGGAGGCGGCGGCGGTGGTGGCGGCATTGGTTCCGCTGCTCGTTACCGCGCGAGCGTCGGGAGCTTTGATTTGCGGCGACGCGGCGTCGCGATAGCGAGCTTGAAAAAGCCGGGCCCTTTATGCTTCCTGGGCGTAATGGGAACTCCGCGGGACGGACCGCCCTCGCTCGTGCCTCGTGATATATTCCGTATAAACTCGCACGCTTTAATCCTGCTACCAAGGGTTAGTTTCCTGTCGTAGGGGAAGGGAAGGTTTGTTGGTTATACTGTGGGGAAGTGGAGAGGGGTGGGGGACAGGTGGTTAAGTGGGCAGGTAGGATGTTAAGAAGACTCTAGTAGGCACAGCCGGGCAGTTGAAATAGCGGGGAGGGTGATGTGAGGGTATGCATTTGGGAGGGATAGAGAGAGGGGGGACACGAGTAAGCAGACGGTTGAAAGAGCGAACGACCAACAAACGAAATAGAGGGAGATGGTGAAGAGAGACTGAGAGTAAGAGCAGGAAGATGGTTGAAGCAGGCGGATGATTGAGCGAACAAACGGTAGAGATGGAGGGCGGGTGGGCGGTTGAGGGGGAGGTGAGTGGTTGAGCTGGCGGTTGAGCAGGCGGGCGGTTGAGTGGACAAGCGGCTGAGCAAGTGAGTAGGGCGCAGAGTGGCGGGGCGGGATTGGGAGGGCGGTTGAGGTGAGAAATGAGTGGTTGAGCTTACGGGTGAGCAGGTGTCCAATTGCGCGGAGAAGTGGTTGAACTGGTGGGCGGACAGTTGAGACGGCGGGTGTGTGGCTGAGTAAACGAGTGAGTCGTTTAGTGAAGGGTGGGTGGGCGGTCTGCAGGGAGGGCGGCGAGGCGTGCGCTGCCAACGGGAGGGGGTTGCAGTGCGGTGCGAGACGGCCTGATCGCCGAAGGGATCGCCGCGCCCGCCTCGAAGCGTAGGGCGTCGGAAGTGGCGTCAGGGGGCGCCCCCCTCCCCCGCCCCTCCTTTCGCCACCGTCCTCAGCTCCCTCGGTAGATGCCTTCCTCATTCCACCTATCACGCTCTTGATGCACTCCCGTTTTCTGCACCATTCGTGACTGGTTCTGTTCTTACTCCTCCAGCTCGTTCCTTTATGGTTATTTCATTTATGTTTCATTTACTTTTTTTCTTCTACGCCCTAATGTCAATGTTATATTTTCCCCTATTGCTCATATAAGGGTTCCTGTGGTTTTCTGTCTGATCTTTTGTATTACTTCGTCCGTTTTTTAAAATTTCTGAATTTCTTTGAATGACAACACTTTTGATTTCTTCTTCTGCTCAATGTTTATCCTCTCTTTTTACTAAACAAATTTACAAGTCAATATATAGTTTCTCTTCATTTCAGTCTGCATCGTCTGTTCGGCTTTCTCACCTATCACCTAATTTTAATTTTGAATCAAATATTATTTTCTTTTCTAACTGACTTTTCTCCAGTTTTTTTCCTAGAGTTTATGTAATTCTAATACTTATTGAAACAATCCGCTATATTTTTTCTATGGTAATTTTTTTTCTTAATGGGAATTTTGTCTTAGTTTTTACTCATTTTACAAACTTTCAAGTATTATTCTCTCACTCTTCGGTTAATATTCCCAACCCCCGTTTTGTTTTCGCTTTTCTCATCTCCTTGGTCTCCTCCTTGGAGCAGTTCCTCCTGTAACTTGATAGCCATGCAGAATTCCCATCTCAACCTACGCCACTTGCGACGCCGTTTTGACTCCCTCATGCCCCTTCCCGAGTGCAGTCGCAGCTTCCTCCCTTGCCTACGCCTCCATCGTCTCCGCCACCACCTCCCTCGCCCCCGCCGCCGCCTCCCTTGCCCCCATCGCCTCCGCCGCGTTTGTCGCCGCCTCCATCGTCTCCGCCACCACCTCCCTCGCCCTCGCCGCTACCTCCCTTGCCTCCATTGTCCCCTCTGCATTCCTCGCCACCTCCATCGTCTCCGCAACCACCTCCCTTGCCCCCGCCGCTCCTCCCTTGCCTCTATCGCCTCCGCCGCGTTCCTCACCGCTACCATCGCCTTCGTATACACCTCCACCTCGCCCCCGCCGCCGCCTCCCTTGCCTCCATCGCCTCCAACGTGTTCCTCGCCGCCTCCATCGTTTCCGCCACCACTTCCCTCGCCCCCTCCGCCACCTCCAACGCCTCCGCCGCGTTCTACCCCACCTCCCCCGCCCCCGCCCCCCTCGCCCCTCACGCGCGGCTGCGGAAATGAGCGCGGAAGGAGCTCGCTGGGGCCGTCTCAATCGGCGCTGACCTCGCGTGCGCTCCTGGCGGCGGCCACTGTAACTAGCCGAAGACATGAAAGCCCGATTGCCTACGCGAAGCGGCGGGCCCCGGGCCAAGCCCGGAACGAGGCGCCCTGCGTCGGCCTTGCGTGGGGGGGGGGGGGGGAGGGGACCGAACCAGCAGCGGCCTTGGCGTCGGACGAAAATGAAGATGTTGATTTAAGTTGCTTGAAGTTCGGGCTATTCTGTTTGTGGTAGGTTCGCAACTCATTTCCTGTAGTCACTGAATTTAAGTGATAAGATTCTCAATTCTACAGAAGCAAAATGACAGTTTCAGTGATTTTCTAAGTTTGAAATCCACACTGAAAGTAATATGAGTCAACAGTAGCACGTTCTGTCAATGAAACAAACTTACGAATATTTACAATACGATAATGTGAATTAATATTGAAGTCTCTGAGAAAAGGAGCTAATTATCTAGTAATATTTGTTTGGAGCATATCCTCCAAGTGAATACACGAAATTGCATTCGAAAATTTTATTATTGATTTTAAAAAAAATTAGAAGCAAACTATGTGAATTTTGACATTCGTCCCAGATGTTCCATGGTCGTCATACTCCCTAGTTCATGAAGAAATAATAGAATTTTTCTTGGTAATTAATTAATACAAATGACAATTAAAACTTTGTAATAGAATGGTGACACTAATTAACAATATCTTATCTTCAAAATATTCTACAGCTCTGATTGATTAATGAGCATATTTCTCGCTTGGAAGAGAAGGTATGGAATATCTTGGCATCTGCAAACACACAAATTCTAAGCATCAATTACATTTAAAAGCCCTTACGGCTTAGAATGCCCGCCAGAACTTAAGACTATATCTACTATCTACATAAATAATATACCCGTTCAAGTAAATATTGTGCGTTTCTGCACAGCGGAAAATCACAAATATGACGGACAAATGTTCGAAATCGGAATGAGGTCGCTGAGGGACTATAGGTTATATGTTGCCGGGTCACGTGGAACTGTGATGTATCTGTCAGCGTACACGTGCCGGTGGCTCGTTAGGAAGAATCCTTCTCCGGGTCTTCTTCCGGTGATAAATGAGCTACCTCACACTGCGATACAGTCGGGAATCACCCCGGTCTGCACTCTTATCCGGAGGTTGTTTGTTTGTGCATCAAACTGCTGTTGTGATACTTCTTTAATTGCCTCGCGCGGCGGCCCTGTCAGCCGCACATCCGGATGGCGCAACCGGAACTTCGGGATGGGAGCATGGCAACCTGGAGAAAAAGTAGGCTACGACAATTAATACGGAGAGAAACGATCTCATGGTCCTTAGCAAAGCAATTGAATTATTTTAAAATTGAAACTTTCTGAAGTTACGTGATTAAATTATTATAGAACTAGATATTGGTCGTTGATTTGTCGTAAGAATTTATTTTCCCGTAAAGCTTTTTCAGTCACACTGCGGCTATCTTCGGCTACAAAATTAACAACATAAAATCACAATTAAAATTTTGTGTATTTCAAAATTTTATTTATGAATTTTAGTGAAAAAATCTAAGCGCAATAGAAAGAATGGGAAAATAAAATGCGAAAATCGAAGAAAGAGATTTATAAAAGTATTCGTAAAATAACAAATGTACAAAGTCAGATAACTGTTAAAGAACGTGAAATGAGAAAGTAAATTTGGAATGACAAATTATTATTTTATGGTGAAATAAAATAGATAGAATAGATGGAAAAGATAGAGTATATGGAATACATTAAGTAAATGGAGTAGATGGAGCCGATGGAGCAGATGGAGCAGATGGAGGACATGGAGCAGTTGGAGTAGATGGAGTAGATTGAGCAGTTGGAGTAGATGGATCAAATGGAATAGATGGAGTAGATGGGGCAGATGGAGTAGATGGAGCAAATGGAATAGATGGAATATGTAGACTAAATTAGATAGAATTTCAGTGTTATATTTAGATCGTTGTTATGTTAGGTCGTTCAATATTGATTATCACTTCCCATACAACTTCTACAAAGTAGTAGTTTGACATTTTTATCGATGTATGCGTGAAACTAGACTATAGTACTGTCTACAGCCACCAGATAAAGTTGCTGCTTCCTGTAGGTAGCTCATCGCACCATCAATTGTTCCGGTCTGCCAGTAAGCTGGGAAGAGCGAAAAGATGACACGGAAGCAGACAAGCACGGCGGACAATGTGGTTTCCCCAGAGGGAAGGAATGACTGCTTCCGGCCACCAAAAGAGGATGGCAGCCATATGTAGGGAGTCATCACCAAGTCGCAGATTCGTGTTTCTTCGGGTATCGGAGTTGTAAGACAGCATGGACTGTGCCAAAAAATGCAAAAGCACTGGGCGTCCGGAAGGTGCATGCGTATAAAACAATGCCCAACGTATCGATGACGTCATAATGACAAACAGGCAAATCACATTTGCTAAATTATAGAAGGCAACCGGTCTATCACGGGGATCCTCAACATCAACATCCATGAGCATTTGACGAAGTGTGTGCCTCCCAAAGGGAGCATCATACCCTAACCATTGCACAGAATCAGAAACTTGTGGAGATGTGCCAACAGTTAGTTAAACAGTACAATTTAGATCCAACTGATTTTTTTTCGGTTTCTGATCACCGTCAATGAGTCATAGTGCTTCCACGAGACTCCAAATCCTCCATATTCCATTGATCTGCCATCTAGCTACTACGGCATACTCGACACTATGAAAGAGGTCATGCAGGGGGGAAACGTTCATCATTAATTACAAACTTCATGCAGCTGTCCAACAATGACATGACGCAAAGATACACCCAAACGCCAATCATTTTTTAACTCTCCAAGTAATATTATACTTAAATAGACAGATAAAAATATGAAATTTTAATAAAACTGTTGAATGTTCGTGAAGAAATGGAGGTACGCCCCCTCCCACCGCCAGAGACCCCCATTGGCGATTCTCGAAAAAAAAAGAAACACGCTACGTGTGACTAGATATTCTGAATCACAACTACCAGCTTGTCGACCAATTTCGTAGCATCATTATCTCTTTGTGGCAAATTGCATCGACGAGCGCATGCGACTGACAAACTTCAGCAGATTTCCAGTCAACGCCACACATTAAGGCGTTGTTGATCGCTCGGGTTGGTCAGTCAATGAACCGCACTACAACCGCACGTTGGGACATAGCATGCGCCGGGTCACCAGGATGCTTTCTGAAGCATGATGGAGCGGGTGTTCACAGGGGACATCGCGTGAGAGAACATTGACTCGACACGCTCACAGCGCATATTAACCTAGCACACCACGTAAAATAGGGGGTCCTACACTTCAATGGTTAAGTATCATTAATATATGGTTATGGTTTTACAGATATTTTTAAAGGAGTATCAAACCAATTTGGATGGAAAAATCAGGAAATATTGGGTGATCAGAACCACAGAAGGACAACCCTTGTTATGATAATATGTTCAACCTTCCTCCCAAAAGACAGTAGTCAAAATGGGGTTCCGACAGAAGGAAATAGAAGCACCAAACAGACCTAGGCTATGTCAGAGGATAGCCCAACTTATGACGCAGTGTGTGCTACGCCACATCTCAGATTGAGATAATGGAGAGAGGACGGCCCGCTCTGGTACTAACCCATTCATATAGTTGCGACGTTGCTATTTCCTGTGTTACTGTCACAAATATACCTGAATTTGTTGTATATTGGGCAATCTTGCGATTCAATTGTTGAAATTCTATAGGTATGTATTGATAGAAAGCTATTAGGTGTGTACTATATATATATATATATATATATATATATATATATATATATATATATATATATATATATATATATCCCACTCCCTCTCTATCTCCCCCTTGCTATCTCTATCTCTCCCTCTCCCACTCTCTCCCTCTCTTTCTCCCTCTCTCCCTTTCTCCATCTCTATCTCTTCATCTCTCTCCATCTCTCTCTCGCCATCTCTCACAATCTCTCTCTCCCCCTCTCTCTCTCTCCATCTCTCTCTCTCTCTCACACACACACACACACACGCGCGCGCGCGCGCGCACGCGCGCGCCACACACAAATACATACATACAGTCTACAAATCATAAGTAATTTCTTCTATAGAAAAACGAGTGCGAAATTAGTGATTGTGAAGCACAATACTGAAAAACGCAGGGCGGCTACAAACCTGCGGTCAGAAAACGCGCGCATATAATAATTGACTGTTTCAGATTGGTTAATATTAACGGATCACACACTATATTGGGCTCGTTAAGCAAATGAGAGGCTATTGTAGAGGCACAAATAGTTAAATAATGCTTATCATGCTTACAAATTAGTACAATACTCTTTCAAAAACG
Organism: Gryllus longicercus; assembly: GCA_038098605.1. Classification (NCBI taxonomy): domain Eukaryota; kingdom Metazoa; phylum Arthropoda; class Insecta; order Orthoptera; family Gryllidae; genus Gryllus; species Gryllus longicercus. Next base: position 2,153,747 of record JAZDUA010000138.1, on the reverse strand, counting down.
TATTATTATCTCGAGCACTGCACAGATACCAAAATGTATTGAATAACATTAAACAGAGTACTATTCAAACTTGAAATACCAGGTCAAATCATAAATTCAACCAATGCGAAACAGTGTACTAGAAATTGAATCTCATCATACATTGCAAATGAACAACGCAAAAATATATTGATGTACCCAGGCATGTCGCCTTCGCGGGCAAAATAACTACCTTACTGAAATTCGTGTTCAGAGCAACAGACGCGAGTTTTAAACATAATGATTGTGAAAATTGCTTCGAAGTGTATATCTATCCAAGTAAGGTTTTAGAGAAGATAGCTCAAACTTATTGTCTCAAATTTAAATATATTAATTTGCATTTCACACATTAAAATAAAATAAAGTATCGTTTTAATTAAAAATTTAAAAATAAAAATATGATTGCAAAATATCACTAGAGAGAATTAAACATGTTGAATCAAAAAGCTCTTGATTTCATAATCGTCTTTATTTAGAGTGCTATAATTTCATTGGCTTTCTACATTTTAAGAGCTTCAATAAAGTTTCTTTTTTTTTCTAAATGGTTGCCCTCCCGTACGCGAGAATTGTTAATTTATTTCTCGTTATTACTAAATGCGTAAAAATACTGAAATATTATAAAATTATACTGTATATACTCAACGAAATATACTAAATTATAAAAAACATAAAAAAATGAAAACACAGAAAGAATTTCTCATTCAAACACATTCCTCCCTGTTGGCAAACATTTTTATAGAAGACAGAATAAAAAGTAAATAAATATGAAATAAAGTAATGAAAATGAAGAACACAAACATAATTCACACATATGTTATTTGCTAGAAAACATCCGGCAAATATATTTTAGAATTACCATCGTGATATTTTGAGCCCACTTTCTGCTGACTTTCTCCGCTACAGCTTGCGCCTGCTCATCCCTTTCCGAATTAGGAAAGTAGAGCGGAGTCAGAGAAATTTGCCCGTGCCTCGAAGAGTGCCGGGCTTCTCAGGCGGGCAAGTACATCTTGCAGATGAGGTTTGACAGGTCTGATCTTAACGGTCAGTTGAACAAAATGATAAGCATTGTTTATTCCCCGCATTACATTCCTCTAATGTACTTTTCAAAAACATACATTATATAATATATCCTACATCTCATGCCAATTGGAACGCAAAATTCCGACTCCCCTCGGTCACGTGGCAAAATTCCGACTCGCCCAGGTCACGTGGGAGCGAGGTCGCAGGAGAAAAAACGTGCAAATCGGCCAATTTCCCGCCCGCCGTCTTAGTCCTCGGGCTGCCCCGCGGAGCGGCTCGCGACATCAAAGGCGAACGGCCACCGTCCTCATTGAGGACGCTTTTAAAAGGCCTCACTCACAATGGGGTGGTGGTGGACACGACGAGGAGGCTGGCGGAGCCCGTGCTGGTGGTGGGAGTGGCAGTGGCGGAGGGAATGGCGCTGCTGGGAGTGGTGATAGTGGTGGCTGGGCGGTGGAGGTGGTGGAGGCGATGGTGCCGGGGCGGGGGAGCCGGTGAAGGCACGGGCGGCGAGGGCGGAAAGTGGCGGAGGCGGCGGGGGCGGCGGGGGCGGGGTGTGGCAAGGGCGGCGGAGGTAGCGGGGGCGGCGTGAGCGGCGGGGGCGGCGGGGCGGCGGGGCGGCGGGGGCGGCGGGGGCGGCGGGGGCGGCGGGGGCGGCGGGGGCGGCGGGGGCGGCGGGGGCGGCGGGGGCGGCGGGGGCGGCGGGGGCGGCGGGGGCGGCGGGGGCGGCGGGGGCGGCGGGGGGCGCGAGTGTGGCAACGAGAGGCAGAAGCAAAGAGGAAGCGAAATCGGTAGCGGTTGCGTAGACAAGAAGGCGGCGGGAGAGGTGTTCGCGACAGTCGAGGTGACAGGGGCAGTAGAAGAGCCCGCGATGTTGGTGACGGTAGTGGCATTGGAAGAGGCCGAGGCAGAGGGGCTGAATTCGGCGAAAGTTGAAGCGGATGCCGTATGGCCACAGTATGGCGGCGACGGAGGCATCGGAGGCAATAGAGTTAGCGTCGGCGGTGACGGTGGAGTAAAAGGTGCAAGTTATCGAGCGCATCCCCTACAGAATAGCAGGCGGGAACAAAATGATGAGAATTCGGGGGGCGAGGAGAAGGGAGGGGGCAAAGCGAATGGAAGTCACGAATTGGCGCCTAAGTACATGTTCTCGAATGGGCTCCTTCGATGGATTTCAATGTTAGAGTTTGAATTTTTAACAACCTATTTTGTCTCTGAAAGCCTTCATTACGAAGCAATATTTGATGCAACGCAGAAAGCGCTGGGCTTTAAGAAAAATAAAAGCGGCTGAACTCAGTTGAATTACTGCCTTTGCGGTATGTTCGAAATATTCTAGATTTCTCGAATGGCTACATCTATTTCGACTTTTCTATGATTTAGTACACAATATCACAATTTAGGTAAGTGAGCTTTCAATCGAGCGTTTTAAACTTAAACGAAGATAGAAACATCTAATCATCGAGTAAAGGAATATTTCCACAACCAGAAACTAAGACCTACTCAGAAACCTAAATAATTGAAACCATAAAATGTTTTTATAGTACTTCGAGTTAAAGATCCCTTCATAATGTGATATGTCATTCCCTTTCAAGTAGAGATGATTAGGTTAGTATTTGATTAGATTAGTACAGAAATACAACACATATGAATATGAACTTCAACTCTCATTATTGAAACAGTTACGTTCTTGGGCGTACGACAGACATAATGAAATAAATCCAGTCAAGACATTTTCGTACCAGTTGTATTTTCTATTGTTAATACGAATTCATGGACAATTACAAGTATATATACACAGGATCATTTTCAATATGTGAATTGAAAGTCATGCTGATTCAGTGTTATTTTCACTTTGCAGTATCCAGTTGTTTTATTCAGCCATATGTCTTCGCGGTAGGCATTTGGAAAAGTGTATTTTGGCATACGCGTACCGCAAAGTCTATTTTGGCTTGCACGTACCGCAAAGTTATGTTTTTCAACAGTGATGGTAAGTGCTAGTTCCCATGTATGAGTATTGGAAGTTATTACTTTTCGCTTTGATATAATTTATTGATATATACAATTTTGCGAAACATGAAACTCCGTATCTTATACATGTTGACACCTCTCTCTCAAATGCTTGTCTCCCAAAACGAAAGCAGCTATCACAACATTGTCCTGACCCTGTTTCCTCCTTGTCATGACAGCCACTCGTCCGACCGCATCGTAAAGCGAAAGCGATGGGGTTGTGCATGAGAGTGCGCGGTGGGGGGAGTGTGGGAGGGTGGGAGGGAGGGAGGGAAGAGGGCGGGAGGATGACGGAGGAAGACGTAACGGGTGAGCGGAGATTATCTGACGCCGGCGGGACGCGGCAATACACGTCCGCCGACTCGCCCCCGATACTCGTAAAGCGAGAAAACTACGGTGCAGAATGCCGGAAGACCGAACTGCCGGCAACTTCGACCGTCACATGCTCTGAACGCCAGATGGTGTGTGCGAGACGATGGGCATGGCGGCAAGAAGCGAGATGTCATTCGGAACGGTTTGGTTGGAGGTGCACCGAACAGTTGGAATATGTCAACGGGTAATCGGAATATAGAAGATTCAGGATAAAAGAGACGGAATAAACGTACACAGAGAGAGAAAGAGAGAGAGAGAAGAGGGCGAAAGAATGAGACAACTTAGAAATGTGTATGAGACGCACAAATATCTGTCCACTAAAAAAATGAAATACTATATATATATATATATATATATATATATATATATATATATATATATATATATATATATATATATATAGGAACAAAACTTGTTGCCTATTACAATTATTTACTTTCCAAATACTCAAATATTGGTTGATGATTTTCATATTCAGATATTGCTTTTAAAAGATGCAAAGAACGAGACAGTTTGGATTATCACTGAAAAATGAATATGTATATTGCGTTATTCCGTCTAGTGTGCGCACTCTGACTGAATTATCATACCCATCAGTCAGTCACTTGATCCTGATAATTAGTGTGAGCGCTACTTTTTGGGTAACTTATGTTTGTCCAGTGATTTGCTCAGCAACATTGTAGCTTTTGCAGGCCACTAGTTCACCTAATATTTGTGTGACTTTCAAATTACAAAAATTATTTTTATACGAACGTCAAGTCCACTTGCAGTTAAGGATTCATCTGAAATGTAAATAATTATTAGGAGTGCTTTCCTAACCGGCAATGTTAAAGCACTTAGGACCAAACACAAAGATCACGTGACTATCAATGCGCTCACATACCCCACACAATCGTACTCTTGAAAAGGAAGATCCATCACTATCTGAACTAAGCAACTCCTGAATCACTGAAAGCAATGGAAACATCACACATGTATAAACAAATGTAGCCTTTTACTATCGCCGTGAAAATGATGTAGTTACGTCTTAGAATAACCATCTCAGGAGAGAACAAAATGTCTGCAATAAGCTTTTGTATTACAACACGGCCATTAGCCCAGTCTGCTAAGATCCTTCGTCAAACACCTTTGGAAGCATAGCAAGTGTTGCATCATAACAAACTTGTTACCCGCGCGCGAAGACGCGCCCTCGTTGAAATTCACAAACCCGGACAAGCGGTCTGCAACCCCCGTTCCGGGCCTTGGAGGTGTGGGGGGGGGGGGAGGCGTGCCCTCTGAAGCGCTCAGCGACACAAAGCCAAGCGCTCTGTTTCCCCTCCGCCGCGCAGCTTCCAGCGTACGATCGGCCGCCGCGTTTTCCTCTCGCTGCAAGTGGCGCCGGCAGCGCGGCGTATGCACGGGTCGTTCTGCGCACATACATGTTTTATAGTCACTTTTTATTGCGCCTCGCGCCTAACTCCTCCCATAAAAACTCGAAGGCGGAACGACTGCCGCGGACACCGCCAACGTGTTTTGTAGCGCGCGAGCCGGCAGGCGGACGGGCGGGCGGGCGACTCTCTTTAAAGAGAGGGAATGCGTAATTGTTACGCAGCCTCGCAGGAGAGTATTTGTGCGCCGCCCCCACCCCACCCCACCCAACAGATGATGGCGAATGAATAATGACGATTATTTGATATCGAGACTATGAAACTGCAGGCGCGAAATAGCGGTATGCCCAGATAAAGGGGTCATTTAATGACCCGAGTCATTAACCATAGTTGGCTGGGCGAAGTTGTGGAGGAGGGGGGCGAGGGGGAGGGGGATGAATGCGGGCGGAACGCCGGGAGCGGAGGGCTCGTGTTTGATGCAATTTCCTAAAGGGAAGCGGGGTTCATAAAATAGTACCACCATCCCCTCTTCGAGCTAGAGCTCCTATGAGCCTCTGTACAAAGCGATAGCTTGTGTTTCCTGCTCGATATTGGCGATTGCTGACTACCTCCATGATATATGCAAAGTGGTGATGGTTACCCAGTGATGGGAAGGTTCTGTGAGTTCTGACCTCTATTTGTTATGAACCGCTTTTAGAGGGGAAGAAGAGCAGAAAACGCTGCAAGTGGAAATTTAAACAGATAATCACGGAACATACGAAGTCTTTTCTGAAGAGACAGATTTCTGTCCTCTCTTTTCATAATACGAGGTAAAAGCATAGAATAGTCGCAAACGTTCAGCATTCCTACATCTCCCAACATTTTATTTCGCTTTAAAAAATGTATGTGGTGAAAAGCAAAAACATAATAGTTTTATTATGAGTTTTGTGCATTACGTTAATTTTATGATATCATTCTTGGTTTTGTTTAAAATTCATGTTTTGAACACAAATTACTTTATCAAATATTAATACGACAAAATTTTATTAGAATATTATACAACTGTTGAAAGATGCAAATGTATTAATAAAAAATGAACTTAATTTAATACAATAACAGTGCCGGTGCTAGATATCACCGGTAGATTGGCAAGAGGTTCTGGAAGTCAGGGAGCCGGGAATGCGATACAGAAAAAAAGGTAATAAAAACTCATGATTTTGTAAGTCACGTTAAAATATGCTTTTCTTGCATAAAATGTGAATTTAATTTAAACCCTTAACGAACGCTCTTTTTATTACTTTAAACTATTTTATTACAATCGGATTTATTCACATATTTGGTATGATTTTTATTTTTAATAAATCACAATTATTGGGGAATGAGGAGCTGTTGGATTTCAGTTTGTTCCGCTACTCGAAACAGTTTCACTCCAATACATTGCTTTTGTACGTTTGTATATGATTTCAATTTATAAGTTTGTATTTTTCAGTCAGACAACTTTTCCAAAAGAAAAAAAAATTGAACGGTTCTATTATAAATAGCTCTATACATTTTACACAAGAATAAGAAAATACCATGAACATATTCCTCATATCTATTATTACATTTTGTGCGAGTTTTGTGGTGCTAGTGAAACAAAAGACATTGTACTACGGAGACATTTCTTCGTTACTCTGTCACGAGGAATGTCGAATTGAAATCATTGTCTTATTTCACAGTATGAATTCGATGTAGTATAGAACGATTTATAGTCAAGACTTTCAATTACATTAGTCTTAAAGAGAAAATCTGTAAGCTGAAACACTGGGGAAATATCTAACGTTACTGGTCTCCCTGGCATGAAGTAATTTTTTTCGGGAACAATCACGATTCAAGAAGACCGTCGAAGCAGAAGCATCAAGGCAAAAGAACAAAAAGCTTCAATGTTTCGTTCCCAGAAGACCCCCAGTCGACCTCTAAGAGCAGCCTGCGTCAAAGGGATGTGGGAAGTTCTACGAAGGAAGCTTATGAACGTAAATTTTCGCATTAAGCACCTAACAGACGCAAACAAGTCTCACGTTAATTAATGTGTCCCGATGGAATCCAATCTAATAGCAGCGAAGCGTGCTGTAAACGAGGCTCATTACTTAATGTCGCAGAGCATGCGCCGATGTATGTGTGTGTGTGTGTGTGTGTCTGTGTGTGTGTGTGTGCGCGTGGCTGGGAAAGGATGGGGAGCGAACGCGACACAGCGCAGAGGAAAGCGCGTTGGGAGTGGAGGGAGGAAGTGGCGATGAGAGAGCGTATGCGCTCCAAGAGGGGGAGTTGGTGAGCGAGTGCAGGCCAACAGCGAGTCTGTGAGTGAGTATGGGTGAGAGGAATGGTGAGGGCATGGGGGTGAGCGATAGAGCGATGAGCGACGAGGACGTGAAGGATGGTAAGGACGTGTGGGTGAGAGGGACGACGAAGGCGTGAGAGTGAGAGGAATGATGAAGGCTTGCGAGTTACGGGGATTGCAAGAGCACGCGGATGAGAGGGTTTGTGAGGGCGTGCGAATGAGTGGGAAGGTGATTGTGTGTGGGTGAGAGGGACTGTAAGTGTGTACGGGGGAAAGGGATTGTAAAAGTGTGCCAGGGAGAGGGATTGTAAAGGTGTGCGGGCGAGAAGGAATGTAAGGGTGTGCGGGTGAGAGGGGTTGTAAGGATGTGCGGGTGAGAGGGGTTGTAAGGATGTGCGGGTGAGAGGGGTTGTAAGGATGTGCGGGTGAGAGGGGTGGCGAGGGCTTGCAGGTGAAAGGGGATTGAGAGACCCTGCGAGTGAGAGCGATGGTGAGCGCGTGCATGTTAGGGAGATTACAAGGGCTTGGGGGTAAAATCTATGGTGAGCGGGACGGAATGGCGCGCGTTGGATGAAAGTGAGTGGCGGAGTCTTCAAGGCGTCAGGAGGCAATGAGATAGATTTGAACTCTGCGGTCAGTTTGCATTTATCCCAAGGAGCCTTTTGGACTTCTACAGGTCAGTGGTTATGCACGTGCCTGCCGTCGGGGATACGAAATAACATGTAAACTGCCCTTCGCCGGTGTGAGCGCGAGTGTATGCAGTCTGTCACCCGCCGTCTTTGGCGCGAGCCTACACATGAATACATTGCACAAGAAGCAATCCTTCGGGCGGTTTGGGTGAAGAAGAATCAGTGAAATCATGACAAAGGTAAATAGGTAAATTATATTTAAGAGAGATAGATAGAGAGAGGGGCGTAAGGAGAGAGGAAATGAAGAGAGAGAGAGAGAGAGAGTCCAGGAAAGAAGAGCGGGGTAGTCGAAAAGGAAAAGAAGGGAGGAATAGGAATGTAGAAGAAATGTAGAATAGAAAGAGATATAGGGAGACAGTAAAAGGGTTGTAGAGAAAGAGAGAAATTGAGAGGAAAAAGAGAGGAAGAAAGAGAGTAGGGGAAATAGAAGGAAAAAGAGCTAAAAAGAGTGGAATGGAGAAATGAAATTTAACAAGAAAGAGAGTGAAAAACTAAACAGAGAGATAAAGAAATAACGAGAGAAAGAGATAAATAAAGAACGTGAGGGAGAGAGAAATAAATAAAGAACAAAAGAGAGAGAAATGAGAAACGGAAGAGAGAGGGAAAAAATGAAAAAGAGAGTGAAAGAGAGAACTCAAAAGAGAGAAGAGAGGCATCGAGAAAGTAAATAAAAGAAGGAAGAGCGAAAGGAATAAGAAAAAAGCGAAAGAAAGAAAGAAAAAGCGAAAGAAAGAAGGAAAGAGCGAAAGAAAGACGGAAAGAGCGAAAGAAAGAAGGAAAGAGTAAATTAAAGAAGGAAAGAGCGAAAGAAAAAAGAGATACAGGAACGATAAATAAGAAATCTGAGTTGTTAAACCCATCATAAAAATTGAGTGATGCGTTATTGTTATGATTTATATGAATATTATAATTATAACAATATTATAATTAAATGAAAGTAAAGTTGATGTTTTTATTATCATTTAATGATAAGTCAATACTTGCTACTGTTCTTCTGAAACAACTTGTAACGTTAAGACTTTCCCTAGAGAGATATTTTAATTAAATTCAAAATTATAAAACTCTCACGCGCCCTGGACGTGATGTTGGGCAAGCTCCATTACGAATTCCTTTACGAAACGGTAAAGGAACAAGCATCATTATTCTCTTTGAAACAGCACCCCACTTCGGTGAGGAAACCCCAAGGACGGGAAATAGAGGTGAGTGGGCGGTTCGAATCGCAGTCAATGAGAGCTCGGTTCTGAGCGGAATTTTTCGCAGATCCAGGGAGACCACTTCACATCTCCAGGTCACGGGGAAAGGGGATGCACGTGCTGACGTCTCTAAATAAAGACTCGTCCGTACGTGTGCGTATATCTGGCTCGCCTGAACGTTCACCAGACCGTCCGTCCGTCCACCCGTCCGTCCGATCGACCATCTGTCCATTTGATCGTCCACCTGACCGTCCACCCGACCGTCCGACCAACCATCTGTCCGACCATATGTCCATTAGACCGTCCACCCGACCGTCCGACCACCCGACCGTCCGTCCACCCGACCGTCCTTCCTCCCGACCGTCCGTCCACCGGACCGACCGTCCGTCCACCGGACCGTCCGTCCGTCCACCCGATCTTCCGACCGTCCACCCGACGGTCCGTCCTTCCGTCCACACTCATTTTGCTTCCGAGCCATCTCTTTTGAGTGGATACTTATGCAGTAGAGCAGGAGACATTTCTTAATTGACTGTGATATCACTTCCCGTGGAGACACTACGTATAATAGCTAGTTTCAAAGCGGACATACATACAAGCGGACATAACAACTAACCAGGGAACGAAGTTTATCAAGTGAACCCCGGAGAGTGCATTAATTTAGAGGAAAATTAATTGTAGGAAGGGAGACGTTGATAATATAAAGTACAATAGTCATCGCATACACACAATTTAGCCTTTACGTTTGCGAGGTATGAGATTGTCTCGAAATTTGTCAGAAAGCCATTTTGTTTTTTTCTGCGAATGTTTTTTAGTCAATTGCATTTCATTGAAAAATATAATGAAATGGGTTTTGTGTTGAAATAGGAGGAATTGAGATACTAAATTTATTGAATTGACTCATATAAATTCTAAAAAAGCACGATTTGATGAATTAAAAATCTGAGAACTTTTTATTATTCCATCAAAAGTATTGAATTGTATAGTTTGTAGAACTATGAAATTTAAAAATAAAATATTACATCTAATTGATATTATATTTTATTTTCTCTAACGGTTGAACATGAGAATGTTTGAGAAAAAATCACATTGCCGTTACTCTTTCAATGACGTCCTTAGTACATTATAACGATAAACTATAAATTTAGCACTTTTTATGAATATCAAACACAAGTACCCTAAAAACATATGCTTAGAATGTCACCATACAGAACTCGGTAAACTCATATCTCCCAAGCCTCCTATGTATATGCAGAGGGGCATAATGGGATATTTTCTACGATAGGTAACACTTCTGCAATACTAGCTCCAGACCGTACGAGGGAGCACAGTAAACAGGTCCCAGGACGCAAAGCAAATTCACCTTTAAGTGCGCCTTACGGCATCCACTCCAAGCATCTAATATCGCGTGCCCTCCGGCACCAACCTCTATCCGCCCCCCTCCCCCCCCCCCCATATGTGCCGCAGCAGACGCCGACGCGGGTTGCAGCGCAACGTCGCTTCCCCAGCAGCACTAGCGCCACGTGCGGTTGCCGGAAGAAACACTGTCGGGGACTTGGACGGATTCCAACGCGTCGCTTCCCTTGCAGTAACCACGCCCGGAGCGTAATAAGGCTTTGAATATTTTACAGACGCCCCTAGTTCGGCGTTCCATTAATTTATACGAGCTGCTTCTTTGTTTCGCCCACTGCCGCCGCCGCCGCCCCCGTGCAGTCTTGTTGCGGGGGCTAAGGAGAAGAGAGCGTGCAGCACGTCAGTCCGAAAGGAGGAGGTAGCCGCAGGAAGAGGACGAGGGCGGGAGGGAGAAAGAGGGGAGAGGGGAGGAGTGTATCGCGCTCATGGGCTTCCCCGGAGATTGCGCGGGTCTCCACCAGAGCGTGCTGTCGTCGCGTCACGCCCAATCAGCGTTCGCCTGGTTGCGGGGGTGCCGTTCTTTAAGCTCGGCGTCGCCGAGCACCACGCCGCCCTGCCGCCGGCGCGCGTATCTGGCTGCGCCCCGTGCGCATAAATCAAAATTTGGGGGACGAGATTCATTTTTTTTTTTGCCCGCGCGCGCTCGTTGCTGCTGGGAGGGGGGAGTGAGAGGGGCGCGTGTCGCCTGAAAGGATTGCGTGGTTGCAGAAGGGCTCCTCCTTGCCTCGAGCCTCCCACACGCGACGCCTTGCAGGCGTTCGTGGGCGCGTTCCCTACAGCTTGTTCCCCAAGTTGCGCTATTGCCGGTTTTATCAATTTAAATCTCCCTGCACGGCAATGGATGGCAGGCCTGTTTGATCTGCTAACCCTATCTTGCCTTTGCATCGGATCTGCCTGTAAGGCGATGTACTAAGTATTCTTATTACTCGTGATAATTTTGAAACGAACATCACGATTCAGTTACCTATAAATCAATGGAGAATATGAGAAAAATAAATATAATTAGAATTGTATTCTCAAGCCTATGTAAAAATAATACACTCGTATAATGAACAAATACGAAAGCTAGATGATATGCGTCACGCTACAATCATCATCTACATGTAACTATAGAACAGTAGTCAACAATGATCTAAAAAATCACAAGAGATTCAAAATGTTAATTAATACTTGTGCAAACAATATGTTTAATCCTTAGTAAAAGAATAATGTGACAATTGCTTTTCATAAAGTACTTTTTTTATTAAAAAATGTCTCTCAATCTAAGCTGTTACATGGTTGATCCATAAAAGGATACTATCATACAAAGTTTTCAGCTCGAAAGTAATTAGTATATAAAAATAAATAACAGAAAATCCTGAAAATCTTTTACGGATACACAGGAAGTCCCTCTCAATGAACTAATCTGTCTCAATCGTCATCAACAACTCGGATGTTCCGTGACAATAAAAAAAGGATTATCCGCTTACCTCCACGTACGGAGCTTAACTCTACAACATGACTTTTGCATCAAGTATAAAAGCCCTTACTTTTCCGCTCTCGAATTCCAGGTCGGTGAAAAATATCCTGCAGGAAACTGGGAAAATCACTGACACCATTCATCCATTACCTAAATCAATAATACAAACTGAAGCCGCGTTGACAGAAACACCTCTCCTAACGATTTTGCGGTTCCACCGACAGAGAGTAGTAGTTCTCTCAGATTTCTTAATATATTTCTTTACATTGTTTACCTTATTGTAGCAAACATTCATACGAAGTAAAAATACCTATAATTTAGTAAGTTTCAAGTTGAAACACTTGAAATTTAGATAAAATTTATAGAATAGAAATGTTTTATGTACTTTGATCCAGAATTGTCACACGTAATCGTTAAAATTATCGTCGTTTTATTATGATGGAGAGTGCCTGTGACCGGACGATCAAGGTTTCATCTCGAATTGGGACATGGTCATGTTTGGGCCAATGATTTCTTGGTGTGGTGAGTATGGGTTAGTTTCGAGCGCTCGCCGGGGTAGTATTGGTAAATGAACTGCTTTGAGCGGCTTAAGTGGCTCTGTGCACGAATTAATGTCACTTCAATAACTCTGACCGGTAAGTCCTAAGACTCGAGTCCCGACAGTGGTAGGATGTTTGACACCAGCCACATAGCTAGGTAGCATTCGGCCACTGTCTGGAGGAGAATTGAAGCGGCCGGCTGCTTCTTGGTGTTTCTTGGTTTCTCCGATCAATACTAGGCGGATACCGGAGCAGTGCCCTGACAAACGGGCCTCCGACCGCACGCAATCTTTCATTTTCTCTTCCTTGTCTTATCCTCACCCCTTATTTACACACACACACACACACACACACACACTTGTCAGGCGCTTAGAGCTTGCCCCGCAGAAGGGCGATGCTTGTTTGGGGAATACCCCTTTAGCCGTCGGGAAGGTCAGCGTGGCATCGCGTCATCGAGCGGAGAAAGATCATCGCCACAGCCGCTATATACACATGCACTACACTTACGGGATCAACGATCTTATATGTTGTCGTAGCAGGTATCGCCAATCAATCAATCAATCGATTAATCTCATCGGTAATTTTCTAGTTTTCTTCTCACCATTTTCACGCAAAATTCTGCGCAGTTCTATTATCAACTCGTCATAGACTTTGGATGACCTCAGTCGGTTGTCACGGAGCGGACCACAACCGGTCAGCGCGTGGTCTCGAGAAAAAGGGACGAGAGCGAGCGCTGGCCGGAAAAATCACGGAGAATGCAGATCTTTAATCACGAACACTATAGGTGACTAACACACAGGATGTCCAGACAGGGAAATATATTTTGTTTAATGAACTACTTGGATATTTCGATTGGCTAAGCCGCTAGAAGCGCGCAAACGTTGGTACGAAAAAATTTTTTTTTGGCCAAAATTGCATTGCAGACGCATAGAAACACTCCAGAAATATTTGAATTGTTTTTTTTACAAAGAAATTAATATGTTTGTTCGAAAAGAAAAACTAACCCAGAAATTATTAAAAACAGTCGAATTGTGTAAATTGGGTTCTTTTTATATCTGTGTTAATGTTTCTTTCTGAAAAAAACATATTATTTTTTTAAAATAATAAACACTATATTTTTCTGGAGTGTTTCTATGCTTCTGAAATGCGAATTATTTTCTTAGAAAGCATTTTTTCGAATCAACTTTGGGCTTATTGCGGCTCAACCTTTTACAATATCCCAATATCCTTTATTAGACAAAATATTCTTCAAATTGTCTTAAGGGCTTATCTGCGAAATTTCAACGTTTCCTCCCCGGACACGCTGTACATTTCCTCCTCACAACCGGCTTACTAAAGCAAAGCATAGACAACACCTAAAAATATTCAATTGTGTGATTAAATAAAGAGTGATATTTGACACAACAGTTGCAGTATGGCCTAAAAGATGTCATCCGTGAATGACAATTCATTTGTGGCACGACGCTGTCAAGTATTGCAGTTATTTTATTTCAATACTTGTATTTAACACGTTCCCAAAACCAGTGAGAAAAAGACAGTCGTAACAGCACGAAAGAGTGAATGAAATTTAAATTTGAAATGTGATATATATTCTGATGTGAAAAAATAAGTACTTTGACATTTTACATTGATTTGATAGATTAAGAGTTAATGAAAGGAATACAGTTCCTATCAGTTTTCCTAACTCTGGAATGATGTTTTGATCGCGTATTTAAGTGAAAAAACAGTTGGTCGAGGTAAACAAATTCGTACTTTTTGTATTCCATTAAAAGTGGACGTGGCAACCGCATTTTTTCGAACAGATTGCAAAATCGAGTGGCACGTAATATTTTGCTTTCATAATTCTTCTTTACATTGCTCATTTTCTGTTACACAAATGTCTCAGATATATAGTGAAAATTATTTGTAAAACAATAACTTTATATTTCAAGAAATATAGTTTACTTAATTATTTTACAAAATTATTAATATGTAATATAAATGTTGAAAAACACTTCTTTTGTACCGCGAAACTCGAATTTGAAAACAAAATTGCGGATTCACATTTGAATAAATAAATTAGCCCCATCTGGCTTGTGTACGTGTATCACAACTAAAATTTTATATGTCGGGCCTAACTTCTTTCTTCTTGATGTTTGAAAGACACGTACTGCGGTTTCCTAGAGATATGTAATACCTGCAGTGTTTTCAGTGTCGCAATCTAAGTTTAGTGCCATTTGAGGGCTTCTGCCACGTATGTATGATACCCGCCAGCAAAATTTCACGGAAGTATCCACACAGTATAGGGAGCGGACTGAAAAATATCTGAAGTACAGGGCTGAAATATAGTGTTCGCTTTAGACTACCCGCAAAGATTATGCAGCGCGTACGTGGTAAGGGCAGTACAGTGCCACAACGCTGCTTCTGCCGAGGACCAACTATCCAATACAAAAAAGAATGTCACAAAGTTAAATTTTTCATTTGAAACGATTTTCGTGCAGTGCGCATTTCTTGAGATACTTTAATATCTCACAATAAACTAACGACTATGTATACATGTTCATTAAAAATGTTATTGACGTAAACTCGTAAGCTGTCTCCTACAACCTCAAGTTCGGATCCTATCTCCTCAAGAGCCTAGAAATGCTTGTCATGCATTCAGAATGCGGCGTGTAGCTTATCGATGTGCGCTCTAGAATTGTATCAAGTTCCGTTTTAAATAGGTGTTTGATTCAATCTCTGGGTTAAGTCCTAAGAGTCTCTATCTCCATTTTAACAGGAATAACCCCAGAGAAATAAATACAGAAAAGGAAGGGAAGAAAATAAAATAAAATAGACAAAAGAAACAGGAATAATACAGAAAAAAGAATGTTTGTGAGAAATAAAGAATGAAAAAAAGAAGAAATAAAGAAAAGGAAATAACAAACTCTGTATTTGTTTCTGGAAGGATTGGTTTCCAAATTTCGAAGGTTTTATCGTGCTAGAGTGTTCGAAACCTTTGGCCGGCTGGATCAGCAATCATAATCAAATGTTGCAAGGCGACTGCCTTATAATTGTGTACAAGATAACTTGCTAATGAGACTCAGGCTATAAGTAACTGTTTCATTCTGTTGATGAAATGAAATAATTTGATCTTTCTGGACTTGGTGGATTAATGACGGAACCATGAGTAAAGGACGCACAGGTAAAGATAAAGAGAAAGACTGTACAAATCTTAGAAAGGTACATATGAAATCAAGTGCGTATGAGGATCAAGTGCCAGATATATCCAGTCAGTAAAAATAGGGGGGGGGACATTAAAAGATACATCACAAAACAATAAGCATATAACAAAACAAAAAACAAGAGAATCACGGAATGAGGCGCACAAAGTCAAATGAACGGAGTGAGCGAGGCAGAAAAAAGGCAAAAGGCTGTTATAAACGATGGCTGCCTTCACCACCGCCCCCACCACCACCGCCGCCGCCGCCGCCGTCGCCGCCACACCACCGCCACCGCTGCCACCGCCACCGCTGCCACCGCCACCGCCACTGCCACCCCCACCACTACCGCCACCGCCACCGCCACCACCACCACCGCTGTCTCCGCCGCCACCCCCGCCGCCAACGCCACCGCCACTGCCACCGCTGCCGCCTCCACCGCCACCGCCATTGCCACTGCAGCCGCTGCCGCCGTCGCCTCCACCGCCTCTACCACCATCGCCGCCTTCACTACCGCCTCCGCCTCCGCCGCCGTCGCCGCCGCCGCCGTCAAACAGGCCAGCGCGCGCCCGAGAGCGAGCGGGAGCGAGCGCGCGGGGCAGCGACGTATTTTCATTTAATATCATTCAGATGGCTGCTGGCTTCGGATTCATGTGGAGCTCCCGATATTACTGCCGGGTACGCGCGTCGCCCGCGCGCCGGGGAGAGGGTATGGGGCAGGGGGCGGAGGACAGAGGCAGGAGCTGAGAGGGAGAGGGTGAATGCAAGCGGAGCTTGCATGCTGAGAGGGAGGGGGTGACTGGCGGCGCGGAGCTTGTTGGGAGGGGGAGTAGCCACCGCTGCGAATGGCAAAGGTGACGAGAGGGACGAAGATAAGGCGTGTGAAGAAAATACGGATAATAAAGAGGATAAGGACGCTAAAGAGATTAAGGTACGAAGATTAAGGTACGACGATGCTAAATAGAGAAACGGAGGTACGAAGGGTAAATATTGAAAGAGGGTGCAGAAGAGGAGCAAGGTGGTGCAAGGAAGAAACGGGAGCAATGAAAGCGATGAGGGCGATGACTTTATTGGGGGCGTGTAGGGATGGTAAGGTGAGGACAATGGAGCGGTAGGGCGGTGGTGCGATGAGATGGTGAGGACTTTCATTTCGGCGATGTCTGATGACAGCAGCTGTGAAAGAACGTGGGTGGAGGGTGGACGGTGGAGGACAGGGGAGAGGGGAAGATCTGGTGAAGGACTGGGAGGATGCGGAGACCGGGGTGAATAGGGAGAACGGGGAGAATGGGGATGGACGGGGAGAATGGGGAACGACGAGGAGAATGGGGAAGGGTGGCAAGAATGGGAAAGGACGGAGAGTTGGAGAGGATTGGGGAAGGGGGATGGGGAAGGCTTAAGTAAGTCGGTGTAGGGCGAGGTACGGCTGATAGGACGGAGTAGGATGGGGTTTGAGGGGGAAGGTCAGGGCAGTACTGCGGGAACGGAGGAGATCGGGAAATGGACGGAGACAAGAAACGGGGAGGGCGGAGGAAAGACTGACGAAATAAAGGCATGCGTTGTGAATGGAGTTTAAATGAAAAGCGGTTCGGAGGGACAGCTGGAGGGAGACAGTGCGTTGCGGCGTGGCTTATTGCAGTGTACATACAGGAAACCTCGCGTTTTTGCCAACATTCGGAGGCCAAGTTAAATCGCAAGTGGATTGAACTGTGCGGCCGCGATACGATTGGCTTCGGATTTCTTGAGAGCAGGACGCTTGATCACACAAGATATTTGACCCTGATTATGTTTGTGAAAATTAAAGTTTTACAAATGTAAGAAGGGCTGCTACTAAATGAAATTATGGGCGTATTACAGAGGACATGGCATAGTGCGACACACGTGACCGGAATGTGATCCCGACAATGAAACCTGCTTGAGATGAGCAGCACCGGTTTTTCCTTCGTCGTTTGACGTTGGGACACGCGACTTATCTTCAAAACGATTAAGCGAGCGTCGCAGGACTATGTCAGATTCCGAGGAGAAAACATAGTAGATATCTATTTATGTTGAAACAGAGAAATATGTATATCCATACGTTAGTTTAAAATCTAATCTCGTCCACGGTTCGAGTACGATTTCTCAACTTATAGAACTATTTAATATTCGGCATTAGCTTGGCCATGTTACTCGTTTAATTATATGTGAGATAGTCCTGTTACGTCTTGGAGATGACAAAAAAGCCGAGCGACAAGTGCTGTTACGGATTTTATCCCTTGCTTAAGGTTCTAGTGTATGTCCTGTATTGTATAATAAATCTTTTACTTCCTTGGGTATATTTCACAATGAGGAAGTTACGTAATGCTGCAGGAAAAAGTGTCGATTGTTTGACAGAAAATAATGGATGTACTACGGGTTGCTAAAAACCGATAAAGTTATTTGACTTGATCTTATTTGCTGTAAATTCATTTCTCGAAAACGTAGTGTAGTCGGTAACCACGTTTTGTTTCTAAGATACCGAAAAAGTGTTGTTTTTTCTGAAAACGTCCGTTTGTCCATCCGTCTAAGAGAGCCCACCCGTCTAGAACAAAACTAGAGTCTAAATTGATAATTTTTCTAAACAGGAAAGTGTTTGAATACCTGCGATAGTTTTTACAGAAGTCTGAAAAATGCCAGTCACAAGAAATTTGGTAGAAAAGACAAAATTCGTATCCGTATGTTCGGAATTAAAGCAAAGGCCAATTAAATAACATTTAAATAACTTAGGCCAATAAATATAATTAAGTCACTTTTCAAGATGTACTACATTATAATCTGATTAATCTTATCTCGACAACGGCAATTCAGTGAGTGTTTTATTAGAATTACTTTTGGGGAAAATGTCTGCAAGAACAATCTTTTTACATATTTATTTAACTAATTTTTAATTTTACGAAAATTATAAAAAAGACTTGCAAAATAATTCCAAATAATTATTTCGACGATTATTAATTGATTTCATTTGAAACATTTTTTCACGACCCAAAACATGAAAAAACACATGTTACAGTTCTCTTTAATCAATAATTTAAATATGACGGCTTTATTAATTGAATTTTAGTCGAAATATCTAAATAATACAAAAGAGTTTTTCAAGAAACTCATGCAAATTTTTATTTAAAATAACCTTTAAAATCTACGTAATCTACAAACCCTAAGATTATTTGGGGTAATTTTTTATGCATTGAACCAAAAGAACAGACATTTCTTTAGGTTTGCTATGCTAATGAATGTTCATTACGCCACTTAACTCCATATTTCCTTCCTAAACCCAGTCATTAGCTTCAAATGTTGGGTCATTACGAAAATTACAAGATGTAAAACAATACCAAATGCTGAGTCTGACCTATATTAAAGAGGTGACTTATCTAACATATTCCCTCAAATATCTCGCGAAACAATCCAGATATAATATTCAGTTTTCACCAAAACTACTGTATGCGAGTGGCACATGCATTTCTGTATAATATTAACCTATGAGCATGCGTTTTTATTGCAGATATATTATTAGGTCTTCGAATTTTTAAATCAGTGCCTACAGATTTATTCTATTCACTATAGCGAGTGTGAAGCGACAAGTTCATAAATATGCAAATTGCTGTGTGTTACAGAACAATATTTTTGAGAAATTAGGATGTTTGAAGCACTACCGCTAATAATCGGAGGTGACAGGCTGCGACCTCGTTCTTGTCCGATGCGATTGTTGCGTCTTCTTCAAATCTCTTCTATTATTTCACTGAGTTACATTATTTATTTCAAAGAATTCCCCGAAAAGCTTACCATCTCCAAATTTGTATTCCTCTTTCCACGTAAAGTGATTTGCGAAACAGAGAGTCAGGAACTTCTCATTTGGCAAAAAGCTCGAGGTTAGAACTGTAGCGATCTGCAGCACGGGCAAGGAACGAAACCAATTTGGAAACTCGATTGTGGCGGTGGGGACGGCATCGGTTCTGGTAGTTTCTCGTTGAGCGAATAGAATTTCGTTGTAATTTACTGGTTCAACTTCACTCGGATACAAGAGATTCAACGGACAAAAATGTACATTTTTGATCCGCGAGCGTAAGAATATTGAACTAGCTGATTCTCACGTGTGCATTTTTGTCTTTCGTAATCTTTCTAGATTATCTTGGCATATTTAAAATAACAAACCTGAAATTCTGTAATCAAAATTCCTGATTTAACTTTGAAATGTTTTGCACATTTTGTTCATATGCTGCCGATAGCTATCATTTATAAACGGGGTACGCCAGATATTCTGCAAATGTGGGAATCTGTTAAACAGTCACCTTCGGAATAAGGTTACTGAATATGTAAGAAATTAATGCAAGTTATGAGAAATAATTTTTACAAAAATATTTTTCGTGATGACTTTTTAATTGATGTGATGGCTTTGTAATCATTATTCGTGGCATGAAGATGTCACGGAGTACTTTTTATCTACTTTATTCTGTTTCAACTTGACTGAAAAGAATATTATCATAGCATCCTCATAATAAATAAATTCCATTGTTTATATCAACGTAATTGCACTATTAGTTCGAAAAAACACCGAGAAAAGCCCACAGAATCATCCGGATGCAATTCACAAGCCCCGTTATTGCCTTGCTCGCAAATAGGAACCTTGACCCGTTCGTTCATTCCAATAATCGAATATTCGCCATAATCCCGCTACAAGCACCCGAACGCAGATGCGTCGAAGTAACACAACACGCGCGATGCTCACACCTCTGGCGGCGCCGACCCGCAACAGCGCGCCGGGGCTGAAGACGCAGCAACGCCTGCGTCGAATTGCAGTCGCGTAATAGAATAGCGCGGGCCTCGTCTTCCGCGCCAGCGATCTAATTTTCGCGTTATTGCGATATAAACATCTGTAAGGAAATTGCCCCGTTGCCAGGGCGCGGGATATGTTATCAGGTGCGATAAGACGCCGCGCACGTACCGTGGCGAGGTCGAAGGTGGAGGAAGACGAGGAGCAGGTAGAATAGGTAGATGTGGCGTTGATGGCGGAAGGGCGTTGAAGCAAGTGGAAGAGAGTAGAATGTGATACGAACTCTGCGGCAAGGGGGAATTGATATGGAGTGGTGGTAAGTGCCGCAGGAGTTGATGTTGCGCCCATTTCAATTTTAGTTATAGTGTGTTTTAAAAGTTTTAAAGGCACTGTTGCTACTGAAGAAGTAAAATGTGAAGTTTGTTTCGCAAACAACAGAACTCAGGAAACGAGGTCCATCATAAGAGGAATCAGAAATTTCTTAGGGAGGATCGAGGGCGGCGAGGGCGGCGAGGGCGGCGAGGGCGGTGAGGGCGGAGAGGGCAGCGAGGACAACACAGTTGGTGGAAGAAGACATAAGCATGCCTTGTCCTCAACCAAGAGGAGTCGGGGCGGGATTTCTTTGCAGCTGGCCTCCAGAAAAATCCGCTCTTCTGAGCCAGATCTCTTGCAAAGAAAGAAATCTCGCGGAATAACACGAAATCTTCACGTTCCAGGCATTTCGTGACATGGAGAGAAAGATAATTTTTGCCGTATATATGCGATGCACTTACTGAACCGAAAAGTTATCATGAATAAATCAACAAGATTATGAAATTGAAAAATATTAACTCGAATGAATACCAGTATTCAATTTTACTAATTATATCCTCTTCATTATTAGGTCACTCAAACAAACTACTAGTTTCACTGTCTCTAGATATTGTTAAGTCATATTAAATATATTCACTCCTCAATATTACGATATAAAAGCATTGTACACACCTTAAATACCAACACTATAAAAATCAGTGCCGTTTATCATTTCATTAAACTTATATTCATTAAAATTAATATTTATTTAAGTACTTACTTTCTCCATTTCACAAAACAAATGTAAAATGTCATGTAAAATTCCTTCCCGTAGAGGGTAGTTAAATGAAGCCGTAGGCTTCCACGGCCAGAGTCAGCCAGCCCTGAGGAAGACCACGTCAAGATGGCCGAAACGTCGGCAACACAGCCTTCGACGCGGCGTCACCCGGACAACCAAGATCACGCACATTACACAAAACGTTATGGATGTATGTTTCCATCTTCCAGTTTTTGTATCAAGCAGTCTCAGAACAAGCATATTTCCCAAAATTCACACAGAGTCGAAAAAGAAGCAAGCGAGAGGCTCCTTCGCCCCGCAAGGCCGCCGCTGCGATGTTTCCTTCTCAGGGCAAGCAAAATGGCCGGCGGCGGAGCGGTGCGCGGGAGGTTCCCCGCCGACGCGACCGAAAAGAAGAGCGCTGCGCGGGCGAAGACGTGCGGGAATAAGAAGCGGAATTTATGCCTGGCGGGAAGCGCGTCGTTACACTGCGGATAAGCATTGCGCGTGTTTCTGTGGTATCGCGGGGCCGCATTAACCCGAAGTTACAAAATGAGAGAACGAAATGGGATGCAAAGGCCGCCCGGAACGAAAGAACTACATCCGACGTAGACTTACAAGAAGGAATGTTGTAGCGTTTCGTCCGAAACATTTTCGACAAAACAAGAACAACAAAAACAACAACAATAATACACTTTTTCCATTCATTCTCTTCAAATAATAACATACGTTTGCAAAACTGTTGAATGGTAATTGAAGTATTTCCGATAGATAAATATTATTTCCGCAAATTTCCCTAATTTAAGAATTTTCATAATATTATTCCGTATAATATTTTATAATTTACATGTTTGATTATCTATTATAATTCCGTACTGAAGGAAATAACAACATTAAATTATATAAATTAGATAATATGGCTCCGATTTTTTCTCACTTACACACCTCACAATTATCTTTCAAAATTTCGACGAATATCCTCCAATCGATGGAGAAATACCCTCATACAATTATACTTGCTTACATGAATGATATGAAAGCGTGAAAGTAATTAATTCTGAAAGTGCATTTTGAATTTTTCGTACCTGAATAGCTTTTTAATCGGTTTATCTTACATTTATTGTGTTATGAATGAGAAATGTCAGGTTTTTTAAATTTTCACAAAATAAAATCGCGTTCGATTCATTCAGCAATAGTAATACAATTTTACGAAACATATCCTCTTGATTAAAGCACCAGTAACAAATGTGTATGAGAAAGGCATTGTTCCCCGAGGGTTCATTTGACGCAGCACGCGATAATAACGCGGAGAGCCCCTCGTTCCCTACGCAATGGACGGCATCCTCCCGGCGCAACAACGCCGCAACTCGCCAGGCCGAGCCCCTCGCGCAGCGCCCTCTAACTTTCAATTTCTTCCGCGTTGGCGGCTCCTGCACAGTGAGGCTCTGCGTGGCACGCCCCCTTCACCCGCCCTTCCTATCCACCGCTGCACCATCCTCCGCAACCGTTCCGTCGTCGAGTCCGACGTTTCTCTCATCGTCGCCGCCGACGTCACCGCCGACATAGCACCTGACATCGCACCCGACGTCCTACCCGACGTCGCACCCGACGTCGCACCCGACGTCGCACCCGACGTCGCACCCGACGTCGCACCCAGCGTCGCAGCCAGCGTCGCACCCGGCGTCGCACCCGGCGTCGCACCAGGCGTCGCACCCGGCGTCGCACCAGGCGTCGCACCAGGCGTCGCACCAGGCGTCGCACCAGGCGTCGCACCAGGCGTCGCACCCGGCGTCGCACCAGGCGTCGCACCAGGCGTCGCACCAGGCGTCGCACCAGGCGTCGCACCAGGCGTCGCACCAGGCGTCGCACCCAGCGTTGCACCCGACGTCGCATTCGACGTCGCACGCGATGACGTCGCACAGGGCCACGACGTCACAAACGATACTGTTACACCTCCCTTCTTTCCTCTCGTTTCACCCGTGTCTTCGCGTCTGACGGCTCACCTGATGTCACATCCGACACTGCGTCCGACGCCACTTTGTTCACCGGTCCCCTAAGAACTGCTCCCACCATCGCCACTACAGCTCCAGGCTTTAACATTCAGTACCGTCGTCGCCACTGCAGAACCCTCCGCAGCAACATCCCCTTCCATTCGCAACCCCGTAGCTTTCGTCCTCGCCACCGCAGTCCATGACGTCGCAGCTTCGACCTCGTTTTCTTCACATAAGGCGACGACCTCAGCCTTTTATGTGTAGTCTGAGGAGCGCAGAAGCCGTGGCCAAGTCTGCTTCCGTTTCTTCCTCTGAAATTGAACCCTCTTGTTGTTTTGGGATATATTTCTATTTGTTCGTTGATTGTGTTCTCAAGAACCTCGCTGCACTTGTGGGCCGACTGACTTTCCTTGATATCTACAATTAAGACTATATACGTCTACTCTTTTGAAAGTGCATACGTTGTACATTTGAGGTCTTCAAAAATACCTGACCCAGCTACTTTCTTTCCCTTGCGATTCTCCCCTTTTATTTCCTTATAACCCCATTGGCTCATCACGTTCTTATTTGGCGGTCCCGCCCCTCAGCTCCGAATTTAGGAAATCCTCCTTCACTTACCACACCAATCGGCGTATTGCTGCTTCCGAATTCTGATAAAATCCAGCCTCAGTCACCTGTCCCCACATTTTCAGCATTCTTTCTCATCCTAATCCTGTAGCGTGTATCCTATTTCCTTCCACACACGTATGAAAACCGCAACCAAGACACCCTCGCATCCCGTCCTATTCCTTTCCGCTCACCCCCGTTGCCCGCACCTCCACTATCGTGCAACGCGCAAGACGCTCATCATTCTTCCTCCAGCGCCGCCGCTCGCCGCGCTGCCTGCCGTGCCCCTGATGGCCCCTCATCTCCCTCTGCGGCGGCGGCGTCGCCCGCTCGCCCGCTCGCCGTCTCGCTTCCCCGTAATGAAATCCGCCCCGGTAAGCGGCTTGTGACTCAGCACAAACCGGCCCCTCTCCCTTGTAATTTTCGTGATCATCCCCCGCAATGGAGAGGTACGCTCCCTTTGACTGCGCCGCTCCGTCGTGTTACGCGTGATAAACGCGTGGCTATCTCCGCGAGCGACCGCACGCTCGCACGCGTCACGGGGGTTGTGAACGGACGCAGACAGCGGCCCGGAGCCGCAGGCGGGGAAGCGGGCGGCGTGTGAGGTGTGAGTGGGGATCGAGCGGGGAGTGAGCGTTGATCGAGTGGGGATGGAGTGGGGAGCGTACGGGGGACAGGAGGGGAAGCGTACGGTAGACAGGCGGGGAGAGGGCGTGGAGAGGGTGGGAGAGGCCGGGGAGAGGACGGGGAGAGGGCGGGGAGAGGGCGGGGAGAGGGCACGCTAAACGGAGCGATGAGGGGGACGTGAAGCGAACAGGGAGCAGGCGGGGAGAGGGCACGCTAAACGGAGCGATGAGGGGGACGTGAAGCGAACAGGGAGCAGGCGGGGAGAGGGTGGAGAGGTAGGGGGAGGACAGGGAGCAGTTGGGAAAGGACGGGGAGAAAGCGCGGAGAAAGAGTGTGGAAAGAGAGGGGGTGAAGCAAGAAAGGAAAGGGCAAGAAACGAGGGCGCGGGGGAGGAAAATAGGAGGGTGCGTAGAGTGGGGGGGAGCAAGATGGGAACGGGGGAGAAAACGGGATGGAGCGTGGAGGGAGCTGGAAACGAGCGGGGAAGCAAAGAGGGACCGGGGATCGAACTTGGAACAGAGGGAAGGGAACGGGAAGGTAGTGAGAACAGAGCATGGAAAACGCTGGGAAGAAAGAGGGATGAAGCGAGGAGGGTTAAGGAGAGGTATCATACACTACCTGGCGTTGCGGTATCACGCAGACGAAAGAGATTGGGGGCAGATATTGCGTTCTACAAACTCTCCTCCTGCACCAACTGAGATCAGACAACGAATAGTGCGCACACACTATAGTACACCTCCGTGGCGGGAAAACACACTGTGGCGCTCATGCGGCCGTTTGCGCTGAAGCGGAGGGCTACTGATTCACGTCTAGCTTACGCCTTAGATTCTTTGATGGCGAAAGCAAATCTAGTAGGAACATTTCAGTATGTTTTACATATACTCCGCCAATATTCCTGATTCGTTGCCTCATTATTTCGGATGGTAAGAAAAGAACTCAATGTACCTGCCAAGACCAAACAAAAATAATACATTTTAAATATAATGAGTGATAAATACCCGCTTTTAATAACTTTTTTGAGGCTCACTATTTAAGAACAAAAAACAAAGTGACAAAAGTAAGGACGTGTTTCAAAGCGTAATTAACATCATTCCTATTGCATTAAAGTCTTAAGTCTTAATGTCATTTAGCATCACATGCGTAATAAGTTACTTCTGCACTTCCGGGACTTTAAAAGTATGACGTGCCGCCAACCAACACCTTCGACTTCATTGCTTCGCATTTTGCTCGTGGTAGAACAAAAAATCAGTAGTAATTAAATTAAAAATACGCTTGACATAAAACTGTGAGAGTGCCTGATAAGTAGTGATACAATTTTGATAAATCTATTATATTTTCCAAACGCAATACATCTAAATGGCTATTGCTATTAAGAAAAGTTTGACTCAGATTGTTGTACAGAGCGCATTCAGTTACAAGATATTAGCAATGATGAACTAAATTGAAAAGTTAGTTTCCCTTATTAAATTGTACAGTTAGTTTCCCGTATTGTCATTTACGCCTATTTAAGGTGTTACTATATTGTAGGTCTAACAACAAAATATATTATTATTCAATTGGTTTCTGATTTGAGTACAAATTACTATAAACTATACTTAGTAGATTGTGTAATTTAGTTCAATATGTTTTCAAAGTAGAACACTAACTTTTGTTTAAATGCTGTGATATAATTTGTGTGTACTAAATTGTTATGCGAACAGTTTAATCACCAGTTTAATTTCTGAATTATATTGAAACTGGACACCATGTAATATAACTTGTTGTAAAAATTAAGACAAGAGTAAATTTAGTAATTCACCATTGTACCAAATTTTTGTTCTTGAAACAAATAATCAATTATTGTTAAAACTTGAAACAAAATCTTTTGCAAATTCTCTTATATGAGATGTAATTAAATCCCTCCCGTAAGGCTGTAAGATTAATAATACTATGACAAAAGTAAAATCGATCTCATTGACAACTCTGTGAGAAAATTCTGTGTATTACTTTTGAATGAAGTGTTCATTAAAGTCAACATTACAGTTTACAATCATTACAGTTAAAAATATTAATATTATTTGGCACACTCATTCTTCAATATTAAATAAACATTTCTGAAACTTTAATTTAAACCTACAAGTGTATACGAGCATTAAACACACATAGTAAAAGTAGTAAATGTGGTTTGGGGCAGACCTGTGAAAGAAAATTAGCATAATAAATAGTTTCCATCGTATTGTTTTCATTAAAGAATACGTCAAACAGACGTTTTCTCACTTTTATTTCAACCAGGGTCGTACTCATAATTATGTTGCGGTGGCACATTGCTGAACATGGTGTTTCCAAATTCTTAGGTAAACTGTCACACTGACTTCTCCTATCTTCAGAATGAAAAACGCAACAAAAAAACGCTCACTGGTGGAAGAGCTGTTGCCAGGCAGTCAGGTTTCTTCCAGGTGTGCAATAATGTTCACGGAGTAAGTGAACTTGATCTTTAGACTTCTTCTGGAATGATTTAATATTACGATATTTAGATATTTATTAATTTTTCTGCAGGTATGTTTCCGTTACGTGGTGGCGTAACACTACAACTTACAAACATTATTATTAATAATATTAATACTATGTAACTTAATATTATTTAAAAATAATTTAATGATAATAATATCAA
Organism: Gryllus longicercus; assembly: GCA_038098605.1. Classification (NCBI taxonomy): domain Eukaryota; kingdom Metazoa; phylum Arthropoda; class Insecta; order Orthoptera; family Gryllidae; genus Gryllus; species Gryllus longicercus. The sequence goes on along the minus strand of JAZDUA010000138.1, from coordinate 2,126,472 downwards.
TAAAGATGATAATATCAATATTAATAATATTATTATTAATAATAATATTAATAATAATAGTATTACTTCTATATTTTATGGCTATCTTATTCAGATATTTTATACTAATAAACACATTACATTTGAACTACTCTGCTCTCTTCACAGCACTTGCCTTTCACTTCTCTTTTTTCTTCTCTATAATTATGTATTTTGGTTCTTGTAGTAAGTTCTGAAGGTCTTGTAAATTTGTACTTTAACAAATATTTACCATAAATATAATGTAAAATCAACATAGAACTAAGATAATGAAATAATACAGTTTTTATATAAATTCAGAAATCATTATTCACCCGCGACTTAACACGAAACTAGACTAATGTAAGATTAATTATACCGTTGGTCTGATATAATTTAAAAGAAAATTGCTCATACAAAGATGTCTTAAATATAAATAAATTATTTGGAACAAGTTAGGTCAGCTTGATCTGAACGCAAGTTATAAAAAAAGTAACTGGAAAGTTACTTTTCATGTAGACAGATTCCTCTAGAGAATTCCTCAATTTTGTCCTGTTTCCAAAAACTAAAGGTACGTATATGTTCCTTTAAATTAAAATAAGAATCAGAAGCAATAGGCTGCTTCTTGTCAAAACACAATAACCAACATTCTTTTCAAAAATACGTTGTTTCTATTATTTATTACAGACTTGCCTAAAGGCGTACCTTTCAACCAGACTTCTTTGTAAATATCTTTAGTAGGTTCTATGATTTATACGGCTGAGAAACTAGTTCAGAGAAACCACAAAACCAGTTCCTTTGTCCAAAGAAAAAATATTAAAACTTTCTTTTTGAAATATAATTGGTTTATTACCTAATGTGTTTGGCAAGGAGCAGCGGCAATGTATCTGAAAATATATCAACATTTACTAAACCAAAAAATATATGATTCATGTCGAATATTTTAGACAGACATTGCAGTAATTATTAGCTTAATTGAAATTTAAAATTTAAAATATAAATTAATTACAAATGTGACATCTGCTGCTTGCCTGCTTTCTGTAGGTGACATAATGCTAAAAAATTTGCTCACATTTTTTTGTTTCCATTTAATGCACACTATACAATTTATTCTCATTTTTAATCTTAAATTATGTATAGGCGTATTTTCTAACAGAAATATGACTTGTTCATTACCTGAATTTTTATATTTTGGTATAATTATAGTGTTTTGCTGAAGGTATCCATATGCAATTTTGAAATCATTCTGAAAATTAAGAAAATTATTCTCTAAATATTACGCTCTTCGCCGCAGAGTAAAGAACAAACAATTTGGCGGTACGTCGATATTTGTTACATGAGAATCTCAATATTTACACAAAATATTACATAAATGATACAGCGAATTCGTTAATACCGTTATCTTAATTTCGACGAAAATATGGCTTAGTAGTGTCTAAAGCCGATACCTTCAATTGTAAGAAGAAGAACACTTTCCTTGAACAGAATATTCACACTGCTATTACTACATTTTGTAGGATTTTTAATAATATTGTTTATTATAAATTTTGTTAATGCTGGTCTCGTTTCTCTTTCGCGAATTCCGGTATATATTATTCTAAATTAATAGTTATTTTTTATTACCTATTTTCAAAACCCACAACCTCTTTTACATAAATATATATCACTCTCAACGTTTCAAACTAAAATAACACCGTTGCTAGTTTCACTTCTGTTATACTTCACCTGCATCAAATACTGAAATATTTTGTATGTATTACATGTTATAAACGAACTTTATGTTAGCTTGTACTTGTTAGTTTGTACTTTATATTAGCTTTACCTAGAGTAAATTAAACAAGAATCGTTTCACGTATACCGCACTGCCACTCTTTTATTACTAGTTTATTGATCACGATATGGTACATAAAATAAATATTAGTTTGCCAATGTTTTGAGATTTGTTTATCTGATTATACGCATAAACTGACAGAAACTTATACAGCATCCAGCCATGTGAGAGGTGGTTTCGTTAGGTTTTGAATTTATACCTGGTACACGGTAAAATCCAAAATTAATGAATCAGTTTCCATTTTTACTAAAAATTTTAAATATTATATTGTGTAAATCAGCCTATTAATACGTACTGTGGGCACTGACTGAGTTTTCAGACTCAGTGCGTCAGTACTTATGACCCAGCAAGACATCATGTGTCAGCAAGACTTCGAATTATTTGCTGAACGTGAAGTGTTGCGCTGTAAAAAAGTTTATTTTATTAAAGCTTTTATTTTCTTGGTATATGAAGAAGTGTTGTTTTGGGTAACTATACGAGCTATTCCGTGATGTTGCAGTGTCGTTGAGGCCAATTTTTCCAGAAAGTTAATTTTATGTAGTATTACATGAGTTAATTTTTTTTCTTGAACGGTGTTCCCCGTACTTCTTCGAAAACCATATAGCGAATTTTGTTCTGCTGAATGTTTCCTGCTGCAGGCCACTAGTGTAATTTTATAATTGTATCTATAGTCACAGAAGAAAGTTCGTTATATATATATATACTAGCTGACCCGGCCACGCGTTGCTGTGGCTAAAGTTTTTGTTATATTACATTATAGTAAACAATCTAAGAGGAACAATAAGAGAACATCAGTCACGGAGTCCACTATGCTTTTTCACACAGATGGTATTTGTAAAAAAATATGGTGATCTCCTTATTTGACTTTCTACTACTATAACCCTTTAGTACAATGAAATTATTTACCAATAAAGACGAAAATATTGATGTTGGTATACAAATTCACTGGATTGAGATTTGAAGGGGAAGTACGTTGAACACAATTAATTAAAATGTTCTTACACTTGATATTAAGCAGAAATCAATAGGTACAAAATAAAAATTTATCAGATTTATTATTTCCATTTAATTTGTATAACAAATATAAGTACTATTCAATTATAAATACTTTCAAATTCAATTTAATTTAACACCAATCGGTGCACAATGTTTTTGGTTAACCTGTCTTTAGCTAACACAAATATATTAGACGGTTTCCCAACACGTGAACACGCAACATATAGTTGCCCATGAGAAAAACATGGATTTTCCAAATCTAAACCACAAATGGACATTGTTTGACCTTGAGATTTATTTATAGAAATGGCGAAAGCTAAACGAATTGGAAACTGTAGCCTTTTGAAAGGTATGGTAGAATCTGATGGTATCATCGGAATACGTGGCAGCAGGACCACTTTTCCTTTAAACTTCCCAGCCAAAATGGTTGCTTCAAGAATGTTTCCGGTGATCTTTTTGATGACCAAACGCGTACCGTTACATAATTGAGGTGGATTCAAATTACGGAGGAGAATAATAGTGGAACCAATCTTTAATCGAAGATTATGTGGTGGCATTCCAGGGATATCTAATGAATTTAAAAATTCAATCGGAAAATTTACACTTTCATTTTCATCAACAACAGTATCGATTGATTTAAAAGACATCATATCGCCTGGTAATAACTGTAGTATCTGGAAGTTAATTTCGTCAACATCAACGTTTTTGGCTGCCAAAATCGCCCGTTGACTAAGCCATTCATGATTCAAATAATTATTCTGTATATCCGGGAAAATACACTGAATCAATTCATTTTTATCCTGAACAACAGTGCAAAAATTGTCTGGTAGTTTAATGCATTGCGTATTTGGTTGCAGTTCTATTTTACCGTTCCCAATATCTAGTAGTTGTTCGGAAAATATTTGTGCTGATGGATCATTTTGCAATTGTACTCGCATATTTATGGTCAATCGAAGTGTTTCAACACTTCGCCATAAGAATGATTGTTTCAAACATGCATTAATCTCATCCGCGAAAGTAGAGCGAGGTATAACCGGTAAGGTCTGCCGGAAGTCACCAGACAAAAGTAAGATAGCACCACCGAAAAGTTTATTATTGCTGTTTAAATCTTGCATAGTTCTGTTTAATGCTTCAAGTGAATATTTGTGTGCCATTGTGCACTCATCCCAAATTATTATAGAACTCTTCCGCAACACTGCAGCTATTCCACTATTCTTTTTGATGTTACACATTGCATCTGGTTTATTATGAACGTCCAATGGCAGCTTGAATGTTGAATGTGCTGTTCGCCCACCATCCAGTAAAGTAGCCGCAATGCCTGACGATGCTACTGCTAATGCGATTTTTTGTTGCGACCGTATTTTGGCAAGAATCAACGATATTAAAAATGTCTTACCGGTTCCACCGGGTGCATCCAAGAAAAAAAAACCGCCTTGTTCAGCAGCAACAGCCAGCATAATCCGATCATAAATAATTTTTTGTTCTGCTGTCAGTAATGGTTCACTGTTCATGATAATTGTTGCTAAACTTTCATGGTCATATTGATTTTCTCGTTGTAAATCGGTATTGACTAAGTCGGTGGCTGGACGATTAGGTGATGGCATACCATAATGATTAAGTGGTAAATTTGAAATAAGAACACATAAATCCTCGATCAAGACCAATGCTTCATTGTACATCTCTGGTGTATAATCTATGTTTTGGCATTGATTTGTTTGTCTAATTCGGTGCAATATGTCTTCTGTCATACAATTTTTATATTTTTCCCACAAAGTTTGTGCTTGCGAGGGATAACATGTCGTCAAAATAATTGCAAACAACTGACGAATGTTATTCGGTGTTGATGTCAACGCAGCATCAGCAAGCGTTAAGTCCCAATGGTTATCGTCTTCTAGCAATTGCAGTTCACGACATGCATCCTGGTATGTATTGAATACTCGACCATTAACTGTTCGTAAAAATTCAAAAGACGTTGGTCCGGGAACATTCACCAATAACAAACGTAAATAGAAGCACTCACGTTGCTTTGGATGTACCGTGTAAAGTCTCCCCAATGTCTTAGCTTTGAATATGCCTGTAATGGAAGGATGTGGTTTTCCTTGTTTCCGTGGCTCCCATTTTTTACTGGATTTGTTCCATGTGAAATAACGTGGCACATCACCAAACACCAATGTCTTCGCGAATTGGCCAAAAACATCAGGTTTTTGACACAATGTAAAAAATTCAGTTAGAGTCGTTTTCGGAGCTTCGAACGCTCTTTGGAGAACATTTTTTTCAGTGAAGTATACACGTTGACCGTTTTCAAGATGTATTGCCAGATGTTGGACAGCAGGATCTCTTTCGTGGATGGGAAAGCTGAGAATATGCCAAATAGCTTCATTGCTGCTAATGTATCTGCCCTTTTGGTATCGTGCTATTTCGTCATTTTTATTTATGTTTTGTACTTCAAATATGGCCAAATCACTGCCTTTGTTTACATATTTACAAATATACTTAATTGATTTAACAGAACTGCAAAGCTCAACATTGATATGAGCTTTGTAAGTTTTTGAAAGTAGTGGTGAGTATGGTACCACCCACTGATTATCAAACTCAACTTGATTTGGAAAGTTCGGCAGTCGCATTGTAAATGTGTGGCCACCATTCTCAGTACTTCTGCGGCGATACATTGGATAACCATCAATATCCGTGATCGTGTCATTCGTATACGGCTTTGGGAATTTTTTTTTACATTTTCCATTTTCCATGCACGGTGACGTCATGTTGAAAGCACCGCATGGCCCATGGATCATGTGTTTGGTGACAATATCAAATAATTCTTGATCAATTAATGGGTCTGGAATTTCGGCTGAAATTATTTGATCGATTTCTTCAGGACGGATTCTATCTTTAAGCCAAACCAAAATGTGGGCATGAGGCAAACCTCGCTTTTGCCACTCTATCGTATACAGCCAACAACGTGTGATACCAAAAATTGAATATTTAACAATAAAATCAATTAAGGATTTCAATTTTTGTTTAAACACACGTGCAGTTAAATCATGACGATGAATGGCTTGTTGTTCTGGCAATAGTAAAGTTTGTATCTCTTCCCAATTCGGATTACATGTGAATGTAATAAATAAATCCGGTCGGCCGTAATGACGTACGTAAGTCATCGCATCTTGTATGTATTCCTGCATGTTCCGTGGACTGCCGATGTAGCTTGAAGGTAAAATGAAAGCATTACCGATGTCAATGGGATTTAAATTTCCATCGATGTTTCCAGCAACAGCATCTCGTAAGTGAATATATTCTTCCGATCGTAGTTTTGCCTGGTTGAATCGAAGGAATCGCAAGCGTTCGCTTTCGACCTTAGCATACATATCAACAATGTATTGATGGAACAGCTGACGATATCGAAGGATATAATTGTCTTGATGTTGTCTAACCATTATTCGGTGTGCGTAGTAGTTCATTGAGCTAACTTTATTATTTCTGTAATCACCTAAAAAAATAAAAAAATTAAATGCAATACGAAATTAAAATCTATACATACAGTAAGAAAGTAAATAGATAATTGTAAAATTTAACGGTATTTGGATCATACTGTTTGATATTAAGGTGATATTCATCTTGTCCTTGCCAAAATATCAATGGATATTGTAGTGCGTCATATGAACGGTGTAGATCCGAAATCGTACTGACAGTGTTGTCTCGCCGTGTAATTTTTATAGATCTTTTGTCAACTGGATCACCAACCATGATAACAGCAACCTCATCAACAGTTGGAGCGTTGAATCTACCAGCATGTTCACCTAATGGTACTTTGTCGGCTTTTATGACGATTTGATAATTGTCATTTTGCAGTCGTGGCGAAACTCTTTTGATCAATTGAATTAGTTGATTGTGATCTTCTAAAAAATTTTCCAATAATATCACAATTGCTCTTTCCTCTGCTTGTTCAATAAAATTATACAGGCACCGAGTCGTCACGCGCTCTTCACAATCGCCCATAAAATAAATTTGAAGAAATTTTGGATTGTTATCAGGCATTGGCATCAGTGATCCGATTTTATGGTACACCTGGCCTTGAATTTTGAATGTAGTTTCAAAATTACGTCCATCGGATGCACGATCGCAAATTTTAGTTGCCCCAAATGACGTCATTTGGAAGCAAGAATTAAATTTGCGTATCTTACGCAAAAATAATTTGGAATCATCTGAATTGCCAGTAAGAAGGGATAATAAAGGCTCCGGCGGAGCGGGTAGAGGTGACAGCACAACTTTTCCTGATGCGCAGCACATGCCGGCTGCTTCATTCCGAAATTTCAATGCCTGACAATATTGACATACTTTATCCATTCCACCGATAGCAATTTTTGAATGCGCCGAGTAGTTAATATCTGGTGCATATTCAAAGGCAAGCCGAACGAATGATGCACGTGTTAATGAGCGGCTGATCCGTTGCCTTTGTCGATCTAGTCCTCGTATTGTAGCTATGTTTCGTTCTCGTGCCGCTCTTGTTCTCGTAATATTCTGTTGCAGACGTTCGTCACGCTGTTCTTGAGATTCTTGTGTACGACTTTCTGCAGTCCTGATTCTTTGAGCTGCATTTCTTGTTTCGATTTGTTCTGGTAATTGCTGAGCTCTTTCAACACGTTTGCGTCGTGACCCTTTGCTGCTCGCGTTGTTGAGGTTAGATTTTTTCGGTGGCATTTGACTGAAAATAATAATAATAATAATAATAATAATAATAATAATAATAATAATAATAATAATAATAATAGTTTAAATATTAGAAAGAGGAACTGAAAAACATGTTATCATAGCACATTGAAATAATAAGTGCAAAATAATTTTAAATGGAGGTAAAATAATCTTAATATATATAAATCCGTTGCCTTTGTCGATCTAGTCCTCGTATTGTAGCTATGTTTCGTTCTCGTGCCGCTCTTGTTCTCGTAATATTCTGTTGCAGACGTTCGTCACGCTGTTCTTGAGATTCTTGTGTACGACTTTCTGGAGTCCTGATTCTTTGAGCTGCATTTCTTGTTTCGATTTGTTCTGGTAATTGCTGAGCTCTTTCAACACGTTTGCGTCGTGACCCTTTGCTGCTCGCGTTGTTGAGGTTAGATTTTTTCGGTGGCATTTGACTGAAAATAATAATAATAGTTTAAATATTAGAAAGAGGAACTGAAAAACATGTTATCATAGCACATTGAAATAATAAGTGCAAAATAATTTTAAATCTCGTGTCACAGTGTTCTTATGATATTCTCTTGAATACGTTCGTTACACTGTTATTGAGATTCTTGTGCATGACCTTCTGCTGTCCTGATTCTTGGAGCTGATTTTTTACCATAGCAGCGCCATCTATTGATTACTTACTCAACCCAGTCGAACATTCACCAATAACAAACGTAAATAGAAGCACTCACGTTGCTTTGGATGTACCGTGTAAAGTCTCCCCAATGTCTTAGCTTTGAATATGCCTGTAATGGAAGGATGTGGTTTTCCTTGTTTCCGTGGCAGCACAACGCGTGCAACGCGTGGCCGGGTCAGCTAGCTGATTGTTGTATTCTTAATATATATAAATCTCGTCTCGTGTCACAATTTTTGTCCTCAATGGACTCCTAAACCACTTAACCGATTATAATAAAATTCGCACACCATGTGCAGTTCGATCCAACTTGAAAGATAGGATAGTTTAAATCTCAAATTATAGTCGCAATTTTAATTTATTGCTAATTATATGTCTGTTATTATTTGACAGTCACAATTATCTACAATTATTACAACAATCAAATTTGTAATAAATTAGCAATAAATTAAAATTGCGACTATAATTTGAGATTTAAACTATCCTATCTTTCAAGTTGGATCGAACTGCACATGGTGTGCGAATTTTATTATAATCGGTTAAGTGGTTTAGGAGTTCATTGAGGACAAACATTGTGACACGAGATTTATATATATTAAGATATATATATATATATATATATATATATATATATATATATATATATATATATATATATATATACATCGACACACACATATGTACAGTTGTTTTGCACTAACCTTATAAAATTTCATCATCAACAGTTGATAAGAATTAAAGCATAAAAATATTGTAAACAATGAAACGAAGAAAAAGACATCAATTACTATAAAGACATACGGGTTTTTTCGTACGATAATACGCCAGGTACTTACATGACCAAATCACTAAAATAAAATTTTTATAGATTTTTCATCGCTAGCAGTTGTCATTGAATATTCTGAAAGAAACCTAAAATTCATTTTCTAATGAGTGTCCAAACAATGCTACGGACACGTTTTTTAGGCATAATTTCAATATTAAGAATTATCTCTAATATAGATCTAAACACTCTAGTCATCATCTCAGCAACTAGTGGAGTGAATCAGGGGAAAACAGGGGAAAATCATTCGAGACATGATGCCTTAATTATTGTTATCTCTATTTCTTGTCTCTTTTCATGCAACTTTTCCTTCACTAGTTAATGGAGCTCTCAAATTGCTCCAGTAATTTAACGCGGCAGGAGTAATGCCTTTCGTCTTATAATCTGTCGTACTTCAAATCGTACATTAGGATATATTTGTCATAGACGTCACGTTTCTATCACCGAGTTCTACAAGTAAGTCTTTCTACAGTGCGCTACAATCATTTAACACCATTACTTACGAGATGATAAGGAGAAATGATGTTTTTAGTTTCGATATATTTTTTTAATCACGTTGAAGTCATGCCATCGATTCTCATCATACTTAAAAACACAAAATGTTTCATTGAAATCGTCGAAATTAAGATAAAAATATCAATTAAATGGGATAGTAACAGAGTCATAAGGTACATATTTTTTCAGATTTCCAAATATTACTTCATACCACAATTCTTTGAGAGCAAGCATATTTTCATTCAGTATTGCAGGTTTCCATTTTTTAGCCGCATGTTAGGATAACACCTGCCTGATTGTATTGGCTCTGCATTTATTTGCATAGTTTTTGAAAGACTTAAAGCCGCATGTTAAATCTGCATGTGTGTGTTTTATAATCATTTACCAACGCGCCGGCCATTTGGATCAGTAGTGGCCACTTATAGTGACCACAAAATTAAAAAAATAAAAATTAGAAACTTTCAATTGCCGCCGGACAACTGATTCCTTGTAGCAGTGCGGATTAGAAGAGAATTAATTACGTTTCCAATATTATATATTTTAAGAATAAGATGAGAACATTTTGTTAACATTAGCATTCCTAGCTTAATCAAACGTAAACTGGTACTTTTTTGGTCTGAAATATGTTTAGGGGATGTCAATTAGGCAGAACTAATTTAAGTAACTGAACACTTCGAAAGTTTTGCAGTTTCAAAGTAGATACTAATGTAATTAAAACAGGATTTGGTAATAAATGAATTAAAAAATATAATAAATTAAAAATTAGCTATTTGTAGACAAGAGATACATTGAGAAAGAGGTATACTAATCCAGTTTGACGTAACGTGTTGAGCTGAGTCTCACATACCGAATTTATATAGTTCTGATGCCCAAGCGTTTTTAAGACTCTACGAAAATGATCTTATCTATAACCACTTGGCTGATCGAGAGATGCCTTGTCCAAGGCACAGGATCCAAAGCTTCGGCCGCCATTTTGTGACCTTCCTCAGGGCGAAATACTACGAGTGAGTTTAAATGTGTCTCCCCGTAGAGGTTGGTCAAATGAGAGCCTAAGCTTCCGCGGCCGTAATCAGCAACTACTTGACTGTCGCCCTGCGTTTTGGAAATGCATTTCGCACTGAGTGAGGTCCCAAAAGATCAGTAACTACTTGGCTGTCATCCTGAGGCGGCCGAAACGTTGGCACGTCTGCCTAGGATGCACCTATCCAAGAGAGCCAAGTAGTTACTGTCTTCAGCAGCGGAACCCCACACTCTCAAGTTCTTATCTATGTTCCTTTAAAATTTCCCTAAAATCGTGGGAAAAATATAAATGCGTCTACAAATTTTACCAATGGGAAAGTTGGGTAATCACATTCGGCAACAGCTGAGGCTTCATTGAAGCGCTTCATCTCGGAAGGTCTGGCGTGGGCCGGAGGCGGCGGCGGCGTGTGTAGTGTGTGCGGGCTGGCGCGCCCTCCCGCCCTCGGCGCCGCCCCCTCGCCCGCGCCACGCCGCGCCGCGCCGCCAGAGGCCGCCTGCTTCGCCGTAAGCGCCGCTGAGACGCCTCCTTACATCGTAATAAAATGTAAATCGCCCGCGTCTCCTCTGAGGCGCGATTTATAACGAGCGCGTAATTAGCGCAGCGCACGACACAGCGGCGGCGGCGGCGGCGGAGGAGGAGGAGCACGAGCGAGGCGCTCGACGAGACAGCCCCGGCAGGGGCAGGGCAGGGGTGGGGGTAGGGGCGGGGGCAAGGGCAGGGGCAAGGGCAGGGGCAGGGGCAGGGGCAAGGATGGGGGCGGCGCGGCGGCGGGGCAAAGCAGACGTCTGGGTTCGAGGGGGATCCAAGGCTATGAGGGTCTAGAAGGATCTGGTCTTAAATGGGGGAGTCTCGAATCTGGTAACGGCTACGGTACATCTTTTTGTTTTACAGATATTAATTTACTATACAGATAATTAAAGAGCATGGAGACAAACAGAAAGGAACACAACACAAAACTTATTACAATTACTACTCGTGTAAAAAATAGGAATGAGAATCATGAAACATTTTAATTTTAATTATGTCAAGTTGAGAAATTCGCATGTTTGGAAAGAAAATATGTATACAATCCTCTAAAAATACTGAATGGCAAGTCCTAGTGGCTACCACTAACTGTTTTTTTTCTTCTCAGGCACCGTTAAATAAGGCTTACAACGTGGTTCGTTCCCAGTCGCTCCCATGAAGCGATGGAAATGTGACAGGGAAGCGAGGCTACTGCGATAACAAAATGAGGTTTGCAAGCTCCAAACAATAAGCAAAATTAGTAATAAACTATTTAATGTAATAAATTATTCTGCACGCTATTTTAGTGAAAGACCTCATAATAACTGAAATGAAATACGTTTCATGATTGTGATCCAGTTTACAAATCTGTCATCATTGCTGCCCTAAATCTATTCACATCATTTTTGAACCCTCAGTATTATACCATGCAGTTCTACAAATGAAAAAATATCAATGTATGTAACAATTCCACACTCTTAAGCATTAAAACCTTTGATGAGCATCTGTTTCAGTTCGATAGATAAGATTTATTATGGTAGAGAGTTTTCTTCAACATGAAATCACTCTTGTTTGGATACACAATACTCTGCTGAGCTGCACTTCTTTGGAGGTCAGTGAGATGCTAAATTTAGCTTATATTGCGTCCTTCGCTAAGTGCTAATGATGACACATACGCGCTTGATATGTGTGTAATATACAAATGGGTTTATTCATCTCCAGACGGACGCGGTTGGTGGACGGTTGGCACTGCGTTTACGGAAGACCTTGACGTAAGTGAACACCGTTTTTTCAAAGTCATTTTTCGTTTTAATGTACATAATATTTATTCTTTTACAATAAATGCTAAAAAATATTACAATCTCAATTAATAAATCATTAAAAGAATTATGTGTGTGGTCTGAATACATTTTTGAGTCCTTAAGATTGTTAAATAGTTTTCTTTGCAATGACTACATATAACAACACTACGTTTTCAACATAAAATCAGTTGTTTTGTTGTGAGTTAACAATTTCACATCTTTCAGAGACAATGAAAAGACTGGGGTTTTTATGTTTTTTATATAAAAACAAAAGAGGGAGAAATAAATAGAAAGGATAACATAACAAAAAGCAATTCAGTTTCAGTAATAACGGGCAGAAAGAGTATTTCCCTGTTCAGATCAATACTGATGACTTGAGTAATAAATTACATTAGAAGAATAAATTACTAACGCGGATGAGCGACTAGTATGCCTAGCGCTCACTTGTACGCAGTAGCAACGAAAACAACAGTTTGCTGTCTACTGAATGCCCTATTGCACGAAATTATTATCTTACTCATAATGAAGGAAGTTACTCGTATTGAATTAAGAAAGATAGGCGTAGTTTCAATAACCAATAGTTATTATAAGTTGTAATCGAAACAATTTAAATCGATGGTGAAAGCGACGTACGTTTTGTTCTCAAGTTTTTTTGTTTTTTTTATATTATTTTGCAATTTGATTGAGTATAAACATTTGGCAAAATTACATACAATTTTAATAACATGAGAGGAGTAAGGTTCATTGACCGTACTCCTAATATTACATTTTTTCAAATTAACACCCACTAAACATATTTTATAACTAAACTGAACTAACATACTAAAAATATACGATGATAAGCATATATAATAATAAAACAGAAAATAATATAACAATTTATAGTCGATATGTCAGGTCTAAAGGTTCTCAAGTGAGGGCTACACTTTAGGAAATCATTTTGTGATTTTGTTAAACAGAATTTTTACTGTTCAAGGCAATTAGTAAGCAATAATAGTGTAACATGTTTTCGGTAAATGCAATTTTATCAAATGATTCCCCGTTTCTTCCTGAACCGATTTAACAGACTTTTTGTGTAAAAAAATACATTCCTTGTTGTCGGTAACAGACCTCTAATCTACACACTGTGACTATATTTTTTCTTTTGCAGGTGCATGGTAATGGGATACACTTAACGAGTTTAAACTCTTGTAACCAGACTAGGCATGGGAGCGGGCTTAGACCGTAACGTACTCATTCCTTTTCCGCAACAGGTAACCACATTAATCTTTTGCCTTTCACTGTGTGGATTGTGGTAGGTGTTGCAATATCATATTAATTAAGATGTGAGATGATGGTTTAATTTAATCGGAAAAATATGAAGCCCATTCCAACTACATGGAGAGAACAGTCATGGCCTACGTGGGGCTTGAATCCACCCAGTGGGCTCTTCGTGCTTGCATGATGCTTCAAGCCCCTGCTCCAGAAACTCCCGCAAAGTTATTTACTAGCGAGATTTCAAAGAATTACATTTATAATAAAAATTGAATTAAATTATGGTAAATATTATAATGAATTTATTTAAATATAAAATTGGCGTGATGGTGTTTTCAAAAAATTTTCAGCATTTTTAATCTCGTATGATTATTTACATGACATAAAAAAAGTCAACACTAATTTTTGTCTATCTGCATTTGTGACTGTTTTGCGGAAAAATCTCTCGAAAGGCTAAAACGATTTTGATACGGTTTTCAATGAAGCAATGCTTGAAGCAGTATAAAGAGTGGCAGAACAGGGTTAGAACGGCGAGGGTCGAGCTGGGTGGGTAGTTTGGAGCAGGGAGAGAATTGTGGGTCGAGAAATAGATGGAACAGGACAGACTACGAGAAAAACCCTATGAGGTAGGGGTTATTAGCCATACCTAGAAATAATTATGTTTCCTGAATCGTTTTCACATTTTCCACTTGGATAAAAGTTGCATTATTTATGTGTAACCAATTGAAGGTAATCTGCGATTCTTGCAAACTTTTTCAAATGATTCTTCCGATGTAAATAAGCCAAACATCCAGCAGGTAAACAAAAATCACACAATTAATATTTTATTATTCTTAGCTACTCGTTCCTCAGAACACTTATAAAAACACTGGAGGAGTAGTTCCCGAGGAAGATGCTCATTGAGCTGTTCTATTGGATGTGAAAGATGCACTAGAGTGTAGTGGATAGCAAAAGCTAGAACAAAACTTTAGATCCCTTATGTAACACAAATATTTAAATTAAGAACTGTTAACTGAAAATGGAACACTTCTACCTGCGAATGTTGAACATTTCTTTTGTGTAAACAAATATTTACTTAGTGACTGTAAATGCAGCCTCACTGATAAATACATTGAAATGTCAAATGTTTTTGCTTTAACAGCTTTTTGAACTTGCGACCTTAATAACAGCGTGTTTTGGATACTTGCTTAAGGCAAATGATTGAATACTGTCCAAACATGTTTATAATTGGTTCTCATATTGTTTGAAAGAAATTAAATTTTCGTTTTCTTTTCAAAGTTTTACACCATTTTCAGTTAATTTATCTCCACAATTGTGCACCTAAAATTTATAGCTCTAATTATAATTAATAAATGTTTGTCAATAAAAGTTGCTTCAGCTAGTATGAAATATGTTGGAAGATTGAATGTGATTCAATGTGGGGCATTCATTTATTATATTGTTGACGTGAATATAGGTTCTCTCTGAATATCAGATCGCCTTTCAGATATTAGTTCCTCTAAAAGGGATTATATCGTAGCAGTTACTGGAGTATTAGATAATCCAGCACATAAATGGGATGGACTCTGTTCCCACAAAACCAAAAATGGTTCGGATTTATTTCAGATCGATTGCAAAGAGATACAGTCAATCGCTTGGCGAAAGTGCCTAAATTGTGGTCTTCCAGCTTCTGCATTAATTATTGTCTCAATGTAAATCCATACTATCATGCAAATAACATGAGTAATGCGATAACACATTTAGTTATTTATACAGGCTTTCCTCTCGTATGTAACAATAATAACAATAATTACATATCGAGAATAATTTCAATATGCTCGTGTCTGATGCGGTTAGAGTCTGCACTACTGTAATCATTAGAAGTAGCGTTAACATTGGCGTTTAAACGGCATTGATTATCTTGCTCTTTTATATTTTTCATATTTTTGTGTCAATGAACCGCTTATTTCTCATGTATTTCAGGCCTAGATTTATCTATTCTGACTATTATTTATGTGCCAATCAAATTCATTCCCTGTAGGGTCAGACATTTTTCTAAGTAATGGCGAATACATTATGTAGAACGTACTTACATAACTGTTGCGAAAATTTTGAAATAAAATAAAATTGGCATTTTTGAAATCGCCTTTGGGAGTTACTAAAATCAGAATTACAGGAAAGTATAGAAACTGGAAAGTGAAAAGTCATTACCAAGATTTTTGAAATTGAAATCGAGAACAACTGAAATAGTGAAAATCCTTTACTAGAATAAGAATCAAGACAGTAGTTACAGACCGCAGGTAGAAACTCTTCTCATATAACTCCATATCCCGTTGCGTTCAATAATGGTTCGTGTTCATTTCATCTTCTTAAGATTATTACAGGACGTCACGAAATGGGAACATTCATTGTAAAAATGACTAATAGAATAAAGAGACTCAAGCAATTTCCCTCTCTCTTATTACCGTCGTCTCGACCACATGTGACTCACAGAGCAGTTGACATCCGTTTAGCAGCAACGGCGGCGGCAATGGCTTGGGTAGGGTCGGCGGTGATGGTGGTGGTCGCGGCGAAGGTGGCGGCGGTGTTGGCGGCGGTGGCGGCGGTGGCGGCGGTAGTGGCGGTGGTGGCGGCGGTGGTGGTGGTGGTGGTGGTGGCGGCGGTGGCGGTGGTGAGGGCGGTGGCGGCAGAGAGCGGCCGAGAGGGCGCGCGCGTCGCCCGGAAAAGTAATTTAGCGCAGGCGAACCAGCAGAGGCGCAGGCGGGTATCGAATTCCTGCCTCTCGTTTCGGCCTCGCCTTTGAGGACGACGACGACGAACGCGGGCGCGGGCGCCGCCACCGCCCACGCCGCCGGGAAACTCGCCTGCGGGAGCTGCAACGGGCGTCAGTTGGATCGCAGAAGTTGCTCCCGACAGTCCAGAGCACTCGCGTGAGAGGGCTATCGGAAATGTTCCCAGCGTAGAACGAAGCGGCTGCGAGGCTTTCGATTACTTTGCAAAGAGATTCCGCACCTTAAGTACCCAAAGGCGCCGTCACCGATCTCAAAGGAACATTATCCTCCGGGTTTTTTCATGAAACTACTAAAAATCTTTAGTGTCCTGATGGCGTTACTGCGATTGGTGTAGCCGGATTGATTAAGTGAATCTTGAATGAGTCATTGATATTATAGTCTTCAGATAGGTAACTCACTTGTAAAACTAACATATAATAACACACTGGTGATGTATCGTATCACATTTGGAATTGTCTTTACAATCACAATCGCCCATGTCTTTCCTCAAAAATATTACGTCCTTAATAGTACTTTATAAATGAAGATACTTTTGTGAAGTTTGTAGACTGTGTAGTGGGAAGATTTTAAGTAGAAGGCACCAGGATGTTCCCACGGGTAACCCAGTATACGGTTTCTAGAGATATTTTAGCAACTAGATGTTGTTTCACCTTGCATGAACTCCACCGAGATTTTCTTTGATCAGTGAGGGATAAGCCACGTATGAGAATAGAGAACCAGCTCATCGCTCGGTTGTAAGAGCGGAAGTGGGGATAGACTTGTGTAGGAACGGACCGCTCACGGTTCGTTGTGTCACATGCTTAATATGCATACCAGCGGGCAACTTTTTGCATGCTAGCGGGCTAGGTTCATGTAGACCATTTGCTGTGGGGTGATCAGGGAAGCAACGGAAACCAGCAATCAAGGAAATCGTCAACAAACTCAAACCCTGCGGAAACAACAATCGCACAGATATTCGACACATCAAGCAAATCACTCGACCCGGACGGAACAAAATCAACGATCATTCAGCATACGACAATCCTGATCATTTCGTAGAGGTTTCGCTCTTTCTCGATCGGCACACGGAGCTAGTGGAAATACATAATACTCGATATTTCATTGAATGTTATAGAAGCTTATTGTGTGTGTTTTTTTTTTCTTCTTCAGATTAATTTAGTTTCAGAGTTTGATTAATTATTGAATATCATTAACCCTCTCTGGATGAAATATTTCGATTAGAATATTTATAAGTCCATTGTGAACGGATATATTATTTCAATCTTATTAATCAATAGCACTTATCTATTTGATAGTATTCATTTTGAAATAAATTGGCTCTTTAAAATTCGCCACTAAATATTTTTGCTAGTTTTCATGCATGGAAATTAGTACTTACCTTCTGTTTATCGAATGTCAAGTATTATTTTTCACTATGTGTACGTCAAATAAACTTTGTGTACTGCAAAGACGTCCGGCCATATAAAACAACGAAGTACTGCAATGTAAACAAAATACTGGAGCAACATGGAATAACAAGACAGCCACCTCGGATATTGAGAATGATCGCGAGGGTATATGCTTATAAGTTTCCGTGCGTACTTAATACATAAAAATAATGTTCGCTGCTCGTATCGTCCCTTCGTTCGTTAAAATGTCAATCGTACGCCAAATAATACCTTTCTGTACTTACTTAAATAACTATTGGACAATCAAATTTCTGTTTCATGCCGTAAGGAAATGTCAGCACAAAAAACATAGGGACAATAATTCTGATAACGGACGCGAGCTGTCATGGCAGAGCAGATTGTTGGCAATGTAGGGAGAAATTAAAAAGCGACTCTAGCACTAATGAATAGATGTGTAGGCTATGAAAAAACATTCGTTGTCACGAAAATACCATATTCAACTTTCTCACAACATGAAGTGAGTGACCATCGCAAAGCGAACATCAACTTTCAATTGCAGCACTATTTTCTTAAAGTCAACAAGTACTGCCATGTTTCATCGCATACAAGTGTCTTATGTACAAAAAATTGCACTAACGCGGGTGGACATGGGGCTGCACACGTGAGTGTAAGGGTGGGTTTCTTTGGATGATTGAATGGGTTGATAGAGCATTACCGGGCGAGTGAGTAGGCGAAATGCATGCCCGAGTGAAAGGTGTGAGTGGAAGGGTATGTCTGGTGGAGCTTGAATAGATGTGTAAGGAGCCTAAAAAGAGCATTTGTAAAACACTACCTGCAATGTCTGTCGAGTGATGCCGGGCGCGTTAACTGCTAAGAACAACAGTAAGTGTAGAGCGAGAGGCAACGGCAATCCGTCCCTGCTGCGCTGGATGGCAAGATCCGACGCCGACCTGCCCGTCGGCTCGCGGGGGTTTCCCTCAACGAGATATCTCCCACCAGAAGATCACTGCCTAGGACAAGCTCTACATTCCCGACTGGTCTCCTGACATGGGTGGTAGTTAAGTGCATGTACGAGTAAGTGTGTGTAAAGGGTGAGGATAGGACAAGGAGGGGGTAGGAAAGATCCCGCGCGGTCCGTGGCCCGTTTGTTAGGGTACTGCTCCGGCATTCGCCCGGTGTTGATCGGAGAAACCACGCAAAACTACCGATCAGAGTAGCCGGCCGCAATA